>JAGSMP010001429.1:0-51252 GCA_029286625.1 Parnassius orleans
TGGTATGACGATCTCGTAAACATGCAGAAAGTCAATGGATACAAATGGGTCATGACCGTGTTTTATAATTTTTTTTATTTATGTAATCTATGGGAGACTTTGTGGCCGTGGAAGGAAGGGGAGATCTCCCGCCGGGCAAGGTGTTCTGCCCGGGAAGCGGGCAACGCTCCGAGCGGTAGTTCGGAGCTATTCTATATATCCTGCTTTACTTAGGAACTTTGATAGCGCGATTTAGGCTCCGATGCGTTTCGCTTGTGGCGCGACAATAGCGCCGCCATCTATTTAGCACAAAAGGAGGTTGTACTATCCTTTTGTTTCTGCCGCTAAACAGCTTTGCTTCTCTGGATTGAGAGTCAATAGACATAATTTTATTAAAGTGCGAGGTATTCCATCTATAGCATAAGCTTGTCTGTGGGCCATAGATACCATTAGTTCTCTTCTGATCCGTCTTTAGGAGTCCGTCTGGGTAGGTACCAATCTCTTCCTTTTTCTGTCGGCGTGGGTTCCTGTCTGAAGGGTATAGAGAACCAGTATAATTACAGACTGAAGCATTCCATCTTAGTCCTCAGAGGTGACAACGCATCTGTAAAGTTCTTTGTTTGAATATGGCTACAGTAGTTCAGTTTTATAAAAAAAAAACTTCGATCTCTTGCCACACTTCCGACTCTTAATGTGTATAAGGCGAAATTAATAAAGTTTTAAAATAAACAAATAAATACAAGACGTTGTGAAGATTGCGAGTGTGTCGAAAAGGGTTGCGTACCTTTTACACTAAATCACCAAATGGTACTCGTTGAAAGTCATTCAGGTCTACGCACACACATATCTCTATGAGGAGGTGGAGATGTTTGTGGATATCTCTGGAGCCATACATTTTCCAAAATCTACTAAACGGCGTTGATGGGAGATTTCAATTAAACAAATATTTTATATAATTTAGTCAAAAGATTTTATTTAGATTTTGCTGCTGTTCAAAACACGTGTATACTATAATTCAAGGCGATTGCCGCCCATTGTTCAAAAAAAGTCATAACAAATCAATTATAATATCTAAATTAATCTCCACGGTAATTAGTTATTTAAAGTTTTATTTAGTACTTTTAGGTAAATCGTATATTGTGTTTGTTGTGTCCATTTCGACACTGAGCGGATTGTGAGACCCTTGCGGAGGAATGGGTAAGTCTTAGCAATTCCTTTCTGAGTTCATTATATAAACAAATAATAAAACTTTTGAAAATGTAAAACCAATTCGAAGAACTAAAATAAATATGATCATCATTAATATATATAAAAATAAAAACGTGTGTAATTTTAATTGTGTGTAACTAACTGTGTGCGGTGTAAGAATATCCACTACCCCATATCGTACCGAGGGTGTCAAGAGGCGACAGAGGAAAGCCTATTAAAGTCCACTGCTGAAAATGGGCCTCCCATAGATTGCCTCAGGGAGGATATTTGCCATAGTTGCCACGCTTGGCAAGCGGGTTGGTAACCGCGGTTTTTTTTTAGGAAGACACTGCCCATCTCCTTATTTGTTTCCCTCGCCTCTTACGACTCCACGGGATGATATGTGGTAGGATATTCTTACGCCGCCACTACACGGTGTATCTACGTATGTGAAATTCTTTTACCCTCGAAACATCCCATAGGCTGCATGGATAGTGCGATGATTACAGGCTAGGCTAGGATTTTATTTAAAAAAATGGCCGATAGTTTTAGGCAGAAAAGGCAGTGGAGGAGGGAGAGGGACATGGGCGGCAGATGTTAGGGAAAAGAAAAGTCAGTCCCGCCCAATGCACTATATGCACTATGAAAGGAGTTAACTCATAAATTTTACAGAACTGTTATTTCTGCTCCTGGTACTAATCCTCAAGCCCTGGGAACATATGCACGGGTTCAAGCTGCTGTCCTGCCCCATCCTAAGTTTTGTAAGAAATTTATAATATGTGAAGAGGAGCAGCCGATAGAAGTAACTTGTCCTGCAGATCTGTACTTCGACGTTATTATCATGGTAAGAAGTTTTACCATTTAATTCTACGAGTGTTTTCCGTTCTTCCGATCGGCACAGTAGGAATTTTCCTGTATAGAATAGAGAAATCTTTATTAAGCGGTTAATAGAGCGGAGATTAATAGGTCGGGGAAAAGTTTTTCGTGTTTTATATACAAATTCAAGACTTTTAATAACTTGCTGCCATCTTGTAGGTAGTGACATAACCTGTTATTGTAGAAGTTGGGAATTTTTCTTCTTCCCTTTTCTCTTCTTGATGTTAACCTAACACTACCCAAAGAATTCTTAAGAGACCGAAACAGGTGAAAATCTGAGGTCAGGACTATATGGTAGATGCATTAAGACCTCCCAACCAAGCTCTCTCAATTTTGCTGAGTGGCCAAAGATGTGTGGTCTGGCGTTATCATGATGAAGCACCACTCTTTTCTGTTGATCAATTCCGGCCGTTTTTCTCAATTTCTTGCTTGAGTTTCATTAGTTGTTGGCAGTAGAGATCAGAATCGATGGTTTTGCCTGGCGTTAAAAGCTCATAATAAACGATGACCTTCCAATCTCACCATACACACAGCATCACCTTATTGAGTGTTAATCCGGGTTTCGCTACAGCCTGTGGAGCTTGACTACCCTTTGACCATGATCCACTCTATACGCTGGGTTATTTTTAAAGTAACTCCAGTCCATCAATGATAAGTTGACACTGCAGCCCTTGGGCACCTGCAACTAACTTCAAAAAGAAGGCTACGTATGCGTTGTCACCTCTGAGGACTGTGTGCTCGTTTATCATCCTTATTCTATAAATACCGTATATAATATAATTACCGCTTCAAAATCAGTTGATGCGTTGAACAGAAATCGATGATAATAATTTAGAAAATGTGTTTTCTAAATATATAAGTATAATATAATATATCTCTAAACGCTCGACAAATATTCCATCACGAGTTTAGAGCTCTTTGAGATTGAACATGGCGGGAAGTTCCAGGGATGGGCCTTCAGGTTTTTATGTAAATTGGATTTTCATTTTAATGTTATGATATTTATTTTATATTTCAGAGTTGCATTCTACATCCTTTGGCAAACTGTGGCACAACACTCGATCCATCGATATCACCAGCGCCGTTGCCGTACCTACCGGCAAAACGATTGCCCTGAATATCTCTACAGAACAACAAAATCTAACAGTATTATTTAGAACGGGGTCACTGCCTACCACAACATTGAAATATCTGCCGCCATACCAACATCTGAAAGTCTGAACAGAACGGAAGAAACGCTTCCGCCATTGCCTCAAACCCTACCTCTAAAAGCCCATCTTATAAAACTATACCCTCAATAACTCCCAAATTACACACATTACAGATCCAAGCACACACAACACTCAACTACAAAATCACAATCACAATCAACTACACAATTCAGTTCAACGCCCAGTAACGTCTAGGTCCCAACACTGCATCCACTTTGACAGAATCCACTTCTTCCCCGATAGAAACTACTACACGAATTACAGATCCAAGCACACACCCCTAGCACCTCAACTACAAAAGCACAATCACAATCAACTACACAATTCAGTTCAACGCTTATAGTAACGTCTCTAGGTCCCAACACTACATCAGTTTGACAACATCTACTTCTTCCCCGACGGAAACTACTACACGAATTACAGATCCAAGCACACACAGCCTAGCACCTCAACTACAAAAGCACAATCACAATCAACTACACAATTCAGTACAACGCCTACAATAACGTCTCTAGGTCCCAACACTACATCTGTTTGACAGATCTACTTCTTCCCCGACGGAAACTACTACAATTACAGATCCAGCACACACACCCCGAGCACCTCAACTACAAAACACAATCACAATCAACTACACAATTCAGTTCAACGCCTATAGTAACGTCTCTAGGTCCCAACACTACATCAGTTTGACGACATCTACTTCTTCCCCGACCATCTACTACACGGATTACAGATCCAAACACACACACCCCTAGCACCTCAACTACAAAAGCACAATCACAATCAACTACACAGTTCAGTTCAACGCCTACAATAACGTCTATAGGTCCCAACACTACATCTAGTTTGACAGAATCTACTTCTTCCCCGACGGAAACTACTACACGAATTACAGATCCAAGCACACAACTACACTCAACTACAAAAGCACAATCACAATCAACTACACAGTTCAGTTCAACGCCTACAATAACGTCTATAGGTCCCAACACTACATCTAGTTTGACAGAATCTACTTCTTCCCCGACGGAAACTACTACACGAATTACAGATCCAAGCACACACACCCCTAGCACCTCAACTACAAAAGCACAATCACAATCAACTACACAATTCAGTTCAACGCCTATAGTAACGTCTCTAGGTCCCAACACTACATCCAGTTTGACAACATCTACTTCTTCCCCGACCACATCTACTACACGAATTACAGATCCAAGCACACACACCCCTAGCACCTCAACTACAAAAGCACAATCACAATCAACTACACAATTCAGTTCAACGCCACAATAACGTCTATAGGTCCCAACTACATCTAGTTTGACAGAATCTACTTCCCCGACGGAAACTACTACACGAATTACAGATCCAAGCACACACACCCCTAGCACCTCAACTACAAAAGCACAATCACAATCAACTACACAATTCAGTTCAACGCCTACAATAACGTCTCTAGGTCCCAACACTACATCTAGTTTGACAGAATCTACTTCTTCCCCGACCACATCTACTACACGAATTACAGATCCAAGCACACACACTAGCACCTCAACTACAAAAGCACAATCACAATCAACTACAATTCAGTTCAACGCCTACGATAACGTCTCTAGGTCCCAACACTACATCTAGTTTGACAGAATCTACTTCTTCCCCGACAGAAACTACTACACGAATTACAAATCCAAGCACACACCCTAGCACCTCAACTACAAAAGCACAATCACAATCAACTACACAGATTCAGTTCAACGCCTACACAGTAACGTCTCTAGGTCCCAACACTACCTAGTTTGACAGAATCTACTTCTTCCCCGACAGAAACTACTACACGAATTACAGATCCAAGCACACAGCCTAGCACCTCAACTACAAAAGCACAATCACAATCAACTACACAATTCAGTTCAACGCCTACAATAACGTCTCTAGGTCCCAACACTACATCTAGTTTGACAGAATCTACTTCTTCCCGACAGAAACTACTACACGAATTACAGATCCAAGCACACACACCTTCACCTCAACTAAAAGCACAATCACAATCAACTACAATTCAGTTCAACGCCCACAGTAACGTCTCTAGGTCCCAACACTACATCACTTTGACAGAATCCACTTCTTCCCGACAGAAACTACTACACGAATTACAGATCCAAGCACACACCTAGCACCTCAACTACAAAAGCACAATCACAATCAACTACACAATTCAGTTCAACGCCTACAGTAACGTCTCTAGGTCCCAACACACATCTAGTTTGACAGAATCTACTTCTTCCCCGACGAAACTACTACACGAATTACAAATCCAAGCACACACCCTAGCACCTCAACTACTAAAGCACAATCACAATCAACTACACAATTCAGTTCAACGCCTATAGTAACGTCTCTAGGTCCCAACACTACATCAGTTTGACAACATCTACTTCTTCCCCGACCACATCTACTACACGAATTACAGATCCAAGCACACACCTAGCACCTCAACTACAAAAGCACAATCACAATCAACTACACAATTCAGTTAACGCCTACAATAACGTCTATAGTCCCAACACTACATCTAGTTTGACAGAATCTACTTCTTCCTCGACATCTACTACGAATTACAGATCCAAGCACACACACCCTAGCACCTCAACTACAAAAGCACAATCACAATCAACTACACAATTCAGTTCAACGCCTACGATAACGTCTCTAGGTCCCAACACTACATCTAGTTTGACAGAATCTACTTCTTCCCCGACAGAAACTACTACGAATTACAAATCCAAGCACACACACCCTAGCACCTCAACTACAAAAGCACAATCACAATCAACTACACAATTCAGTTCAACGCCTACAGTAACGTCTCTAGGTCCCAACACTACATCTAGTTTGACAGAATCTACTTCTTCCCGACAGAAACTACTACACGAATTACAGATCCAAGCACAGCCCTAGCACCTCAACTACAAAAGCACAATCACAATCAACTACACAATTCAGTTCAACGCCTACAATAACGTCTCTAGGTCCCAACACTACATCTAGTTTGACAGAATCTACTTCTTCGACAGAAACTACTACACGAATTACAGATCAAGCACACACCCCTAGCACCTCAACTACAAAATCACAATCACAATCAACTACACATTCAGTTCAACGCCACAGTAACGTCTCTAGGTCCCAACACTACATCCACTTTGACAGAATCTACTTCTTCCCCGACAGAAACTACTACACGAATTACAGATCCAAGCACACACACCCCTAGCACCTCAACTACAAAAGCACAATCACAATCAACTACACAATTTAGTTCAACGCCTACAGTAACGTCTCTAGGTCCCAACACTACATCTACTTTGACAGAATCCACTTCTTCCCCGACAGAAACTACTACGAATTACAGATCAAGCACACACCTCTAGCACCTCAAGTACAAAAGCACAATCACAATCAACTACACAATTCAGTTCAACGCCTATTATAACGTCTCTAGGTCCCAACACTACATCTACTTTGACAGAATCTACTTCCCAACAGAAACTACTACGAATTACAGATCCAAGCACACACACCCCTAGCACCTCAACTACAAAAACACAATCACAATCAACTACACAATTTAGTTCAACGCCTACAGTAACGTCTCTAGGTCCCAACACTACATCTAGTTTGACAGAATCTACTTCTTCCCCGACAGAAACTACTACACGAATTACAGATCCAAGCACACACACCCCTAGCACCTCAACTACAAAAGCACAATCACAATCAACTACAAAATTCAGTTCAACGCCTATAGTAACGTCTCTAGGTCCCAACACTACATCCAGTTTGACAACATCTACTTCTTCTCCGACGGAAACTACTACACGAATTACAGATCCAAGCACACACAGCCCTAGCACCTCAACTACAAAAGCACAATCACAATCAACTACAAAATTTAGTTCAACGCCTATAGTAACGTCTAGGTCCCAACACTACATCCAGTTTGACAACATCTACTTCTTCCCCGACGGAAACTACTACACGAATTACAGATCCAAGCACACACAGCCCTAGCACCTCAACTACAAAAGCACAATCACAATCAACTACACAATTCAGTTCAACGCCTACAGTAACGTCTCTAGGTCCCAACACTACATCTAGTTTGACAGAATCTACTTCCCCGACAGAAACTACTACACGAATTACAGATCCAAGCACACACACAGCTAACTACAAAAGCACAATCACAATCAACTACACAATTCAGTTCAACGCCTACAATAACGTCTCTAGGTCCCAATACTACATCTACTTTGACAGAATCTACTTCTACCCCGACAGAAACTACTACACGAATTACAGATCCAAGCACACACAACCCTAGCACCTCAACTACAAAAGCACAATCACAATCAACTACACAATTCAGTTCAACGCCTATAGTAACGTCTCTAGGTCCCAACACTACATCTAGTTTGACAGAATCTACTTCTCCCCCGACAGAAACTACTACACGAATCACAGATCCAAGCACACACAGCACCTCAACTACAAAAGCACAATCACAATCAACTACACAATTCAGTTCAACGCCTACAGTAACGTCTCTGGTCCCAACACTACATCTAGTTTGACAGAATCTACTTCTTCCCGACAGAAACTACACGAATTACAGATCAAGCACACACACAGCACCTCAACTACAAAAGCATCACAATCAACTACACAATTCAGTTCAACGCATACTACAGTAACGTCTCTAGGTCCCAACACTACATCTAGTTTGACAGAATACTTCTTCGACAGAAACTACTACACGAATTACAGATCCAAGCACACACAGCCTAGCACCTCAACTACAAAAGCACAATCACAATCAACTACACAATTCAGTACAACGCCTACCAACGTCTCTAGGTCCCAACACTACATCTAGTTTGACAGAATCTACTTTTCCCCGAGAAACTACGACACGAATTACAGATCCAAGCACAAACACCCTAGCACCTCAACTACAAAAGCACAATCAACTACACAATTCAGTTCAACGCCACAGTAACGTCCCTAGGTCCCAACACACATCAACTTTGACAGTCTACCTTCCCCGACAGAAACTACGACACGAATTACAGATCAAGCACACACACACCAAGCACCTCATCACTTTTGGTTCAACTCTAACAACAGTTTCGTCTGGATCAAGTTTATTACCTCTGCAACAACAACTACATCATCAACCACAACCATCTTCTTCATCCTTTTCTCCTATCTCAACTACACATACAGGAACTACAACGATCGAAACGAAACCAACATCCACACTACAGACAAAACAACGAATATGTCAACAGAAATGACAACAATATATAATAAAAATTCATCTGAACCAAGTCCTCTCCGCCGCTTTCAACTACTGAACAGAGCTATCGCCTTGCCACCTCTTTCAACTGTTAGGTTATCGACTTCATCAACTGTTTCTACCACTCCTCCATCCTGTGATCCTTATAAATATTACACACTGCCAAATCCCGTTAATACCAGAACTTTCTTTTATTGTGTATATGGAACTAGATACCTGTACACGTGTCCATATAATTATGAATTCAATCTGTAAGCACGTAAGTATATTTGTATATTTAATTACAAATTAATGTACTTACCGTTTTAGATCCACTTCTGTCAATTATTCTTTTGTTCAGTTACTAAAGTATGAGTAACGAGACATTCTATTTTGATCTTAAACAAATCCGTCGATCTTAAATTAAATATCAGAAAGTGGATGTGTGTGATGTGATCCAGGGGTCTGGATGGTCTGGTCTGGAGTCTGTTTATTTTTTACAACTGTACGGGTTAGGATTAGTTTCTATAATAATTAACGCTACATAACAGAAATCTATACAAATTAATAAAGTCAACGATAAGTCACGTGACTTTTGTCTAAAGTGAATGGGAATGAAACAGGAGAGTGGTACACGTGGCAGAGCCACAGTGTAGTCTAGTGTAGTGTACCTATACTATGATTGCAACATGAATGGGTTGGCTTGACCGGGGAAAGACCACGCTCTCACTGAATACCAGGTGATCAGTGTGCTTATTTGTCGTCCTTGTACTATAAAAAAAGATGAGAAGCAGCATCTTCCTGATAACAACTCAAAGTAATAAAACTGCGGTTGTAAGCCAGTGACAAACATGGGAAGCCTATGTTCAGCAGTGGATATTTGATAGGCTAGAATGATGATGATGATGATGACGATGGAGGTTTTTCTATTGGAATGCATTTAAAAACTTTGCTATTCGAATGATTATCAATTTGACATATTTCGTACACCATTACACAACCATAGAGAATGTTTCAATAATGTAGGTGATATGGGATTTGACACCATTGCTAGAATTATCTATTACTTTTTATATAGATAAATTTGTATTTGCTACTTTTCGTAGTGTCTCAAAATTTAATTGGATTTCCACTTTAAGATAATTAGATTTTTATTATTTAAAAAAATACAAATAAGTTGTTTATTCGACTACAAAAAACTATGACGTCATTTGTTGTTATTTCCGTCAAACAATTCTCTATATTATAATATTAATTTAAAGGTATTTCTATCTACATTAGTATTTACTACCCTATTGTTACTGGTGAAGATGTTAAACGTTATTTAAAATTTGATATTTTTTGTAGATTTGCACACGTCCAGTGGACTGCGAATGCGAACATACGAACGCTTGATATGAAAACGAGTCGAAATTGATGGGGAGTAAACTAATCGACAGAATCGACACTTCTAACCTTATGGTGAAAACTGATTTTAAATCGTTATTGTCAGGCGTAAAATTAAAGTATTATGTATAAATTTGTTATTGGACATTGGAATAGCGAAGATAAATCTAATACGTATTGTATAAAAAGTGAAAGTAAAACTGTTTTCATTTTTATCCCTTGTATTCTCTACGCGTAGGAAAAAATTGTACAATATTTAAAACACATTTCATATTCTGATGCGTACAGCCCTACCACCAAGTAAAATGTATACAAAATGCCTGCACGATAATGCAGATATTCCTCGTAATACAATATTTTTTTATATAAAAGAAGTAAGCTAAAATACAATCGAAAAAATAAATTTGAGAATGAAGTTTTAACTGTTTTTGCCATAGACTTAGGATTGTAATAGACGGCCATAGCATAGATAAGCTAATATAATCAGGAGGCCATAGTGTGTAAGGAGAAGAAAACCATGGCAATAGGGCAATATATAGCAAAATAGAAAAGGATAGCAAATCTCATGACTCTGTAACCGATTTTGAATGACATTGACAAGTTAGCACAAGTCGGCAAGCAAAAATAAGATCATAGTAGCTTGCTGCATATTTATTTATCTACAACGTGTTACACCCCCGTAAAATATAATTAATTATCAAAGCCAAAATTTTGTCAACCCTAGTAAGCTGTCATGTCAGGAACCAGATTATTTAACAGAAAGGCCTACGTACCTATTTTACCTAATAATTATACTTTAATAGTTTTCTATTTTTCATTGATAAATGTTTGCTACCTCAATACAAGAATGTCATAATACTCAAGTACTGGCTTCAAAAAATGTCAAGTTGGAAAAAAAATGTTCTCAATTTCAAATCTTCTAATCGATATCCTACAACTGTTTCGAGTTTTTTTTTCCAACATTTTTGCAAAATAACGATGTTTTCTAACTCGGAATATTACGATATGATGTTATGCGTAGGCCATGGATATAATTTAAATTGTGCTCGCGAACTGTATCGGCAACGATTCATCGATGGTAGACCCCCCACTGAACAGCGACGGCTGCCTTCGTACCAGTGTTTTCTGAACATGTCAAGACGACTACATTCCACCGGCTCTTTTCATCGGTCTACTGGAAGTGGACGTCCAAGCACAGTCGACGCCAGGCAGGCTGAATTAGTGTTAGAGCATTTTGAAGAAGAGCCGACCACAAGTACGAGGCGAGCCGGAACAAGATTCGGTATAAACCATGTTGCAGTTTGGCGAATTCTTCGTGACGACAATCGTCACCCTTATCACTATCGCCGTACACGGGCTGATACCCTCCGATTTTGCACCAGCAGGAACTTCTGCAGGTGGTACCTCAGGCAGTTAGAGAAAACCTAATTACGTAAACTATGTTCTTTGGACGGACGAGGCAACATTCACGAGGTCAGGACTTACAAATATGTATAACGAGAACGTTTGGGCTCGAGTGAATCCACATGCTTCACGGCAGGGCTGATTCAACACCAGTGGCGACTGAATGTGTGGGCTGGCCTTTATGACGGGCATGTCATCGGTCCCGTCATTATGCCATCACGTCTGAACGGTAGCAACTATCTAACGTTTTACAAACGGAATTCGAAGAGCGATTGACGACTTTCCTGTGGCTGACTGGGATTACTTTGAGAAACATGGTGATGGGTTCCGGCACATTTTGTTCGCAACGTACGAGAACATCTTAACGTTCGCTTTCCGCGAGGATGGATCCGGGACCGGTGCTATCTCGTTCTCCGGACCTCACACTTGGACTTCTTTGTGGGGTTATGTGAAGGACAGAGTGTATTTCTCCGATTGCCCAACGGTTGCCGAGATGGAACAGCGTGTTAGATCGGTTTTCGCATCAATAACACCGACGATGGTGCGAAATGCCACAAAGCCATATCCCGACGAGCGAGGTTGTTTGTTGAGCAAGGCGAAGCTTTTGAGCCGTTTCTGTAAATTTGACGTTTATTATGAAAAGTAAGTGTTCGTTTAGGTTGTTTCGTTAGGTTAGGTCTTTAAAATTTTTGTCGTTCCGCGAATTAGGTAGAAATGTAGGTACATTCTGTGTAGTTTACTCTTTAATTTTACTGAAATAGGGTTTGCACATCAGTGAAAATAATAATATTTTTATTTTTTGGGGTATGTTATACAGCGTTGCTACGGTCCTAAATATATATATAATGGACCTTATAGAATTCGTTATAGGCCCATTTAACCTCTTTACGGGTAGTTTTGTAATACAGTATAGCTCCTAGATATTTTGTAATTTTAGATTATAATAGGTTATTTTTAGTAAGTAATTGTTTTCCAAAATGGTTACTTGTTGATGTCTTATATTTACGCGAACACTACACATTGAATAAAATTATTTTTGGATTTTATCGCGTTTAATTTACTATTTTAATTCCCGACGTTTCGGTGCTTTACAGCACCCATGGTCACAGGGGACTGAGGTGTTTGACGTCCCAATGTCATAGTTAGCCCGGCTACCTTCCGTTCTTTGAATATTAATTTAATTTTGTTAATTAACAAAATTAATTATTATGATGGTATTTGCATCGAATGTGTTTAGCGTGCGAAAAAGGAAGTTTGTTATCAGGAATTTAATCATTCTATTAAAATTACGTACTGGCAGTGGAGACTAAACATGATACATGATTCAGGGACGGAAGAAAAATAAGAACTAGTGAAAAATAAAAAACGAGAAGGACCTAGAAGTGTATTGAAAATTGGAATCAACACTGAATGAGTATTTATGCATTGTAGTATATAGGTGCTCAACAAAAACTTTCAGAAACTTAAAAGACGTCTTCAAGAGGGTGAATGTATTATTCATTGATTATAGCTAAAATTATGCAGTTAAGTGTAATGAAGAAATACAGTCCTACCATTTCGGTGGTAGTCGTAAACAATTAACTTTACATACGTCGGTAATATATTTTATGAATGATGAGAAGATAAAGCAAAGGTATTTTTATGCGGTGATGAATGCCTGCGCCATGACATTTCAGCCGTAAGGCTCACATCGTACCAATCCTCGAATATATAGGTGAAACAAAGACAGGCATTCACACTATACATTTTATTTCTGATTCCCCATCCAGTCAGTATCCTAACAGAAAGATATTTTATTTTATTTCATGCTTGCTCATAAGCTCCATCAAAACCATTACGTGGAACTATAGTGAATCTGGTCATGGAAGAGAGCCAGACGAAGTAAGTGATGTTATGAAGAACTGCGGATCAGCTGTCTCCCAAGGACAAGACATAAAGGTCTAGATGATTTTTAAATATTATGGACCAAAACTTAAAGAAAGTGAAAGTGAACTGTTTCTGAATATGACATAAGTGAAAAGGACTTGCTTTTCCAGGTTTTCCATTATGCATGAAAATGCATCAAATAGTCTGGAACTTGGTTCTCCTATTCGAAAACTGAGTTGTATTGTAAAAACTGTCTGTATCATGTTGTCAATTGCAACCATGAAGCACCTGGTTTTATCACTTGGAAGACAGATGTCAGAAATCTTTAACGGTCACACCTAGCTAATTCAAAAGACAATTGAGAGACATTAGTGAATCCTTTGAACAATAAATAATGAAGCAGATCTAAACGAAGAAATAATTCAACTAAAGGAACCAAAGGTATACATAAAGAAAAGGCACAATTTCGTTATCACAGAAAGATAGAATTAAATATTTTACAAAGACTAACCAAAAAGTACTTTAACAGAAGAAAACGGAAGAAGGGAGGATAAAGAGCAAAATATCAATTGGCAGAATATGTTTACTTCGTGATATCTCAGAAATAACTTTTCTAGAGATGGTAATAAAAATTTAATATCGATTTAGAAAATGTTAAGGTGCGTTTCAAATCGGTGAAAATTATGCTGTTTTTCGGTACATTTGTGACTAAACTAAACAAATCAAACATATCTAATAGCTACCACGTATAGAATGGTTCTTCATCTTCAAATGGTGGTAACTTTTTGTTGAAAATAATAGTTTTATATTGTAAAACGATCTTCCAGCCATTTTCTAAAATTAACATTCGGCTCATGTTTAGTATTTTTGTTCTATTAACATATATTAAGATTTCTAAAATATATATAAGTAGGCAGACATATTCAATAAAAATAGTGGTGTTTACTTTTTATCAAAATGTCACAAATAGTCGTAAAAAATAAAACTGATGCTTATTTTTTCACATATTTTGCTAATAGGATGAATCATAACGGATTGCAATAAGGGTTATTTATTTGTTGTACAAAATTTCGATGAAACCACAGTCCGCGCTCGGCCGTCGTGAGGATGTATCGCCTGCCTAATTGCAGCAGCTGAAAAAGATCGCTGTACATACACAAAATATTCGAATTTGATACATAAGTATTGGACAAGGCAAAATAATATTATTATTTTAATCACCCATTTTATTATAATAATTATTTTGTTTCGATGGGTGGGATTTATATATAAATATATATATGAATGCCTATTCGTCTTGACTTTATGGAGTGATCTGAAAGTGTACATCGGTGACTGCTACTGAACTCCTAGACGAATAGAACAGATGTGCCGAGTTTGGGCTCGTTTTGTTAGTTATGATGAGACTTTATCTCCGGACTTGATGGAACCTGATGGTGTACTTCGGTGACTACTGAAACAGAAACAGAAACTTTTTATTCAATATAGATTATAAATAATACTTATTGAAAGTCACTTTGTTTAATTACCACTGGTTCGAAAAACTGGGAAGAACCAGCAAAAACCCAGGGACTTTTTTAAATAACAGCTTATAATCATGTATGTTACACAATTAACCACACAAAACAAATTAGAAATAATAAATTAATAATAATATGAACACCTCATTCCATGGGTTATTATCATCTATAAATTCCTTAATATTATAATAACCCTTTTATACAAACTATGTTTAATAAAGTTTTGAACTTTGAGCAGGTCAAATTTTGTATATTTTCTGGGATTTTTGTAAAAGCGTATACATCGCCCCAAGAATTAATTACTGACTCGGTGGAGTCAGTACTGCTGACCTCAGACGTAGAACTAGGTGTTGAGTTTGGCTCGTTTTGTTGTTGTTAGATACTCCAGGCTGATGGAGACTTGATGGTGTACGTTGTGACCACTGGAACCCAATAACTAACAAAACGAGCCCAAACTCGGCACACCTAGTTCTACTGTCTAGAGTTCAGTAGTAGTCACCAAAGTGCACCATCAAGTCTCCATCAAGCCTGGAGGTTAGGTCTCATAATAACTAACAAAACGAGCTCAAACACGGCATACCTGGTTCTACTCGTCCGAGTTCCAGCAGTAGTCACCGAAGTATACCATCAAGTCTCTCCATCAAACCTGGAGGTTGGGACTCATAATAACCAACAAACGAGCCCAAGCTCGGCACACCTAGTTCTACTCGTCCAGGAGTTCCAGTAGTAGTCACCAAAGTACACCATCAAGTCTCCATCAAGCCTGGGTTAGGTCTCATAATAACTAACAAAACGAGCCCAAAGTCGGCACACCTAGTTCTACTCGTCCAGGATTCCAGCAGTAGCCACCAAGTACACCATCAAGTCTCTCCATCAAGCCTGAGGTTGGTCTCATAAAACTAACAAAACGAGCCCAAAGTCAGCACACCTAGTTCTACTCGTCCAGGAGTTCCAGCAGTAGTCACCGAAGTACACCATTCGATCGGGTCTGGCACAAAGCGCTTCTTTCGAAGCTTCCTTCCTATGGGCTTCCGAGAAATTGTGCAATTGGATCACCAGTTTTCTGGCTGATCGAGCATCAAGGTCGTAGTAGACGGTGCGTGCTCCGATTACAAGACTATTAACGCTGGTGTTCCACAGGGCCGTGCTATCACCAACGCTATTTCTTCTGCATATCAATGATATGTTGCAAACCGGTAACATTCATTGCTGCGGATGACAGCACTGGTGATGCTCTATACACCAGCCATGCCAATACTGGGAAAACGTCGTCAGTACCGGAACAAACTTGTGTTGAAGTCGAGACTTTGTTGAACAAAGTCTCGGATTGGAACGACTAAATCTAGTCCAGTTCAATCCCAGAAGACAGTTTGCGCGTTTACCGTAAAAGGAAACCTTTGTCGTATCTCCTCAGTTTCAAGGCACTTTGTTGCCTCAGCCAGTATCGGAATCCGGCGTTGACATATCGAGTGACGCAGTTTCGTGGTCACTGAAGAGAAGGCCATTAGCTCTGGCTTATGCCTGGTAGAGCGGGCAGTATTGCCGGCACACCGCCTGCAACTTTAAGGCGCAGGTTCGGCCTCACATGGAATAATGTTCCCATCTCTGGGCAGGGGCTCCCCAGTGCCAGCTCTTCCACTTGACCGCATTCAGCGCAGAGCGGATCGAATCGTCGACGACCGAGTTCTTTCCGATCGGCTTGACTCACTAGCACTGGTGAGATGTTGCATCTCTTGCGTATTTTATCGCATGTACCACGGAGTGCTCTGAAAATTGTTCGGACCACCTACGCTCAATTTCACCATCGCACATCGCGACAAAACTCGCGATACCATCCATACCATCTGGATGATTGGCGGTCCACCACTGTGCGATTTAGAAGATGTTTTCTTCTTTGCACAACTTCCTTGTGGAACCGATTACCACCAGCGATTTTCGGACCGATACGACTTAGGGACCTTAAGAAAGGCACTCCTTCTTAAAAAGGCTGACGCATCTGCAATTCCCTGGTGTTGCAGTTGTTCATGGGCGGCGGTAGTCACTAACATCAGGTGAACCGCATGCTCGTTTCCCCTCTCCTATAAAAAAATCAAGTCTCTCCATCAAGCCTGGAGTTGGGTCTCATAATAACTAAAAAAGGCCCAAACTCGGCACACCTAGTACTCGTCGAGGAGTTCCAGTAGCTGTCACCGAAGTACACCATCAAGTCTCTCCATCAAACCTGGAGGTTAGGTCTCATAATAACTAACAAAACAGCCCAAAATCGGCACCTAGTTCTACTAGTCCAGGAGTTCCAGTAGTAGTCACTAAAGTGCACCATCAGGTCACTCTCAAGTTCGGAGGTAGTTCTTATCAAAACTAACTAAACGAGCCCAAACTCCGCACACCTAGTTCTACTCGTCCAAAGTTCCAGTAGTGGTCACAAGTACACCATCAGGTCTGTCTATCAAGCCCAGAGGTTAGGTTTCATAACTAACAAAACAGCCCAAACTTGGCACACCTAGTTCTACTCGTCCAGGAGTTCCAGTAATAGTCACCGAAGTACACCATCAGGTCACTCTATCAAGTCCGGAGGTAAGGTCTCATAATAACTAACAAAACGAGCCCAAACTCGGCACACCTAGTTCTACTCGTCTAGGAATTCCAGCAGTAGTCAACGAAGTACACCATCAGGTCTCTCCATCAAGTCCGGAGGTAAAGTCTCATCATAACTAACAAAACGAGTCAAACTCGGCACATCTAGTTCTATTCGTCTAGGAGTTCCAGTAGCAGTCACCGATGTACACTTTCAGATCACTCCATAAAGTCCAAGACGAATAGGCATTCATATATATTTATATATAAATCCCTTACTTTCATCGAAACAAAATAATTATTATAATAAAATGGTGATTACAAAATAATAATATTATTTTGCCTTGTCCAAGTACTTATGTATCAAATTCGAATATTTTGTGTATGTACAGCGATCTTTTCAGCTGCTGCAATTAGGCAGGCGATACATATCCACTCGACGGCGGTCGAGCGCGGACTGTGGTTTCATCGAAATTTTTGTACAACAATAAAATAACCCTTATTGCAATCCGTTATGATTCATCCCTATTAGCAAAATATGTGAAAAAATAAGCATCAGTTTTATTTTTTTACGACTATATTTTGATAAAAGTAAACACCACTATTTTTTATTGAATATGTCTGCCTACTTATAGTATTTTAGAAATCTTAATATATGTTGATAATAGAACAAAATGTACTAAACATGGTATCGTTAATTTTGTAGAAAATGGCTAGGGAAGATCGTTTTTACAATAAAAAAAAACTATTATTTTCAACAAAAAAGTTACCACCATTTGAAGATGAAGAAACATTCTATACGTAGTAGCTATTAGCTATGTTTGATTTGGTTTAGTTTTGTCACAAAATGTACCGAAAAACAGCATAATTTTGCCCGATTTGCAAACGCACCCTTAATAGGATAAGGATGACAATCGAGCACACAGTCCCCCTGATGGTGAGTGGTTGCTGTGGCCCAATGACATTTACATCTATCCTCGGTTGTGAATCAAAATGCAGATGCGTTGTCACCCGTGAGGACTAAGATGGAATGCCTCGTTTCCAGTAAAAAGGGTCTCCGGTTCTCTACATTCACCATACGAAAAACAGTACGCTGGTATTCTGTGAGAGCGTGGTACTTACCCGGTCGACCCGACCCATTCGTGCTACAACTATACTGTCATATAGCCATGCTGCAGCTATATTGTATAGTAGCGTAAGCTCTTAATATTAGGTGAGAGGGCTCCATCCGATTAATTTGCCACGGGCCTCTAACAGTATAGCCACTGATAGTTGCTAAGATGTTATACTGTATTTTGTTTGTGGCAACGAATAAACATGTTGTTTATTTTTGATAAAATCCTTATTAATTGTTTATTATTAATGCTATACCACTAATTTCGCGTTGAAATTTTGTTGTCATTTATATTATTATTCATTTGGTCTGAATATAGACCTCACCGGATGTTCTTTCCTGTTATTTCTATGTCATAATCAACGACACGTTAAATATTACCAACCATACAAATTAGTCACTATTGACAATTGATTTGGATGGTAATTACACCATTCTTGATTAAAGCTACGCAATAATGATCAGACCAATCACTTTGATTCAGTCTTTATAGACCGCAGCAGTCAAAAGATGCAGTTAAATATTGGTACGTAATTTTCTGAATAAATTAACATCTTGGCCACTTGAAAGTTTTACATTTTTCAAAGATTTTATGATACGAACGGGTGCGTAATTTTAGTTCAACGCGAACAGTGTGCATAGTTAATTAATAACTCATAAGAAACTTTTTAAGTATGACTTCCAAATTACATACCCTTTTTATACAAGTGATATTGACAAACACCCAGTTTACCTGCGGGGAGTGACGAATGTGGCCGATAGACGCCTACGTCTATCCTCAATTAAGAATAAAAATACAGATGCATTGTCAAACCTAAGAACTAAGATGACATGCCTCGTTTTCTGAAGCATTTTATAATTTAATGCTACTATTCAATGATGATATTAAGTTAAATTGTAAAGGAATCCTAACAATAAAAGAATTATAGAATCTATACATAACTAACGACTAACTCCTTCGGTTTTGATATTAATAATTTCAGCATAGTTTTACAGATTAGTTTTATAATATCATTATGTATCGCACGCGGACGTCCGTACGCTATTCGCAGTTCGCACAAACTAGCTAGAATCTAGAAACACTCACGTTCGGAGCACAGACTGCAGAATATACTAGTATACTACGCATGTTCGGTTCGGACCCACTGAAAACCAGCGCTGTCGTTTCGGCGACAGAATAAGCTGAGTGAGGTCCGTTTGTCTAACGCGCCACAACACAACATGAGGAACGTTTTTTTTTCTATTTCTATTTTTTTTTACTGTAATTTATAAGTAGACATACTTTTTAAATGTTATATCCGTCAAATTGTTGTTTTCGTTTTATAATTTTTTTTCTTATTTTGTTATATTATTTTTAATTGATGTGTCTACAATTTTTTTTAAATATAGGTGCCTTAAATATAAGTTTTTTTTATAGGATAGGGTGACAAACGAGCACACAGTCCACCTGATGGTAAGTGGTTGCTGCGACCCATAGACGTCTACATCTATCCTCAATAAAGAATCAAAATGCAGATACGTTGTCACCCATGAGGACTAAGATGGAATGCCTCTTTTCCAGTAAAAGGGTCTCCGGTTCTCTACACTCACCATACGAAACACAGCAGTGTTAAGCTGCTATTTTACGCCGGTATTATGTGAGAGCGTGGTTCTTCCCTGTCGAGCCGATTCCATTCGTGCTACAACTATATACTACTAATATAGCTGCAGCATGGCTCTACCACGTACTAAAAGCGTGGCGCGTTGCAATAAATGTTTTATTTATTTCTTTCTAATTTATTAGATTTTGGGAAATATTGAATGTAGATGATCTAACTGATCTCTAGAATCGATCATTCACAATACAAATTAAAAACAAAAGTAGTATCTTTTAAAACTATCAGTAAAGTAACTAGTGTAAATTTCATTGAACTGTTATTTTATACCTTATGTGTTTGTTTAACTTATGATTTCATTTACAGTTTTCTTTGTCGTATTCTCATCTACCTACGTATTGGCATCGTTCGTGATCAAATGTTTGTGTTTGTCGACAGTGTTTCAGTAAGTTAAGATGCATCAGTATTTGCTATTGCCCGAATCCAAGTATTCTAGGTATATTTCGTCTCGTGCGTGATGTAAAAGCGACTACTGGAAATTTAGAAAGACCATAAATCTTCCGATAAAGGATACAAACATCACTTACTGCAGCCGTAAAGACCCAGGACCGTCAATGGACAGCAGCGTTAAAGGAGCTCACGTCTGGTCACGATCATTAATCCGCCTGCCAAGCGTGACCATTAAGGTAAAACCTGCCTAAATTGGGAAAGTACCGCGTCCAGCTGTAAACTTTTACTGGCTGATCAAGAAGGAGAAATAAAAGTGATTCGCCTTCTGGGTTGGAGTATCCATCAATCAAACGTAGTGATTTCTACTTGTCCATCGGACATATTTTCTCTGAGTAAAGTCGTAAAAACCGGCTATGACAAAAGTCTTATAACGGTAAACCCATCTTGTACATACCAGATAAATGTTATGGAGATATTTCACAGATATAAAATGCGATCGTTAGTCTAAGGTCCCTCATAAACCGAGTAGTCGCATCTGCCATCAAAATGTAAACACATCAAGGGAGAGTGCAGCACCAAACGGCCGCTTGCACGTGCTGCAGCGCTTGCTGCACCGACGCGTTCACGGAAAATTACTGGCAGGTCAACCGATCGTTTCGTGTTTCGTTTGTTTCGATCGTCACAATGGTTTCGTGACCTGTGCGATCAAATGTATATTTGACTGTTGGGTGTCACACACTCGGCCACAAATAGCTTATTTTAAAACTGTTGTGGAACTGAACGAATTTACATTCCACCTGAAGGTAAGAGGAAGGAGGGCTACAGATACGTTGTCACCTTTGAGGACTAAAATGGAATGCCTCACAGCCTTTAATTATACTGGCTTTCTATACTCTTCAGACAGGAACACACAAGCCTGCACGCACTACTATTTGACGGCAGATATAGGTAGAAAAGGAGTCCTGACACTTAGTGGCCCTAATTCTGGCCCTATTACCTTGTATACGTGGTAGATCCATGCTGTAGCATTTCGTGCTACAACCACGATATATCAGCTATATCGTTGGAGCACGAATGGGTCGGCTCGACCGGGGAAGGAACATGCTCTCACTGAATACCAGCGTAAAATATCAGCTTAATGCTGCTGTGTTTCGTATGGTAAGTGTAGAAAACTCAGTTTTCACACTTACCATCGAAACCTTTTACTGAAATGGGGCATTCTATCTTGGTCCTCAGGGGTGACAACGCATCTGCGTTTTGAATCTGAATCGATGATAAATGTGACAATGGACTTCAGCATCCACTTACCATCTAGTGGACTGTTTGCTCTTTCATCACCCTTATTCTATAAAAAAAAAGTGAAGAGCGTTCTCGAGGCGGTTCGTTCAGCATACATTTTGAGAGACAGCTAATGAGGACAATGTAATACAAGAGCGTGTGCTTGTCATGCAAGCCAAACGCCCTACTCCGCTTAGCGCTCAAATTAATGGGCAATGATCAATTAATGGGCGTATCCTTAGACCTACAGCGCTGAATCACAGCAACTACATGACCGATTTTATTTTGAGTAAAAAAAGAGGGGCGCCGCTCATAACCTTCTGTAATATCAGAGAAACCGCAGAGGTGTTCTGGCCTTTTAAAGAAGAAGTACGCTCTATTCTTAAAGGTACTTAAGTCTAGATACGATAATCTAACGTGGTCGTCGAAAGTTGTAAATATGACTTTAGAACTCTTTGATCTTGTTTTGCTATGTATCAAGCTGAAAGGTTCGATAAATGAACATTAAATTCATAAAATTAATATAAATAACACTTCTATAATTACTATGGAGAATTTTGTAACTTTAATAGAAATTAATGTTATTCAAATTTAATTAAATTATTTCAGGGTACCAAAAAACCGAATTCAGCTCTTGTAGATGAAATCACTAACAAAGCAAAAGAAAAGCTTTTAATGCTCCTGATTCTGCTTTTAAAATGCCAGATAAAGAAGAAGAAATGAGACCAAACTTATCAGATAATGTTATTTCAGCGGTGTTTCATATAAACAGTAATCCAAAATTGCAATCGCGTTCTGGAAATATACGTGTCTTCATTGAGAAATTTGGTGAAGATTATCTTGATGCACTAATGGAAGTAAGTGCAATCCCAAAACATATCTTTTTAAAATAAAAACAATAAGAAATCACAGCTAAATAATACAGTTTCAAGTAATTTTGTTAAGTATAAATAAAATGTTACATAGTGTTATAATTACAAATACAGACAGAAACTAATTAAAAAAATAATGACATTGTTTCACCTATGAAATACCTAATAATTTCGGTTTAGATGCATCCAACAGCTCATATTCTGACAATAAAAATATAAATGAACATTTCAACAATAGTTTTGAAACAATATCTAATACACCCAGAGGTGATATTTCTAGAAAAAAAGGAACCAGAACAAGATATTAAGGTACAAGAAGATAGTAATTCCATAAATAAAGCAGGCTACATAATCAACATTGATGAAAATGTTATAGAAGAATCAGATATAAACTTTGAAGACTTACCATACTATCAACTACGAGTATCAGATAATATTGACATACGACGTAATGATAAAATTTTAGATAAAAAAAACAGACAAATTTGTAGATCTAAAGGAGCATCTCAAACTAAAGAACTACATCACCTGACCAAGAACCAAAAGTTTATTCTATGGCAGAAATGTTACCTCATAAGAGAGACGACCTACTAAACCCAACATCGGTACAAATAAAGCTGAAATTATTCAAACAATTACCGTTCCCAAGTAAAAATGGACAAAATAATTGACTAATTAATAATGCACGAATTGAGGGGAAACATTTCACTGTGATATAAAATTATTTACTATCCTAACCTATGCAATGTTGTAAGATTCTCGTACATAAAACAGAACGATGTTTCTCGTTATGTAGCAACATTCGTATTTCTGTAACCTACTCCCTTATTTTTTTGGTATTACTTTGATTGAGGTACTTGCTTGTACGTGCTAACCATAACCGCAGCTATTTTGCGGCATTATTAATAATACAGTGTGCATTAATTGTAAAATTATTAAGTACAGTCCATTCAATTTACTTGTTTGTGTGTCATTAGACCAGGCACCTAACATTGTACTCATTTCTAGATTTTGTATACTTGCCTTTACATAATTCAATACTTAATAAAAATGTCTGTTCACAAGTTTAATATTTATTTAATTATGATACATACCTCAAATCTTAAAAAATTATTATATTGTTGGGAATGAGGGTAAAAATAAAAGGAAATATGAGCAAATGAAGGTAGAATGGTAATCTCCCACTTGTTTTGGCAGTATAAACTATCGCGCAGACGACAAGAGATATCAGTCGGTAATTCTACGAGGCTTACTGTCGTTACTATGTTGGATATTTTATTTATAGTTGGGATATTCTACTAGTGTAGGCAAGGAAGATCGTGTTGCTAGAGGCTACCCTGTGTTACATTAAGATGGGTAGTGATGCTGTTGGTTTACATACTTTGGTGTTATAGTGTAATTGGGTCCTGATAGTAATAAGAAGGGTCTGTTGCCGAGTAGTGTTCTTTAATTAAAATAATTATGAGAATACTTTCTAACATCAGTGTACTGGCTTGCCTTCCTTACTTTTCTATCGCATCCTTCCTTCCAATTATATGCAAAACAAAACTTATGGCGCCATCTGTTGGCCTTCGACAAAAGCGTCTGCAAAAAGGAAGTCGACACGATCGATACCCATGCCGGGTCGACCCAGCTGTGTGTATAGACAATATAATCACGTAGGAGTGTGGTCGAGGAAGACCGAAGCCTTCCACATCCGAAGATATTGTTAAAGCCAACTTGAAGCTGACCGCCGCTGCCGCTAACCGTGAGTTTACCTACTTCATTTACCCGTCCTGGTGGGCCAGACTAATTTTCTCTCACTGTAGGTAAATTAAGTAGCAATTCTAAATAAGATTCTAATTGTTTTTATTTCAAGTAGAAGTGTCGCGATTACTAAAAACCGGAGTTCAATCCGCGCATTTTCTATTCTAACTGTTTTCATAGTGGTCCGTACGAGCGAATTTCTGTGGTATTTTGGGTTCAATTCATTCAAAACTCCAAAATACAGTTCATAGCAATTCAGCTGATAAAAAAATATACTTTTAAGTAAAACTTAGTAAGGTACTTATTTCATTGCCTTAATTTTAACGATATAATACGAGTAACTTATTTAATTTATTCGATATATAATTTTATAATTAGGGAGAATTATTCTCTGTTGATTACAATTACACGTTATGTGCCGTTCGTTCATCCTAAACACGGAGGTAGTAGGTGAATAATTATACTCCATATTCAATACTGATCGTTGTTTCAATAGGTGTGTATATATACCTATTAATAGCGTCATTATTGCTTAGTTAAAAAATTTGGTTTGTTTAAAATTTACGGTTTTATTGTTTTAATTTCAAACATAATGACAGATAAAACAAAGTCGAACGCTAGAAATTGAGAGACAACTCAAGTTGCTTACTATTCAAAGGAATATGCATTTCGAGAAATTCAAATACTATGTGATTTATCGAAGAATATTCAAACGGATACAACCTGCATCTCAATTCGAGTCTAGGTTTAAGCGTATTGAGTTAGTGCGTAAAGAATTCCTGGATTATACGAATCAAATAAACGATTTAAAGTTAAAATTAAAGCCGGACGATATTATTGATATGACCCGTGATTGCGTTTGATGACATGTACTACACCGTCGATGCCGCCAGGGCTGTTCTAAGCAGGGGTCGCACTCGGCCGACGCAATGCGACGGATCCGAGTTTGACTTCGGATATTCATACCACAGTATGAAACCATACGCGCACGCTTACAAACTTGAGTTACCGAAATTTGATGGAAACATTGAACATTGGCAAACTTTCTTCGATACATTTTCCACACTTGTACATGAAAACAATAATATAAGGTCAATCGAAAAGTTTCATTATTTGTTGACGTGTCTCTCAGGTTCAGCGTTGTCAATCGCGAAGTAGTGCCTGTTACCTCTGATAACTACCAAATTGTTTATGACGCACTTATCAGCGGTTCCAAAACAAACGAATTTTGGCCGCAACTTAGATAAAATTTGTAGCTTCATTCCTTTAAAGTCTGGTAATTATGCCGATTTACGTAATTTAATACGTTGAATGAAACCGTTAATGCTCTTAAAGCTATGAAAAGAAACTAGATGAGTTTATTTTATTTTATTTAGCTGCGCGTGTTTTAGATTCTGATACACGTAAACGTTTTGAGATGCAAAACGAAACAAATTCTACCTTTTCTGATTTGTTAATTTTTACAAAGTTATGTTAAAGTTCTAGAGGTTAGTCAATCGGGTAACTGTTCCGGGTCTGTTTTCAATGGGACAGTCTTATAAAAATAATGTACGTGCCACCGGGACACGAAATAGTCACAATAATAAACAATATCATAAATCTATATCGTTGCCGTCGAACACTGCATAGCTTCAAATGCTGCAAATAAAACAGCTGATTGCCTACTATGTTGCAGGGCGGTACATGCGCTTTTCAAATGTCCGATTTCAAGAACTTGATATTTCTGAAAGATACGGCTTAGTGTCTAATAAAAATGTTTGCATGAATTGTTTACGTTTAAATCATAATGCAAATAAATGTTTTTCAAAAATTACATGCTCAACTTGTGGTGAGCGTCATCATTCGTTGCTCCACGATAACACTATTGTTGCACTGAAACAGGACAGCGATAAAACAGTAATTACGTACGGCTTGACCGCCGCTGACTGCGGCTCCGTGACTACCAGCGCTCAAGTTGGTCATAGTCGTGCTCTCGTTTTGCTCGGCACATATGTGTGCGTGCGCGGTTGTGGTGCTCCCGCTCAGTATACTACCGCCCGCGCGCGGACAGTGGAGCTCAGGACAGTTTTATGACGTTATTACTGCTCAACGTTTAGGGTTGCCCATTCGCCGCTGCAATTTAGCTGTGGCAGGTTTAGGAAAAATGTAGTGCATCAAATAAAGGGTGAAACTTCATGCGTGGTAATGCCAACGGTTCTGATAGTCCAAACTTCACTATTAATGCTATAATAATGAATACAATAACAAGTAAAATGCCTGTTGTAGAAGTACCTTCTGAGGTTCGTGCAAATTTTAAACATTTAGTTTTAGCAGACAAACAGTTTGACAAACCCACTAATATAGACTTGCTGCTGGGCGCAGAGCTATTCCATAAAATTTATGATGGCCAACGCCTAGAGATAGGTCCTGGTTTACAGTCGCTCTACATAGTGTCTTTGGGTGGGTGCTCACTGGCAAAATTGATCACAGCTGTCACCCTCCACCTATGGTTTCTTCCCTCGTTACTTCCACCCGGCTTTTGAATGACGTGGTCAAGCGTTTTTGGGAGGTCGAAGAACCACCGAAAACATTTATAGCGAACCCTGAAGATGTTAAATGCGAAGAACTATACTCTACTCTTGTGTCACGTAAACCTGACGGTCGTTACGCCGTTCCTTACTGAGGAAGCCTTGTGATAATCTAGGTGAATCTTTCGATATAAAATCACGCTTATTCAAACTCGAAAAGCGGCAGGCGTGTAGAGTTAAAAGGACTATTCTGATTTTATGACTGAATATTCAGATTTGGGCCATATGCAACCCGCAGACGTTGGATCAGGCAAATTTGTAATTCCGCATCATTGTGTACCTGGAGAGTACTACGACAAAACTACGCGTCGTTTTTGATGCAAGTGCCAGAACGAATAACGGAAACCGTTAAATGATATCGTGTACACTGGGCCTAAGCTTCAAAACGACATTGTTGATGTACTGACAAAATTCCGTCTTCACGCAATAGTGTTCACCTCCGATATTTCGAAAATGTATCGCAATATAGATTTACGTCCAGATCGAGGTTGGCAACACGTGTTGTGGAGAAATTCTCCAGCTGATCCCGTGCGTGAGTTCGAATTAAATACCGTGACATACGGTGTGACCAGTTCACCATATAGCCATTCGTACTCTGCATCAATTAGCGGTCGATAATGCCTGAGTATCCTCAAGCGGCTGACGTTATACGTCATGACACTTTTATGGACGACGTAACGACCGGGCACCATCTCTAAATCAGGACGAACTTATTAAACTACTGAGCTGTGCAATTTGAGCTGCGTAAATGGAGTAGTAATTCAGCCGAGTTTATTGCAGCTCTACCGTCTGAACATTGTCAAGTACCTAGGGCCTTTTGTGACGAAAATCACGACCATATCCTTAAAATTCTTGGTATCCAGTGGGACCCCGTAGAAGACTTCTTTACGTATTCGTTGTCAGAGTTCAATTCCAATTTAACAAAGCGTGCAATATTATCAATATCGCTCATCTATGACCCAATTGGTTGGCTCACTCCTGTTGTTCTAATAGCCAAACTATTGCTTCAAGACATGTGGCGCCTTCAGCTAAGTTGGGACAAACCGTTCCGCCTGGGTCGCTCACCAATGTCACAACTTTATCTCTGAAATGCAACATGTTAAACGAATTAAACTTACTCGTAGAGTTACATATGATGACGCCAAGAGTTATCAATTGATTGGTTTTGTGATGGCTCTTCAAAGGCATATGGATGTTGTGTGTACTTGAGGACAGTTTGTGCAACCATTGTAATACCCATCTGCTGATTGCAAAATCAAAAGTCGCACCCTAAAACCACTAACGTTTAACCGTCTAGAGCTTTGCGGTGCTGTCCTTCTAGGGCGAGTTCTTAAGCACATGCAAAAAACTTACTGAGATAAATCCTCTCAGTAAAGTGATTGCCTTTACTGATAGTAACACAGTTCTAGCATGGTTTGGAACCTCATAAACTGAAGACTTTGTTTTCGCGTTGCAAAATCATCGACGATGTATCAGTTGATAGCTGGCAACATGTATCGACATATGACAATCCTGCCGATCATTGCAGTCGAGGTCTTAGCGGTTCACAACTAGCGACATGCTGCGTGGTGGTCAGGTCCAAATTGGCTCGCTGATTCCTCCACTTGGCCAGTAAAGTGCAAGTGGAATCACTGATTCCTACGAGTTGCGCTCTACTGCTCATGTATCTCAAACGGATATTAGCTCTGCTGAGCTTGACCTTATAAGTGGACTGTTAGACCGCTACTCCACGCTATCCTGCGTCCAGCGTGTGCTATCTTGGTGTCTGCGTGCTGTAGCTGCGTTCAAACGAAACTATAAAACTAAGAATTTCCTGAGCGTATCAGAGCTGGAGCAGTCTATCGTCTATATAGTTCGACATGAACAAAAACTTCATCTTACAGACCAAGTCAAAGCCACCAAATTCGTTAAAAAACTGAATCCATTTATTGATGATGCGGGATTGCTGCAGTGGGGGCCGTCTAAAAGCAATCTACCGGCAACCGTAAAACATCCCGTATTGTTGCCAAAGCTTCACGCTTATCCTTGTTGATCATAGATCACTTTCATGTCAATTACCCACTGTGGTCCTCGTACTCTTCAATCGATTATTCAGCGTAGATATTGGATACTTGCCATCCGTAACTTAATTCGGTCACGTTTATCTAAATGCATAGCATGTTTTAAGGTAAAACCGGTTGCTTGTCAGCCTTTAATGAAACCTTCCTTCACCAAGAGTACAACCGACGCAGTGTTTCCGAAATGTAGGAATCGACTTTGCCGGTCCATTCATAGTGAAGGAAAGTCGTAGACGAAACGCTCGCCTTATAAGGCCTACGTGTGTGTATTCGTTTGCCTCGCGGTAAGGCTATCCATCTAGAGGCAGTAACCGAGCTATCCACTTCTGCCTTTCTTGCGGCGTTAGATCGCTTCGTATCACGTCGTGGCCTTTGTACCTTCATAGTGACTGACTGCACTAACTTTATTGTGGCGTTGCCGACGAACTACAACAAATGGTTTGTAAGAATAGTAATTCGCTTGAGTCTAGTCTTGTGAAACGAAACATTGTCTGGCGACTGAACCCTCCTACCGGGAGTAATTTTGGTGGCATATTTGAGAGCGGTGTAAAATCAATGAAGTTCCACTTAAAACGCGTTATAGGGTCAAGTATTGACATTCGAGGAGCTCATAACGATCCTTACTAAAGTCGAAGCTACATTAACTCGCGACCGTTGTGCTGTCTACCGGATCCTAATGAGGTCGATATTCTTTAACTGGCCATTTTTGGCCCATGGTCCTCTTATATCGTTACCAGAACCTGAACTCTCTAATGAATATGTTCACCGGCCGCTGGCAGATGTTACAAAACACACAGTCTTTTGGCATATTTGAACGCGATTATCTCCATACTTACAGCAACGCGCGTGTTTCGAGAACAACCAAATATTCATGTCGGAGATATTGTTTTAATTGTTGATAGCAATTTACCACCACTAGAGTGGCGTTCAGGTAGAGTTCAAGACGTACATCCCGGCAAAGACGGTTAGTGCGCGTGGTCACCACTACTAATGGACTCCTCAAGAGACCAGTAAATAAACTATGTCCTCTACCTTTAAATCAATAATATAACTAAACTTATAAAAAAAAATGTCAATTTTTTCGTAATTAATATTATAGTTTTTGTTATTTAGCTTGTATAGTTATTAAATTTTGTTGCCTCACATACCTTTCTAATGGGTATGCAATTCAAATTCAAGTTCAAGTTAGGTACATATTATTCTAAGCTAGTTTCTATTTCGTGAAGTATTTAGTTTTATAGGAGCATTGCTATTATTACTCATGAAATCTGAAACGATTTCAAGCGGTGGGGATTATGTGCTGGCTTGCCTCCCTTACTTTTCTATCGCATCCTTCCTTCCAATTATATGCAAAACAAAACTTATGACGCCATCTGTTGGCCTGCGACAAAAGCGTCTGCAAAAGGAAGTCGACGATCGATACCCATGTAATCAAGACTCAAGACGAACTGCATCGGTAATGGCTGTTCTTGTCTAAACCTTCAAAATAAAATCAATAAATTAAGCGTTAGTGTGTGCTGGTCGACCCAGCTGTGTGTATAGACAATATAATCACGTAGGAGTGGTCGAGGGACCGAAGCCTTCCACATCCGAAGATATTGTTAAAGCCAACTTGAAGCTGACCGCCGCTGCCGCTAACTGAGTTTACCTACTTCATTTACCCGTCCTGGTGGGCAGACTAATTTTCTCTCACTGTAGGTAAATTAAGTAGCAATTCTAAATAAGATTCTAATTGTTTTTATTTCAAGTAGAAGTGTCGCGATTACTAAAAACCGGAGTTCAATCCGCGCATTTTCTATTCTAACTGTTTTCATAGTGGTCCGTACGAGCGCGAATTTCCTGTGGTATTTTGGGTTCAATTCATTCGAAAACTCCAAAATTACAGTTCATAGCAATTCAGCTTTAGATAAAAAAAAAATACTTTTACAAGTAAAACTTAGTAAGGTACTTATTTCATTGCCTTAATTTTAACGATATAATACGAAGTAACTTATTTAATTTATTTGATATATAATTTTATAATTAGGGAGAATTATTCTCTGTTGATTACATGAATTACAATTACACGTTATGTGCCGTTCGTTCATCCTAAACACGGAGGTAGTAGGTGAATAATTATACTCCACATATTCAATACTGATCGTTGTTTCAATAGGTGTAGTATATATACCTATTAATAGCGTCATTATTGCTTAGTTAAAAAAAATTTGGTTTGTTTAAAATTTACGGTTTTATTGTTTTTAATTTCAAACATAATGACAGATAAAACAAAGTCGAACGCTAGTGAAATTGAGAGACAACTCAAGTTGCTTACTATTCAAAGGGAATATGCATTTCGAGAAATTCAAATACTATGTGATTTATCGAAGAATATCCAAACGGATACAACTTCTGCATCTCAATTCGAGTCTAGGTTTAAGCGTATTGAGTTAGTGCGTAAAGAATTCCTGGATTATACGAATCAAATAAACGATTTAAAGTTAAAATTAAAGCCGGACGATATTATTGATATGAAGCCCGTGATTGCGTTTGATGACATGTACTACACCGTCGATGCCGCCAGGGCTGTTCTAAGCGGGGGTCCTCGGCCGACCCGCAATGCGACCGGATCCGAGTTTGACTTCCGGATATTCATACCACAGTATGAAACCATACGCGCAAGCACGCTTACCGAAACTTGAGTTACCGAAATTTGATGGAAACATTGAACATTGGCAAACTTTCTTCGATACATTTTCCACACTTGAAAACAATAATATAAGGTCAATCGAAAAGTTTCATTATTTGTTGACGTGTCTCTCGGGTTCAGCGTTGTCAATCGCGAAAGGAGTGCCTGTTACCTCTGATAACTACCAAATTGTTTATGACGCACTTATCGAGCGGTTCCAAAACAAACGAATTTTGGCCTGTACTTAGATAAAATTTGTAGCTTCATTCCTTTAAAGTCTGGTAATTATGCCGATTTACGTAATTTAACCAATATGTTGAATGAAACCGTTAATGCTCTTAAAGCTATGAAAATTAAGAAACTAGATGAGTTTATTTTATTTTATTTAGCTGCGCGTGTTTTAGATTCTGATACACGTAAACGTTTTGAGATGCAAAACGGGGAACAAATTCCTACCTTTTCTGATTTGTTAATTTTTTTACAAAGTTATGTTAAAGTTCTAGAGGTTAGTCAATCGGGTAACTGTTCCGGGTCTGTTTTTCAATCGGGACAGTCGTATAAAAATAATGTACGTGCCACCGGGACACGAAATAGTCACAATAATAAACAATATCATAAATCTACATCGTTGCCGTCGAACACTGCTATAGCTTCAAATGCTGCAAATAAAACAGCTGATTGCCTATGTTGCGGGGCGGTACATGCGCTTTTCAAATGTCCGAAGTTTCAAGAACTTGATATTTCTGAAAGATACGGCTTAGTGTCTAATAAAAATGTTTGCATGAATTGTTTACGTTTAAATCATAATGCAAATAAATGTTTTTCAAAAATTACATGCTCAACTTGTGGTGAGCGTCATCATTCGTGCTCCGATAACACCATTGTTGCTGTTCCGTGTTGCACCACTGACAGGACTAGCGATAAAACAGTAATACTTGACGACTTGACCGCGACTGCGAGCTCCGTGACTACCAGCGCTCACGTTGGTCATAGTCGTGCTCTCGTTTTGCTCGGCACATATGTAGTGCGCGTGCGCGGTTGTGGAGCTCCCGCTCAGTATACTACCGCCCGCGCACTTATTGACAGTGGAGCTCAGGACAGTTTTATGACGTTATTACTCGCTCAACGTTTAGGGTTGCCCATTCGCCGCTGCAATTTAGCTGTAGCAGGTTTAGGAAAAAATGTAGTGCATCAAATAAAGGGTGAAACTTCATGCGTGGTAATGCCAACGGATTCTGATAGTCCAAACTTCACTATTAATGCTATAATAATGAATACAATAACAAATAAAATGCCTGTTGTAGAAGTACCTTCTGAGGTTCGTGCAAATTTTAAACATTTAGTTTTAGCAGACAAACAGTTTGACAAACCCACTAATATAGACTTGCTGCCATATGATGGCCAACGCCTAGAGATAGGTCCTGGTTTACCAGTCGCTCTACATAGTGTCTTTGGGTGGGTGCTCACTGGCAAAATTGATCACAGCTGTCACCTCCACCTATGGTTTCTTCCCTCGTTACTTCCACCCGGCTTTTGAATGACGTGGTCAAGCGTTTTTGGGAGGTCGAAGAACCACCGAAAACATTTATAGCGAACCCTGAAGATGTTAAATGCGAAGAACTATACTCTACTCTTGTGTCACGTAAACCTGACGGTCGTTACGTCGTTCCTTTGTTACTGAGGAAGCCTTGTGATAATCTAGGTGAATCTTTCGATATGGCAAAATCACGCTTATTCAAACTCGAAAAGCGGATTGAGCGCAATGTAGAGTTAAAAAAGGACTATTCTGATTTTATGACTGAATATTCAGATCTGGGCCATATGCAACCCGCAGACGTTGGATCAAGCAAATTTGTAATTCCGCTCTGAGAGTACTACGACAAAACTACGCGTCGTTTTTTATGCAAGTGCCAGAACGAATAACGGAAAATCGTTAAATGATATCGTGTACACTGAGCCTAAGCTTCAAAACGACGTTGTTGATGTACTGACAAAATTCCGTCTTCACGCAATAGTGTTCACCTCCGATATTTCGAAAATGTATAATATAGATTTACGTCCAGAAGATCGAGGTTGGCAACACGTGTTGTGGAGAAATTCTCCAGCTGATCCCGTGCGTGAGTTCGAATTAAATACCGTGACATACGGTGTGACCAGTTCACCATACTTAGCCATTCGTACTCTGCATCAATTAGCGGTCGATCATGCTTCTGAGTATCCTCAAGCGGCTGACGTTATACGTCATGACACTTTTATGGACGACGTAACGACCGGAGCACCATCTCTAAATCAGGACGAACTTATTAAACTACTGAGCTGTGCGCAATTTGAGCTGCGTAAATGGAGTAGTAATTCAGCCGAGTTTATTGCAGCTCTACCGTCGGAACATTGTCAAGTACCTAGGGCCTTTTGTGACGAAAATCACGACCATATCCTTAAAATTCTTGGTATCCAGTGGGACCCCGTAGAAGACTTCTTTACGTATTCGTTGTCAGAGTTCAATTCCAATTTAACAAAGCGTGCAATATTATCAAATATCGCTCGCATCTATGACCCAATTGGTTGGCTCACTCCTGTTGTTCTAATAGCCAAACTATTGCTTCAAGACATGTGGCGCCTTCAGCTAAGTTGGGACAAACCCGTTCCGCCTGAGGTCGCTCACCAATGTCACAACTTTATCTCTGAAATGCAACATGTTAAACGAATTAAACTTACTCGTAGAGTTACATATGATGACGCCAAGAGTTATCAATTGATTGGTTTTTGTGATGGCTCTTCAAAGGTATATGGATGTTGTGTGTACTTGAGGACAGTTTGTGCCAACCATTGTAATACCCATCTGCTGATTGCAAAATCAAAAGTCGCACCCCTAAAACCACTAACGGTTAACCGTCTAGAGCTTTGCGGTGCTGTCCTTCTAGGGCAAGTTCTTAAGCACATGCAAAACTTACTGCGAGATAAAATCCCTCTCAGTAAAGTGATTGCCTTTACTGATAGTAACACAGTTCTAGCATGGTTACACACGGACCTCATAAACTGAAGACTTTTGTTTCCCATCGCGTTGCAAAATCATCGACGATGTATCAGTTGATAGCTGGCAACATGTATCGACATATGACAATCCTGCCGATCATTGCAGTCGAGGTCTTAGCGGTTCACAACTAGCGACATGCTGTACGTGGTGGTCAGGTCCAAATTGGCTCGCTAACGATTCCTCCACTTGGCCAGTAAAGTGCAAGTGGAATCACAATTCCGTACCCGAGTTGCGCTCTACTGCTCATGTATCTCAAACGGATATTACCTCTGCTGAGCTTGACCTTAGTGGACTGTTAGACCGCTACTCGCTATCCTGCGTCCAGCGTGTGCTATCTTGGTGTCTGCGTGCTGTAGCTGCGTTCAAACGAAACTATAAAACTAAGAATTTCCTGAGCGTATCAGAGCTGGAGCAGTCTATCGTCTATATAGTTCGACATGAACAAAAACTTCATCTTACAGACCAAGTCAAAGCCACCAAATTCGTTAAAAAACTGAATCCATTTATTGATGATGCGGGATTGCTGCGAGTGGGGGGCCGTCTAAAGCACTCTAATCTACCGGCAACCGTAAAACATCCCGTATTGTTGCCAAAGGCTTCACGCTTATCCTTGTTGATCATAGATCACTTTCATGTCAATTACTTACACTGTGGTCCTCGTACTCTTCAATCGATTATTCAGCGTAGATATTGGATACTTGCCATCCGTAACTTAATTCGGTCACGTTTATCTAAATGCATAGCATGTTTTAAGGTAAAACCGGTTGCTTGTCAGCCTTTAATGGAAACCTTCACCAAGAGTACAACCGACGCGGTGTTTCCGAAATGTAGGAATCGACTTTGCCGGTCCATTCATAGTGAAGGAAAGTCGTAGACGAAACGCTCGTACTTATAAGGCCTACGTGTGTGTTCGTTTGCCTCGAAGGCTATCCATCTAGAGGCAGTAACCGAGCTATCGACTTCTGCCTTTCTTGCGGCGTTAGATCGCTTCGTATCACGTCGTGGCCTTTGTACCTTCATAGTGACTGACTGCGGCACTAACTTTATTGGTGCCCGGCGTTGCCTTGACGAACTACAACAAATGGTTTGTAAGAATAGTAATTCGCTTGAGTCTAGTCTTGCGAAACGAAACATTGTCTGGCGACTGAACCCTCCTACCGGGAGTAATTTTGGTGGCATATTTGAGAGCGGTGTAAAATCAATGAAGTTCCACTTAAAACGCGTTATAGGGTCACAAGTATTGACATTCGAGCTCATAACGATCCTTACTAAAGTCGAAGCCGTACTTAACTCGCGACCGTTGTGCTGTCTATCTCCGGATCCTAATGAGGTCGATATTCACAACTGGCCATTTTTGGCCCATGGTCCTCTTATATCGTTACCAGAACCTGAACTCTCTAATGAATATGTTCCACCCGGCCCGCTGGCAGATGTTACAAAACTTACACAGTCTTTTGGCATATTTGGCAACGCGATTATCTCCATACCTTACAGCAACGCGCGAAATTGTTTCGAGAACAACCAAATATTCATGTCGGAGATATTGTTTTAATTGTTGATAATTTACCACCACTAGAGTGGCGTTCAGGTAGAGTTCAAGACGTACATCCCGCAAAGACGGTGTAGTGCGCGTGGTCACCCTACGCACTACTAATGGACTCCTCAAGAGACCAGTAAATAAACTATGTCCTCTACCTTTAAATCAATAATATATAACTAAACTTATAACAAAAAAAATGTCAATTTTTTTTTTCGTAATTAATATTATAGTTTTTTGTTATTTAGCTTGTATAGTTATTAAATTTTGTTGCCTCACATACCTTTCTAATAGGTATGCAATTCAATGTTAATATTATAGTTAACATATTATTCTAAGTTAGTTTCTATTTCGTGAAGTATTTAGTTTTATAGGAGCATTGCTATTATTACTCATGAAATCTGAAACGATTTCAAGTAAATTATGTACTGGCTTGCCTTCCTTACTTTTCTATCGCATCCTTCCTTCCAATTATATGCAAAACAAAACTTATGGCGCCATCTGTTGGCCTACGACAAAAGCGTCTGCAAAAAGGAAGTCGACACGATCGATACCCACATGTAATCAAGACTCAAGACGAACTGCATCGGTAATGGCTGTTCTTGTCTAAACCTTCCAAAATAAAATCAATAAATTAAGCGTTAGTGTGTGTGCCGGGTCGACCCAGCTGTGTGTATAGACAATATAATCACGTAGGAGTGTGGTCGAGGAAGACCGAAGCCTTCCACATCCGAAGATATTGTTAAAGCCAACTTGAAGCTGACCGCCGCTGCCGCTAACCGTGAGTTTACCTACTTCATTTACCCGTCCTGGTGGGCCAGACTAATTTTCTCTCACTGTAGGTAAATTAAGTAGCAATTCTAAATAAGATTCTAATTGTTTTTATTTCAAGTAGAAGTGTCGCGATTACTAAAAACCGGAGTTCAATCCGCGCATTTTCTATTCTAACTGTTTTCATAGTGGTCCGTACGAGCGCGAATTTCCTGTGGTATTTTGGGTTCAATTCATTCGAAAACTCCAAAATTACAGTTCATAGCAATTCAGCTTTAGATAAAAAATATACTTTTACAAGTAAAACTTAGGTACTTATTTCATTGCCTTAATTTTAACGATATAATACAAGTAACTTTTTAATTTATTCGATATATAATTTTATAATTAGGGAGAATTATTCTCTGTTGATTACATGAATTACAATTACACGTTATGTGCCGTTCGTTCATCCTAAACACGGAGGTAGTAGGTGAATAATTATACTCCACATATTCAATACTGATCGTTGTTTCAATAGGTGTAGTATATATACCTATTAATAGCGTCATTATTGCTTAGTTAAAAAATTTGGTTTGTTTAAAATTTACGGTTTTATTGTTTTTAATTTCAAACATAATGACAGATAAAACAAAGTCGAACGCTAGTGAAATTGAGAGACAACTCAAGTTGCTTACTATTCAAAGGGAATATGCATTTCGAGAAATTCAAATACTATGTGATTTATCGAAGAATATTCAAACGGATACAACTTCTGCATCTCAATTCGAGTCTAGGTTTAAGCGTATTGAGTTAGTGCGTAAAGAATTCTTGGATTATACGAATCAAATAAACGATTTAAAGTTAAAATTAAAGCCGGACGATATTATTGATATGAAGCCCGTGATTGCGTTTGATGACATGTACTACACCGTCGATGCCGCCAGGGCTGTTCTAAGCGGGGGTCGCACTCGGGCCGACCCGCAATGCGACCCGGATCCGAGTTTGACTTCCGGATATTCATACCACAGTATGAAACCATACGCGCAAGCACGCTTACCGAAACTTGAGTTACCGAAATTTGATGGAAACATTGAACATTGGCAAACTTTCTTCGATACATTTTCCACACTTGTACATGAAAACAATAATATAAGGTCAATCGAAAAGTTTCATTATTTGTTGACGTGTCTCTCGGGTTCAGCGTTGTCAATCGCGAAAGGAGTGCCTGTTACCTCTGATAACTACCAAATTGTTTATGACGCACTTATCGAGCGGTTCCAAAACAAACGAATTTTGGCCGCAACGTACTTAGATAAAATTTGTAGCTTCATTCCTTTAAAGTCTGGTAATTATGATTTACGTAATATAACCAATACGTTGAATGAAACCGTTAATGCTCTTAAAGCTATGAAAATTAAGAAACTAGATGAGTTTATTTTATTTTATTTAGCTGCGCGTGTTTTAGATTCTGATACGTAAACGTTTTGAGATGCAAAACGGAAACAAATTCCTACCTTTTCTGATTTGTTAATTTTTTACAAAGTTATGTTAAAGTTCTAGAGGTTAGTCAATCGGGTAACTGTTCCGGGTCTGTTTTTCAATCAGGACAGTCGTATAAAATAATGTACGTGCCACCGGACACGAAATAGTCACAATAATAAACAATATCATAAATCTATATCGTTGCCGTCGAACACTGCTATAGCTTCAAATGCTGCAAATAAAACAGCTGATTGCCTATGTTGCGGGGCGGTACATGCGCTTTTCAAATGTCCGAAGTTTCAAGAACTTGATATTTCTGAAAGATACGGCAGTGTCTAATAAAAATGTTTGCATGAATTGTTTACGTTTAAATCATAATGCAAATAAATGTTTTTCAAAAATTACATGCTCAACTTGTGTGAGCGTCATCATTCGTTGCTCACGATAACACTACCATTGTTGCTGTTCCGTGTTGCACCACTGACAGGACTAGCGATAAAACAGTAATTACGGCTGACGACTTGACCGCGACTGCGAGCTCCGTGACTACCAGCGCTCACGTTGGTCATAGTCGTGCTCTCGTTTTGCTCGGCATATGGTGCGCGTGCGCGGTTGTGGTGCTCCCGCTCAGTATACTACCGCCCGCGCACTTATTGACAGTGGAGCTCAGGACAGTTTGACGTTATTACTCGCTCAACGTTTAGGGTTGCCCATTCGCCGCTGCAATTTAGCTGTAGCAGGTTTAGGAAAAAATGTACATCAAATAAAGGGTGAGACTTCATGCGTGGTAATGCCAACGGATTCTGATAGTCCAAACTTCACTATTAATGCTATAATAATGAATACAATAACAAGTAAAATGCCTGTTGTAGAAGTACCTTCTGAGGTTCGTGCAAATTTTAAACATTTAGTTTTAGCAGACAAACAGTTTGACAAACCCACTAATATAGACTTGCTGCTGGGCGCAGAGCTATTCCATAAAATTTATGATGGCCAACGCCTAGAGATAGGTCCTGGTTTACCAGTCGCTCTACATAGTGTCTTTGAGTGGGTGCTCACTGGCAAAATTGATCACAGCTGTCACACTCCACCTATGGTTTCTTCCTCGTTACTTCCACTTCCGGCTTTGAATGACGTGGTCAAGCGTTTTTGGGAGGTCGAAGAACCACCGAAAACATTTATAGCGAACCCTGAAGATGTTAAATGCGAAGAACTATACTCTACTCTTGTGTCACGTAAACCTGACGGTCGTTACGTCGTTCCTTTGTTACTGAGGAAGCCTTGTGATAATCTAGGTGAATCTTTCGATATGGCAAAATCACGCTTATTCAAACTCGAAAAGCGGCTTGAGCGCAATGTAGAGTTAAAAAAGGACTATTCTGATTTTATGACTGAATATTCAGATCTGGGCCATATGCAAACCGCAGACGTTGGATCAGGCAAATTTGTAATTCCGCATCATTGTGTACTCCGCCCTGAGAGTACTACGACAAAACTACGCGTCGTTTTTGATGCAAGTGCCAGAACGAATAACGGAAAATCGTTAAATGATATCGTGTACACTGGGCCTAAGCTTCAAAACGACATTGTTGATGTACTGACAAAATTCCGTCTTCACGCAATAGTGTTCACCTCCGATATTTCGAAAATGTATCGCAATATAGATTTACGTCCAGAAGATCGAGGTTGGCAACACGTGTTGTGGAGAAATTCTCCAGCTGATCCCGTGCGTGAGTTCGAATTAAATACGTGACATGCGGTTGAGCCGTGAGCTCAGATGGTTAGCGCGCTGAAATTTTACAGTACGCGAGCAATTCGATCCCGCCGGCACCAATGAAATTGTTAATTGCAATTTTCGATTTACCCGTGCTCGGCGGTGAAGGAAAACATCGTGAGGAAACCATGTCTGAGAATTAAAAAATATTTCGAAGCCATGTGAAGTTCGCCAACACGCATTGCGCGCGGCAGATTCCTGCCTAAACCCTCTCAGAAAAGGAGGCCTGTGCTCAGCAGTGGGACGTATATTGGCTGTAACTTTAACTTTACTTTTAACGGTGTGACCAGTTCACCATACTTAGCCATTCGTACTCTGCATCAATTAGCGGTCGATCATGCTTCTGAGTATCCTCAAGCGGCTGACGTTATACGTCATGACACTTTTATGGACGACGTAACGACCGGGCACCATCTCTAAATCAGGACGAACTTATTAAACTACTGAGCTGTGCGCAATTTGAGCTGCGTAAATGGGTAGTAATTCAGCCGAGTTTATTGCAGCTCTACCGTCGGAACATTGTCAAGTACCTAGGGCCTTTTGTGACGAAAATCACGACCATATCCTTAAAATTCTTGGTATCCAGTGGGACCCCGTAGAACTTCTTTACGTATTCGTTGTCAGAGTTCAATTCCAATTTAACAAAGCGTGCAATATTATCAAATATCGCTCGCATCTATGACAATGGTTGGCTCACTCCTGTTGTTCTAATAGCCAAACTATTGCTTCAAGACATGTGGCGCCTTCAGCTATTGGGACAAACCCGTTCCGCCTGAGGTCGCTCACCAATGTCACAACTTTATCTCTGAAATGCAACATGTTAAACGAATTAAACTTACTCGTAGAGTTACATATGATGACGCCAAGAGTTATCAATTGATTGGTTTTTGTGATGGCTCTTCAAAGGCATATGGATGTTGTGTGTACTTGAGGACAGTTTGTGCCAACAATACCCATCTGCTGATTGCAAAATCAAAAGTCGCACCATAAAACCACTAACGGTTAACCGTCTAGAGCTTTGCGGTGCTGTCCTTCTAGGGCGAGTTCTTAAGCACATGCAAAACTTACTGCGAGATAAAATCCCTCTCAGTAAAGTGATTGCCTTTACTGATAGTAACACAGTTCTAGCATGGTTACACACGGAACCTCATAAACTGAAGACTTTTGTTTCCATCGCGTTGCAAAAATCATCGACGATGTATCAGTTGATAGCTGGCAACATGTATCGACATATGACAATCCTGCCGATCATTGCAGTCGAGGTCTTAGCGGTTCACAACTAGCGACATGCTGTACGTGGTCAGGTCCAAATTGGCTCGCTAACGATTCCTCCACTTGGCCAGTAAAGTGCAAGTGGAATCACAAGATTCCGTACCGAGTTGCGCTCTACTGCTCATGTATCTCAAACGGATATTACCTCTGCTGAGCTTGACCTTATAAGTGGACTGTTAGACCGCTCCCATATCCTGCGTCCAGCGTGTGCTATCTTGGTGTCTGCGTGCTGTAGCTGCGTTCAAACGAAACTATAAAACTAAGAATTTCCTGAGCGTATCAGAGCTGGAGCAGTCTATCGTCTATATAGTTCGACATGAACAAAAACTTCATCTTACAGACCAAGTCAAAGCCACCAAATTCGTTAAAAAACTGAATCCATTTATTGATGATGCGGGATTGCTGCGAGTGGGGGCCGTCTAAACACTCTAATCTACCGGCAACCGTAAAACATCCCGTATTGCTGCCAAAGGCTTCACGCTTATCCTTGGTGATCATAGATCACTTTCATGTCAATTACTTACACTGTGGTCCTCGTACTCTTCAATCGATTATTCAGCGTAGATATTGGATACTTGCCATCCGTAACTTAATTCGGTCACGTTTATCTAAATGCATAGCATGTTTTAAGTAAAACCGGTTGCTTGTCAGCCTTTAATGGAAACCTTCCTTCACCAAGAGTACAACCGACGCGGTGTTTCCGAAATGTAGAATCGACTTTGCCGGTCCATTCATAGTGAAGGAAAGTCGTAGACGAAACGCTCGTACTTATAAGGCCTACGTGTGTGTATTCGTTTGCCTCGCGGTAAAGGCTATCCATCTAGAGGCAGTAACCGAGCTATCGACTTCTGCCTTTCTTGCGGCGTTAGATCGCTTCGTATCACGTCGTGGCCTTTGTACCTTCATAGTGACTGACTGCGGCACTAACTTTATTGGTGCCCGGCGTTGCCTTGACGAACTACAACAAATGGTTTGTAAGAATAGTAATTCGCTTGAGTCTAGTCTTGCGAAACGAAACATTGTCTGGCGACTGAACCCTCCTACCGGGAGTAATTTTGGTGGCATATTTGAGAGCGGTGTAAAATCAATGAAGTTCCACTTAAAACGCGTTATAGGGTCACAAGTATTGACATTCGAGGAGCTCATAACGATCCTTACTAAAGTCGAAGCCGTACTTAACTCGCGACCGTTGTGCTGTCTATCTCCGGATCCTAATGAGGTCGATATTCTTACAACTGGCCATTTTTTGGCCCATGGTCCTCTTATATCGTTACCAGAACCTGAACTCTCTAATGAATATGTTCCACCCGGCCCGCTGGCAGATGTTACAAAACTTACATAGTCTTTTGGCATATTTGGCAACGCGATTATCTCCATACCTTACAGCAACGCGCGAAATTGTTTCGAGAACAACCAAATATTCATGTCGGAGATATTGTTTTAATTGTTGATAGCAATTTACCACCACTAGAGTGGCGTTCAGGTAGAGTTCAAGACGTACATCCCAGCAAAGACGGTGTAGTGCGCGTGGTCACCTACGCACTACTAATGGACTCCTCAAGAGACCAGTAAATAAACTATGTCCTCTACCTTTAAATCAATAATATATAACTAAACTTATAACAAAAAATGTCATTTTTTTTTATTATTATAGTTTTTGTTATTTAGCTTGTATAGTTATTAAATTTTTTGCCTCATACCTTTCTAATAGGTATGCAATTCGAAGTGTTAATATTATAGTTAGGTACATATTATTCTAAGTTAGTTTCTATTTCGTGAAGTATTTAGTTTTATAGGGAGCATTGCTATTATTACTCATGAAATCTGAAACGATTTCAAGTGGGGGGAATTATGTACTGGCTTGCCTTCCTTACTTTTCTATCGCATCCTTCCTTCCAATTATATGCAAAACAAAACTTATGGCGCCATCTGTTGCCTTCGACAAAAGCGTCTGCAAAAGGAAGTCGACACGATCGATACCACATGTAATCAAGACTCAAGACGAACTGCATCGGTAATGGCTGTTCTTGTCTAAACCTTCAAAATAAAATCAATAAATTAAGCGTTAGTGTGTGTGCCGGGTCGACCCAGCTGTGTGTATAGACAATATAATCACGTAGGAGTGTGGTCGAGGACCGAAGCCTTCCACATCCGAAGATATTGTTAAAGCCAACTTGAAGCTGACCGCCGCTGCCGCTAACCGTGAGTTTACCTACTTCATTTACCCGTCCTGGTGGGCCAGACTAATTTTCTCTCACTGTAGGTAAATTAAGTAGCAATTCTAAATAATTCTAATTGTTTTTATTTCAAGTAGAAGTGTCGCGATTACTAAAACCGGAGTTCAATCCGCATTTTCTATTCTAACTGTTTTCATAGTGGTCCGTACGAGCGCGAATTTCCTGTGGTATTTTGGGTTCAATTCATTCGAAAACTCTAAAATACAGTTCATAGCAATTCAGCTTTAGATAAAAAATATACTACAAGTAAAACTTAGTAAGTACTTATTTCATTGCCTTAATTTTAACGATATAATACAAGTAACTTATTTAATTTATTTGATATATAATTTTATAATTAGGGAGAATTATTCTCTGTTGATTACATGAATTACAATTACACGTTATGTGCCGTTCGTTCATCCTAAACACGGAGGTAGTAGGTGAATAATTATACTCCACATATTCAATACTGATCGTTGTTTCAATAGGTGTAGTATATATACCTATTAATATCATTATTGCTTAGTTAAAAAAAATTTGGTTTGTTTAAAATTTACGGTTTTATTGTTTTTAATTTCAAACATAATGACAGATAAAACAAAGTCGAACGCTAGTGAAATTGAGAGACAACTTAAGTTGCTTACTATTCAAAGGGAATATGCATTTCGAAATTCAAATACTATGTGATTTATCGAAGAATATTCAAACGGATACAACTTCTGCATCTCAATTCGAGTCTAGGTTTAAGCGTATTGAGTTAGTGCGTAAAGAATTCCTGGATTATACGAATCAAATAAACGATTTAAAGTTAAAATTAAAGCCGGACGATATTATTGATATGAAGCCCGTGATTGCGTTTGATGACATGTACTACACCGTCGATGCCGCCAGGGCTGTTCTAAGCGGGGGTCGCACTCGGGCCGACCCGCAATGCGACCCGGATCCGAGTTTGACTTCCGGATATTCATACCACAGTATGAAACCATACGCGCAAGCACACCGAAACTTGAGTTACCGAAATTTGATGGAAACATTGAACATTGGCAAACTTTCATACATTTTCCACACTTGTACATGAAAACAATAATATAAGGTCAATCGAAAAGTTTCATTATTTGTTGACGTGTCTCTCGGGTTCAGCGTTGTCAATCGCGAAAGGAGTGCCTGTTACCTCTGATAACTACCAAATTGTTTATGACGCACTTATCGAGCGGTTCCAAAACAAACGAATTTTGGCCGCAACGTACTTAGATAAAATTTGTAGCTTCATTCCTTTAAAGTCTGGTAATTATGCCGATTTACGTAATTTAACCAATACGTTGAATGAAACCGTTAATGCTCTTAAAGCTATGAAAATTAAGAAACTAGATGAGTTTATTTTATTTTATTTAGCTGCGCGTGTTTTAGATTCTGATACACGTAAACGTTTTGAGATGCAAAACGGGAAACAAATTCCTACCTTTTCTGATTTGTTAATTTTTTTACAAAGTTATGTTAAAGTTCTAGAGGTTAGTCAATCGGGTAACTGTTCCGGGTCTGTTTTTCAATCGGGACAGTCGTATAAAAATAATGTACGTGCCACCGGGACACGAAATAGTCACAATAATAAACAATATTATAAATCTATATCGTTGCCGTCGAACACTGCTATAGCTTCAAATGCTGCAAATAAAACAGCTGATTGCCTATGTTGCGGGGCGGTACATGCGCTTTTCAAATGTCCGAAGTTTCAAGAACTTGATATTTCTGAAAGATACGGCTTAGTGTCTAATAAAAATGTTTGCATGATTTGTTTACGTTTAAATCATAATGCAAATAAATGTTTTTCAAAAATTACATGCTCAACTTGTGGTGAGCGTCATCATTCGTTGCTCCACGATAACACTACCATTGTTGCTGTTCCGTGTTGCACCACTGACAGGACTAGCGATAAAACAGTAATTACGGCTGACGACTTGACCGCGACTGCGAGCTCCGTGACTACCAGCGCTCACGTTGGTCATAGTCGTGCTCTCGTTTTGCTCGGCACATATGTAGTGCGCGTGCGCGGTTGTGGAGCTCCCGCTCAGTATACTACCGCCCGCGCACTTATTGACAGTGGAGCTCAGGACAGTTTTATGACGTTATTACTCGCTCAACGTTTAGGGTTGCCCATTCGCCGCTGCAATTTAGCTGTAGCAGGTTTAGGAAAAAATGTAGTGCATCAAATAAAGGGTGAAACTTCATGCGTGGTAATGCCAACGGATTCTGATAGTCCAAACTTCACTATTAATGCTATAATAATGAATACAATAACAAGTAAAATGCCTGTTGTGAAGTACCTTCTGAGGTTCGTGCAAATTTTAAACATTTAGTTTTAGCAAACAAACAGTTTGACAAACCCACTAATATAGACTTGCTGCTGGGCGCAGAGCTATTCCATAAAATTTATGATGGCCAACGCCTAGAGATAGGTCCTGGTTTACCAGTCGCTCACATAGTGTCTTTGGGTGGGTGCTCACTGGCAAAATTGATCACAGCTGTCACCCTCCTATGGTTTCTTCCTCGTTACTTCCACCCGGCTTTTGAATGACGTGGTCAAGCGTTTTTGGGAGGTCGAAGAACCACCGAAAACATTTATAGCGAACCCTGAAGATGTTAAATGCGAAGAACTATACTCTACTCTTGTGTCACGTAAACCTGACGGTCGTTACGTCGTTCCTTTGTTACTGAGGAAGCCTTGTGATAATCTAGGTGAATCTTTCGATATGGCAAAATCACGCTTATTCAAACTCGAAAAGCGGCTTGAGCGCAATGTAGAGTTAAAAAAGGACTATTCTGATTTTATGACTGAATATTCAGATCTGGGCCATATGCAACCCGCAGACGTTGGATCAGGCAAATTTGTAATTCCGCATCATTGTGTACTCCACCCTGAGAGTACTACGACAAAACTACGCGTCGTTTTTGATGCAAGTGTCAGAACGAATAACGGAAAATCGTTAAATGATATCGTGTACACTAAGCTTCAAAACGACATTGTTGATGTACTGACAAAATTCCGTCTTCACGCAATAGTGTTCACCGATATTTCGAAAATGTCGCAATATAGATTTACGTCCAGAAGATCGAGGTTGGCAACACGTGTTGTGGAAAATTCTCCACTGATCCCGTGCGTGAGTTCGAATTAAATACCGTGACATACGGTGTGAGCCGTGGTAGCTCAGATGGTTAGCGCTTGCTGTAAATTTTACAGTACGCGAGCAAACCGAGTTCGATCCCGCCGCACCAATGATCAATGCAATTTTAGTGCTGATTTACCACGTGCTCGGCGGTGAAGGAAAACATCGTGAGGAAACCTGCATGTCTGAGAAATATTTCGAAGCCATGTGATTCGCCAACACGTGCGGGGCAGCGCGGCGGACAATTCCTTGCCTAAAACCTCTCAGAAATGAGGCTGTGCTCAGCAGTGGGACGTATATTGGCTGTAACTGCTTTAACTAACAACGGTGTGACCAGTTCACCATACTTAGCCATTCGTACTCTGCATCAATTAGCGGTCGATCATGCTTCTGAGTATCCTCAAGCGGCTGACGTTATACGTCATGACACTTTTATGGACGACGTAACGACCGGAGCACCATCTCTAAATCAGGACGAACTTATTAAACTACTGAGCTGTGCGCAATTTGAGCTGCGTAAATGGAGTAGTAATTCAGCCGAGTTTATTGCAGCTCTACCGTCGGAACATTGTCAAGTACCTAGGGCCTTTTGTGACGAAAATCACGACCATATCCTTAAAATTCTTGGTATCCAGTGGGACCCCGTAGAAGACTTCTTTACGTATTCGTTGTCCGAGTTCAATTTTAACAAAGCGTGCAATATTATCAAATATCGCTCGCATCTATGACCCAATTGGTTGGCTCACTCTGTTGTTCTAATAGCCAAACTATTGCTTCAGACACATGTGGCGCCTTCAGCTAAGTTGGGACAAACCCGTTCCGCCTGAGTCGCTCACCAATGTCACAACTTTATCTCTGAAATGCAACATGTTAAACGAATTAAACTTACTCGTAGAGTTACATATGATGACGCCAAGAGTTATCAATTGATTGGTTTTTGTGATGGCTCTTCAAAGGCATATGGATGTTGTGTGTACTTGAGGACAGTTTGTGCCAACCATTGTAATACCCATCTGCTGATTGCAAAATCAAAAGTCGCACCCCTAAAACCACTAACGGTTAACCGTCTAGAGCTTTGCGGTGCTGTCCTTCTAGGGCGAGTTCTTAAGCACATGCAAAACTTACTGCGAGATAAAATCCCTCTCAGTAAAGTGATTGCCTTTACTGATAGTAACACAGTTCTAGCATGGTTACACACGGAACCTCATAAACTGAAGACTTTTGTTTCCCATCGCGTTGCAAAAATCATCGACGATGTATCAGTTGATAGCTGGCAACATGTATCGACATATGACAATCCTGCCGATCATTGCAGTCGAGGTCTTAGCGGTTCACAACTAGCGACATGCTGTACGTGGTGGTCAGGTCCAAATTGGCTCGCTAACGATTCCTCCACTTGGCCAGTAAAGTGCAAGTGGGAATCACAAGATTCCGTACCCGAGTTGCGCTCTACTGCTCATGTATCTCAAACGGATATTAGCTCTGCTGAGCTTGACCTTATAAGTGGACTGTTAGACCGCTACTCCACGCTATCCTGCGTCCAGCGTGTGCTATCTTGGTGTCTGCGTGCTGTAGCTGCGTTCAAACGAAACTATAAAACTAAGAATTTCCTGAGCGTATCAGAGCTGGAGCAGTCTATCGTCTATATAGTTCGACATGAACAAAAACTTCATCTTACAGACCAAGTCAAAGCCACCAAATTCGTTAAAAACTGAATCCATTTATTGATGATGCGGGATTGCTGCAGTGGGGGCCGTCTAAAGCACTCTAATCTACCGGCAATAAAACATCCCGTATTGTTGCCAAAGGCTACGCTTATCCTTGTTGATCATAGATCACTTTCATGTCAATTACTTACACTGTGGTCCTCGTACTCTTCAATCGATTATTCAGCGTAGATATTGGATACTTGCCATCCGTAACTTAATTCGGTCACGTTTATCTAAATGCATAGCATGTTTTAAGGTAAAACCGGTTGTCAGCCTTTAATGGAAACCTTCCTACCAAGAGTACAACCGACGCGGTGTTTCCGAAATGTAGGAATCGACTTTGCCGGTCCATTCATAGTGAAGTCGTAGACAAACGCTCCTACTTATAAGGCCTACGTGTGTGTATTCGTTTGCCTCGCGGTAAAGGCTATCCATCTAGAGGCAGTAACCGAGCTATCCACTTCTGCCTTGCGGCGAGATCGCTTCGTATCACGTCGTGGCCTTTGTACCTTCATAGTGACTGACTGCGGCACTAACTTTATTGGTGCCGGCGTTGCCTTGACGAACTACAACAAATGGTTTGTAAGAATAGTAATTCGCTTGAGTCTAGTCTTGCGAAACGAAACATTGTCTGGCTGAACCTCCTACCGGGAGTAATTTTGGTGGCATATTTGAGAGCGGTGTAAAATCAATGAAGTTCCACTTAAAACGCGTTATAGGGTCACAAGTATTGACATTCGAGGAGCTCATAACGATCCTTACTAAAGTCGAAGCCGTATTAACTCGCGACCGTTGTGCGGTCTATCTCCGGATCCTAATGAGGTCGATATTCTTACAACTGGCCATTTTTGGCCTGGTCCTCTTATATCGTTACCAGAACCTGAACTCTCTAATATGTATATTCACCCAGGCCCGCTGGCAGATGTTACAAAACTTACACAGTCTTTTGGCATATTTGGCAACGCGATTATCTCCATACCTTACAGCAACGCGCGAAATTGTTTCGAGAACAACCAAATATTCATGTCGGAGATATTGTTTTAATTGTTGATAGCAATTTACCACCACTAGAGTGGCGAACTCTACCTGAAGAGTTCAAGACGTACATCCCGCAAAGACGGTGTAGTGCGCGTGGTCACCCTACGCACTACTAATGGACTCCTCAAGAGACCAGTAAATAAACTATGTCCTCTACCTTTAAATCAATAATATATAACTAAACATAACAAAAAATGTCAATTTTTTTTTTCGTAATTAATATTATAGTTTTTTGTTATTTAGCTTGTATAGTTATTAAATTTTGTTGCCTCACATACCTTTCTAATAGGTATGCAATTCGAAGTGTTAATATTATAGTTAGGTACATATTATTCTAAGTTAGTTTCTATTTCGTGAAGTATTTAGTTTTATAGGGAGCATTGCTATTATTACTCATGAAATCTGAAACGATTTCAAGTGGGGGGAATTATGTACTGGCTTGCCTTCCTTACTTTTCTATCGCATCCTTCCTTCCAATTATATGCAAAACAAAACTTATGGCGCCATCTGTTGGCCTTCGACAAAAGCGTCTGCAAAAAGGAAGTCGACACGATCGATACCCACATGTAATCAAGACTCAAGACGAACTGCATCGGTAATGGCTGTTCTTGTCTAAACCTTCCAAAATAAAATCAATAAATTAAGCGTTAGTGTGTGTGCCGGGTCGACCCAGCTGTGTGTATAGACAATATAATCACGTAGGAGTGTGGTCGAGGAAGACCGAAGCCTTCCACATCCGAAGATATTGTTAAAGCCAACTTGAAGCTGACCGCTGCTGCTAAACGTGAGTTTACTTCATTTACCCGTCCTGGTGGGCCAGACTAATTTTCTCTCACTGTAGGTAAATTAAGTAGCAATTCTAAATAAGATTCTAATTGTTTTTATTTCAAGTAGAAGTGTCGCGATTACTAAAAACCGGAGTTCAATCCGCGCATTTTCTATTCTAACTGTTTTCAATCAGAAATGAAATAATTTCTTACAATATGTATACGTGAAGTGCCCGACTATTTTATGAAACGGAACCATTTCATGATTCATGATATAGCCAATTATTACTAACCATATCGTTTAAATGCCAACGGTTTGTCGTTTTGTCGTTTAACCATATCGTAGATACGAAAGCATCTATCTATAGTAATGTTACAAGCTTGGGGTTCGAGACAATTAAAAACTGCCGAGTGAATTACCAAACTTGACACTTTAATTACAGAACACTAATTACAACATAAAACCACACTAATAACAAAACACAATGATTGTACTACTGATCACTTTAGTTCGCACTTGTATCGCTTCGAATTATTCGCTTGTATCGCCAACACTGCTTCGGGTCGCGGTACCTATACCGGCCTTATATAGGGCCTCAGATAGTTCCAGAACCTTCTACTGTAGAAACATCTAGAAAGTTCGAGTACATACCGGTCCCGACTGACTAGGTGTCGTAAGTTTCGATTAAAATTATTGTATCTTCAGTGAATGTTAGGAAGCTAATTATTTTATGCATAATAGGGCAACTCATAAGGATCATGCTACAAACAAAAAAAAACTTGAAAAAATCTCACAGTTACATTTTTTTAA
>JAGSMP010000143.1:600000-915000 GCA_029286625.1 Parnassius orleans
TGCACTTTTGCCATCTCATAGGTAGTTCATTGATCCCTTTACTAAAAAAACCATGGGGCGAGAATCAATAAACGCATCGGAGTTGAATTTTTTCTTGTAAGAAGTTGTCCAAATTCGGAAAAATGGTGATCTGTTGGAGCAAGGTCCGGGGAGCACGGTGGATTTCAAAACATTCCAATTGTAGCTCATCTAACTTAGTGGTTGTTTGTTGTGCAGTGTGTGGTCTTGCGTTGTCGTGAAGCAGCAGTGGCCTAGAGCGATTGACCAATCTCGGTTGTTTAGCAGCTAGTTCTTCCTTCATGGTTTGCAGTTGCTGACAATAGATATCTGCCGTAATCGTTTGGCCAGATTTTAGAAAGCTATAGTGAACGACACCGGCGCTAGTCCACCAAACACTCACAAGTAACTTTTTCTGAGTCAATTTTCGTTTAGGGCAGGATTTGGCTGGGTCTCCAGGGTTCAGCCATTGCGACGAGCGCTTCCGATTATCTTACAGTATCCACTTTTCATCACAAGTAATGATTCGATTTAAAATCCCTTCATTATTGTGTCGGTTGAGCAAAGTAACACAGCAGTCGACGCGTGTTTGCAAGTTCGATTCACTCAATTCATGAGGTACCCATCGTTCAAGTTTTTTTACTTCCCGATTTGCTTCAAGTGGATTAATACAGTTTTATCACTTACCCCGAAGCCTGCAGCTATCTCTGAAGTGCTTTGTGATGGATCCGCTTCAAAATAGCCTTTAATTCTTCATTTTCCACTTTGGTCTCCGGCCGTCCACGGGTTGGTTCTGAAGGTCAGAAATTTCCAGAACGAAAACGTTGAAACCAAAACGTACCGTGCTTTCTTTGGCGACACCAGCGCCGTACACATCATTAATCCTTCGAGCTGTTTCTGCAGCACTGGTGCCACGGTAGAACTCGTACTCGTAAATATACTGATATTTCATGTTTTCCATTGTGCGGTAATAAGCGACGCCAAAGAATATAATAATGAGGGAAAACAAATGATGACTGTTTTATAAACTCAAATATACCAGCTAAATGAATTTATAAATTTGAGTTTGGAATTCTCAACCAAAGAGGAGATATTTCAGATCAAAGTGGTCAGTACGACAAAATGCTAATTTCATGTGTAAGGACCTAATAAAATGCCTCACAGCATATGTAATAATTATAAGAGCTCTGCTGCTTGATGGCAGAAATAGGTAAGAGGGTCCCAGACGGAATCTTAGGCAGAAAAGGAATACTATCATCGAAAATTCTATCTTGCCCGAGGTCAAAGTCAACCAAACTTGATATGCAGAATTAACAACAATAAAAAAGATGTTTGATATTACCGTAATCAATTTTATCTAATATTAGCTGTTCCCGCGACTTCGCCCGCGTTACGATTGGGTTTCATGGGTCTTAATTTTTTTTGTGCGGAACCCTAATTCTTTTACTTAAATAAAATCAACCTAAGTTACTCCTTATAACATCAGTTATGTGCCAGTGAAAATCCCGTCATAATCGGTCCAGCCGTTTCGGAGATTAGCCGGAACAAACAGACAAAAATTTTAAAAATTGTTTTTTTGTTTTAAGTACCGTAAATACTTTCATATGCATTTAGTAAAAAGCTGTTATTTTGACATTACAAACAGACACTTAAATTTTATTTATTTGTGTAGATAACACAGACTAACCAAGACCGAAAGACAGAACACTGCTTACATTTAAAGTAACGGCGAAACCTTGCTCAACTTCTTGACATGATCACCATCCGTCACCACCTATCAAACGTCCACTGCTGAACATAGGCCTCCCCCATATATTGCCTCATAGGGGGAATTTTGCCATAGTTGCCTCGCTTGGCAGACGGGTTGGCAATCGCAGTTATTATATTTTTAGTTGTTATTAGGGAGACGCTGCTGCCGATCTCATGGTTTGTTTCCCTCTGTCGCCTCTTACGACACCCATGGGGGACATTTCCAAATCCTTTTTATTTATTAGATACTGCTGGACGCAAACATACCCACCCTAAACCATAATGTGGGTAGCAGACGATTTTTGACAAATATTTGTGCGTGAGTGTGTATTCTTATAATAAGTTAATAATAATGAAAATGGGCCAAATTAAGAGTACCCTTAACCGACGAGCGTGTATGCACAGGTATATGGATGTGGAGGAGGCGGGAGAGGTGTGTCAGGATCGTGCCAAATGGAAGTCACCTCTGCCTACCCCTCTGGGTGACAGGCGTGAGTGTTTATGTATGTATGTTTTTAAGTTAATAATGTTTTCGACTTGATTCCGTCGTCACTTGAAATGTACTGAAATGTAGTGTTCCGTCTATATTTCTTTGTTGGTCTGAGGATATGAAATTATAAAAATGTACATGCTTACACAAAATGTCTGCTGAAGTTCCTACGGTGTAAGATGTTCCGTGTCTTTGCGTCAATTTATCAGCGCCTCGGATTGCAATCTCATACTGTATAAAAAACATAGAAAAAACAATTTTAGCTTGAAGGTTATTAAAGTAAATTTTTCGTAAGCCAGCATTTCCTAGTGTTATAAAGAAATATATCAACGATTTATATTGATATATTTAGACTTACCATATCTGCGTAGTTTTCCACTAGAAGCACATCAGACCCTGACATGTGACTATATGGAATAAGAATCATCTGAGAATAGGAATGAAATGCGAAATAGTAAAGCAAATTGCATGTCTCTTTAAGACTTAACACATAGTTTGAAATTGCCCGTGTTTCAGGTTCCGATGCTGGGGTCGGTCCGGCATATGTTTGCGTGCACGGATTTGAGGAGGCACCAGTCGCTAAAACAAATGTATTCATAATAATATTTAACGTAGACGACTAAAATAATTGGGCTTAACTATGATAACGACAGTAAAAATATGTTCTAGTTTATTATTACTAGGTTCTGAATACATTATTAATGAATGACTTGAATCCTGGTTCGAAGTGAGTAATCATGTTCCTTTTCTCAATTACAATTTATGATATTAAATTGTTATACATGATAAAATTAATTTTAAATGTGAGGAACTGGTGCTCATGGCAAGATTTAAAAATCTGTGTATTAAAGGTCATCAAGTCCGATCCCTTGATATGGCCTGTTTAGTTTGTGTTTGTTACGAGTGAGTTTGTTTGGACATTCATATACACGATATATAATACACCTGCGTAGGAACCTTGACGGCCTCTAATCTCAGGGTATCTCGATTTGAGCCAGGTTGGCAACATAGGCGGCTGAACTGAGTAACCGTAAGTCCAACTGAATGAACAAGTCCATTGCTAAACATAGGCATCTTCAAGAAATGACACAAAGCACGATCCTGAGTCAACTGCATCAATCGACTGCCTGCATCTCTTAAGAGGTCTTCAAACCGACTAGTGAAGACCCGCTTACCAATATGCAACTGCCACTCGAAAACCTTTCTTCTTCAACGGTTGTCATTTTTTCGAGTTATATGGCCGGCCAATTGTCACTTCAGCTTACTGACCCATTGTACTTTGTCGGTTATTCTAATTCTGCTCTAGATATCCTCATTAATATGTCAATCATGCAGAGAACCTATGAGAATAGTCTTCTTTTAGCGCGATACATTCACTGTCTGCTTCTTTACAGCAGAAAGTAGACAGGTATAATTGATTATTATGCCTTTATAACCCAGCTATACAATATGTATGATATTTTATAACGCAATCAAATCTAAGTAGTAGCCCGGAGTTAGGAAATAGGCAGTGTTGTATCCCTATATTCCGGAGAGTACGTAAAGGTGAGTTAAATTTTGAATCTCGCATATTTTGTTTTCATTTAGTATTATATCACGAACTGATACAAATACTTACTCATCCAAACGAAATCAAAATTTCGGTTTAAATCAATGCCGTTGCTTAAGTCATCGGAGGCGGATGAACAGTTCACAAAGTTAGCTTTATTTCGGTTTTTCCGCCACATTCGATCCTGAAAGTATGTTACGCCAGTTTTATAATATAATTGTAGTCTAAAATATTACAAGCAATTAATGTTACTTAAATAATTAAGTGAATTCCTTGCAATATTAATTATACTCGCTACTTTAATATACAGAAAATGGCAGAAAGGATTTTATTTGTCTTTTACTTATAGAGTAGTCAATGGTGAACATTTTATCTACTACTATTTATCATTCTCAATCATTGCATATATTTGTAGAAGTATCAGCCAATTTACGACTGAAAAAGTTGAAGATTGTTCAGAGTTCTTAGGAAGTAGGGTTCATTTAAAGAAGCATATTCATCCGTATAACTAAATAATATTTTTAAAATAAACGTCATGCAGTATAGTTGCAACTAGTGTTGTTAAGTAGTGTTAAAGGCATCGGTTGGTCATTCATTGATATCACTGTATTTCTTTCATTAAGAACAACTTAAAATTGGTTGATGTCTTGTATATGGAAAGTTATAATTTTCACTTAAAAATTACTTACATTCGTAAAAGTGTAGACGTAACCGTCAGGATTTACAACGGGAAATATATGCCAAACAAAAGTTCTTGCCAAATTTTGCACTTCACGGTTATCACTAGTCAAAAATTCTTTGATAATCCAAGTAACCGTTGCGGGAGAAATCCACTCACGAGAATGTATACCACCTTCTATCATGGCAACAAGCGGTGAGTCACCTCTTTCTCCTACTTTGAAGTCTATTACAACTCCTTTAATAAGGCGTCCTTCGTTCGATTCTCCAATTTCGACTGTTGTTACAATATTAGGATACATTTCTGCTAGTTCATCAAGCCAAGTGTGAATTTCTACTAGAGAATGGTATCTAGTCCAACTGAATGAACCGAGAGTAGCGCTACGTTCTACATTCATTGTAGAAGGTCTTAATTGATCGTCAATTAATCTGTAAGCAATGAATTTATGAAATTAATGGAATAATATTGTAGATAAAGAAAACAGGCTTTAACATCTTTCATAGACTAACTAGCATGACGATCAGCAAAGGTAGTTATATTTAAAATTATGTAAAATAATAATAATAGAATGAATCAGATGTAATGATTATGCAAAGGATGTATCTGTAAATGTGTGTGGATACAATTGCTTGAAAAGTTTGTGTTCAAACACTATACCAACAATATTGAGTGGGACACAATAAATATCACAAGCTTTTGTGGTAATCAGAAAAGGGAGACAGAATCTTTTTTAATATTTAAAATATGGGAATATTTTTAGGCATCACATTTAATTGTGGTTAAAACAAAAAGAGTGGTTAGTTCTTAATTCATTTTTTGTAGCCTTACTAATGTGAAAATTATAAAGTGACTTACTTTTGCACATTATTTATACTGATGACCGGATTTAGTCCAACGTTTTTGCAGTATTGAACGAATTCTTCATCTTTCAACGGCGATACCATAATCCTTACATGACTATTAACCGTAAAGACATCAGTCCAATAATCATAACCTTGTTTTTTTAAATCATGTAAAATCTGTACTTGAACATCTGTTTTCGGAATTACATCATACACTTTGTAGTTTTCATAACTTTTGTAGGCATTAACTATTAGCCCTACGCTACTTAATAATAACAAATATTTATGTATCATTATGACACGTATCGATCATGTACAGTATCAAAATGTGGATCCAATTATAAAGAGTAAATGTTTTTTTATTTGCCTTATCGTGAATATTACAGATTACTACTATCAGTTAAGTTATTGTAAAATATTATAGCTGTTATCAATATCTCAGATATAAAATAGTGACATGTCTTAAATATTTTCTTGTCGTTTATTGATAATATTCATTGTAATATTCGCCTCTCACTATATCACAAATTAAAATATAATAATGTAACATAAAAGCTACCAGTTTGCTACGTCTTAAGTAGGTAAGCAAAATTTGTATTTGGCAAAGGAATTTTTAATAATTTCTTATGTTTACGCGAATACTACACATTGAATAAAACTATTTTTACGGATTTTTTTACTTTTTATGTACCTATTTTTAATTCCTGGCATGACATTCCACCCATGGTCACGAGGGGACTGAGATGTTTGAAGTCCCAAAGTCGTAGTTAGCCCGGCTACTTTTAGTTTTTGAATATTATTTTTGGTACGATCTACGCATAACGAGCTTACAGTATCTTGAAGTCTTGCAGTGGTATGCTTAAGTTTGCTTTTAATTTTATTAATTATGGTATCTCAAGCAGACAGCAGAACCCATCTTCTCTACTGAAATTAGGATGTTTTTAAATTCAATAGCCTCGCGTATCATCCACAAGAGAGAACATATTTAAAAACTGAAGGTAGCCGGGTAACTATGACATCAGGACATCATACATCTCTTCCCCGTGACCATGGGTGCTGTAAAGCACCCGAAACGTCGGGAATTAAAAGTAAGTATATTAAACTTGATAAAATCTGTAAAAACAATTTAATTCAAATATTGATATTGAGTTAAAAAAAAACTCGAACAACACGCATTGATCATGACTTGATAATCCTAGTGAGAGTACTAGGTTAAAGTGATAAAATTATTGCATTGAGACAGGTTCATAATACCGCGGCAAAATTTTCGATCAGACGTCTATAAGTAGGCGAGATCCGAATCAAACATTCGTATAAAGATACTTACATACATAACAGTCAAGCAATGTAGCAGTATGTGAAAATGATTGAACATTTAACAAGCCAACGACGTTCAATATTCAATCATTTAGATACACTTAATAATGTCGATTTACTTCAAGCGCATTCACGCTACGACTTGAACTTCCGATTAATATCATAAGTTGCAAGTTCACTCATATTCGCTTTCCGGTGTTTGATGTGAAACTTATGCAATAACATTGCCAAAAGGATCAGATGCAGTATCTATATGTGTGATAATATATTCTAGCATCCAAAATAAATATTTTTGTTTAAATTTATATAAATAAATAAAATTGGTTATTTCGGACAACTGGTATCCATATTGATTGAGTAATATTATGGCTAACAGTTAATTAATAAAACAAGTCAGAAAAGAAAAACAAATAATAAATTCAAAGTCGAAGTCAAAGTCAGAGTCAAATATTTTTATTCAAAATTGGCTTTTACAAAACACTTTTTGAAATTTAAATACGCCATCGTTTCAACAAGTCCCTACTGCGGGGAGACCTTCTTTGCCATTTTAGAAGCTTTCTTGTCGCTTTTTCGGCAAAAAACTCAGAATTAAACTATGTTTCTCCCAGCAGTTAAAATTTAATCTTGTCTATACTATATAATATAATAAAGCGGATGTTTTTTTTTTTTGTTTAAAAACGCTAATCTCTGGAACTACCAGTCCGATTTGAAAAATGTTTTTTGTATAATATAGCCAGATTTATGTGGAATAGTATAGGCTATTTAACATTAGGCTACACCTCTCAGCTAGCCTTAAATATAGATTTTTGTTAAGCAAGTCAGAAGAAAAATCGCTCCTGAAATTATTTATCCACGTGCGCTGGCTTAATAGTTAGTGATACGTAAATTCAAGGTTATACAAAAATATATATCTTTACTCCGTTTAAAAAAAAGTCCACTATACCATATGCTATAGTTTTTTTTTAAATACAATTATTTATGTTTCGCTAAATGGCCGAATATCAATAAAATTTTCAAAAGAGCATAGCAACGTGTAATGAAAGAGTTTAGAAATTTATAACTCTTTTAAAAGAAAAAATTCTATTCTTTATTTAATTATACAAATATTGGCGGTAAAGTGGGAAATTTATGAGAAAACTAAACTTTGAGCAAAAACTTCGATAAATGATAAATAATTTTCATATTTCGTGGCAGATTGCGCGGAAACTATAAGTGATGTCGCTTTTGTATGTATTAGAGGTTAATAGCAAATTTATCAAGGATCATTTTGTATCTACACACTTATCATGTGTCGTGTACAGTTTTCTTTAAAACTAGAAAAAACCGCACTTCGGGAAACTTCGTGGGGTGACGCACACCCGAGAGCAGGAGGGAGAGTGGATAAAATTTAACTTCTCCTTATAACGTTCATATGCCGATTGATCATCAGTTTGGATTCCGCACACGTCGCCGATTCGCTACAAAAATGAAGCAGTTCCAACATTTAACTAAGGGTGATATAACATTACTTGGCAGGCTTATTAGCTGATACTCCTTCGCTATTAAGGCTAGCTCCCTATCACCAGTCAATGGGATTTTAATCTGGTAATTTTAAAGAATTTTCTGCTATCACTTGGAATAACATTTTGAGTTTATGTAGGTAACGTTTATCAAAAGACACTTCTTTCAGATCCTTTTATTTTATCTTCTAAACGAGAAACCATTACAGATAATATTGAAAGAAAAACATATAGTACGTAAAATAGAACATAATAACTTGAACATAAAAAATAAGTTTTAATACATGAACATTTCAAATAAAATTAAAAATATAATAAGTGATGCCGAATAAGCTACATTTGTTGAACTAGAATAATAACCCAAAAGTCTTGTCGTCCTATCCATCTCTAATAAGGCGTCCATGATTTCCAAGTTATTAGGAATAATCTGCTCTGGTGGCAGAAGGAAACCGTATTCTCCGAGGTCTCTCAGCTCAATTAAGAGCGATACTGAGACACCTGTTTCGTTCTTCACCCAGTCAAAACTTGTACCACTCATAGGATCTAAAATTAAAATCATTTTTGTTAATTAATGATTTTCTTAATATTTATAAATAAAAAATGAGGCAAATTCTTTCTACTGCTTTATATTATTCTATCTAATAATTAAGCTCCCTGAACCCTGTACTATGTAGACCGGTCTTAAAGGTTCCAGACCTTCCATATTGTAATAGTAGACATTGATACATTTACAAGTAAACTTATGTATGAATAATTTATACAGTAAGAAAGAAATAGTACTCGTATATGAAAAAAAATTACTCAAATCTATATAGTAGAAAATATGACAAAACAGTGGGTAATGGACAAATTTTGGTAAAGTTTTTTTTTAGACTTATGTATGTAGGATTACGTGAATGGCAGGTAGTTGGGAGTTCTTAACTTCATGTTTTGATAATGAATAATATTAAGGATTATTATTTATTATTTTTGGAAGTAAATTTTCGAAACAAAATGAACTTAGATTAAAATGTTGAATGCAATGATCGTACTAAGTACCACTTAAATTATATTGTTATACGATCTTTTATAATCCCAATCCCCAATTTCAGGATGATTATAGAGTAACAAGTGGTAAAGTAAAAATTTTGTACAACCGACTTCAATATAAATAAAATAAGAACATCATCAATGTAGTCGAAGTCAATTAAATACACATTATTAAGGATTTTCGAACTTTTTTATATTGTAAATTCCTCATATCCTATTTATTTTTATTCATATCCCTCCGAAGATATCATAAATTGAAATAGGAGATGGGCAGCAGCGTCTACTTGATAAAAACTAAAAATATTAAAAAACTGCGACTCCCCCGCCAAGCGTGGCAACTGTGGCAAAATCCCGCCTAGGAGGCAATCTATGATGGAGGCATATTTTCAGCAGTGCACTTTTCTAGGATTTAATGAATTAACGAATGAATAACCTATATTAATACTGGCTCCCTTAGAGCAGTAACTGAGTGCACGCTCTGTTAAAGTATACATCTTTGCGGGGCGTTCGGTGTTGATGATATACATTCTAAAACACATAAATACATAGAACGCACTGTATTTATTCAAAATATGCACTGGATGATAAAAGCTAAGATTAAAACAATTTAATACGTACGGACTTAGATTTAATATAATCGAAGACAAAAAAATAACCACAGAGAAACAATAATTCATCTTGTGGTGCCAACATAAATCAAACGCACGTCTTTTGTTTACAGTGACGTGAGTGGCGGCCGCACTAAATACCTATACGCCGAACGCACTACTACACATCCCGACGAACGTTTTCCACTTAAGACTTTGCAGTGTGCAGAGTAGCGGCCGCACAAATATTTTTCCAGACGCGACGCTATACTGCATGTATTTTAAAACGCTTTCTACTCAGTGTATGCACTGCTGCTTAGAGGCAGAAATAAGGAAGAGAGTGGTTTTCAATTGGACTCCTAGGAAGAAATAAAAGCAACTTGTGCAACACACCAAATACCTGTCAAAGTATTTTTAATTTCGCAAACATCCTCAAAAATTTTTTCTTTGCTTGATGTGATAAATAAATACTTCAAAAGAAAAAAATATTTTTTGCGTTCTTTGCAATTTAAAGCAGCTTTTCGGCTCTAACATAGGTTCACAAAATACAATATTTATAATTAAAAAAATTACTACTCACACATTATATCAGCAGAAACACCAGTCTTGTATACGGTTCCAAATCGTTCCTCTAGTTTATCAGCGCCTCTTCTTGCAATTTCATACTGAAAATTAGTCGAGTCGAAAGTCGAAGAAATGCAAATATCATATAATTTTACTATGGCATAAGTTTCATTACATAAAATAACAGTGATTTTCCGTCTACACGGTTTTACTGCCAACAATAGAGGTATTGTATAACTCTGGTAGGAATCGTTTGCCGGTGGAAACCACTCCGCAACCACTATGTTTTATGATAATATTTTGTACATTTATTTGGTATTAATAAAATATACAAATATATCAGCTTATAATCGATACCAATACATAAACATAATGCAATGAAACCAAATGTCTAACTACAAAAGAAAGCCAACATCGATTCCCACCAGAGTAACGCAATCGCACGCAGATCGGATATAAGACGATTGCCCTTACTTTTCCGAATCCTATTAATTATTTATAGAATAATATCAGGTGAAGATTTTGGTAGTTAATTTTAGCTAAAAATGTTCGAGAAAAGAAATTGACGTAGACGGTTCACGTGTTATGCTAAAGAATCTGCTACAATGGTCTTATTTTAAACAATGCATTCAGATTCAGAGCCGTGGATTCAGATCAGAGATTTCAGAGCCGTGGTAGCTCAGATGGTTAGCGCTCGCTGTAAGTTACACAGTACGCAAGCAACCCGGGTTCGATCCCCGCCGGCACCAATGAAATTGTTAATTGCAATTTTAAGTGCTGATTGACCACGTGCTCGGCGGTGAAGGAAAACATCGTGAGGAAACCTGCATGTCTGAGAAAAAAAAGTATATTTCGAAGACATGTGAAGTTAGCCAACACGCATTGGGGCAGCGCGGCGGACATTTCCTTGCCCTAAAACCCTCTCAGGAATGGGAGGAGGCCTGTGCCCAGCAGTGGGACGTATATAGGCTGTAACTTTACTTTACTTTTATTCAGATTCGATTCTAATAATTTTCACATTAATTCATTCATTCATTACAGCCTATCGAAAGTCTACTGCTGAACATAGTCATAGACTTATCCCATAGATTCTCTCATAGGGGAGATATTCTGCAAAGTTGCCACAGTTCACCAGCGGGTTGGCAACCGCAGTTAGTTGGAACCGTTTTTATTATTTTGAATTGTTATCCGGCAGATGCTGCCCATAATCGGTTTAATTTCCCTCTGTCGTCTCTTATGACATCCACGTGATGATATTTGTTAGTGGATTCTATTTCTCTGCCACTACACGGGATTTTGCACAAATTTTGACTTAATTAAGTACTTACTGATTATTTCAATGTTAATGTGAAGTATTTATTTATTTAGGACCACTAAAAGAATTAGCACCGTGCTCTTATAAATTTTAATCAAACACTTGAATGGTTTCATTAAATAACATCTTAGTTATTGCTTTAAAACTATTTTTTAAATATAATATAAGAATATTTGAGAGTATAGGCAATGAAATTTTCACTTAAAAATGAGATATACATAGCGGGAAATAAATAAACTAAAATCGAGAAATTCATAAAAGTAGAAATATTAAAAAAGTTAAAATGTGCTAAAAATTAAAGAGCAAATCACTGAGATATTGTTTTGTGTATTAATATAATACTCTAGAAACTGATAATATTTTAATTAAAACTAACTTCTCAATTGAATGACATTGTGTAACAAAAACCTTTACCTCAATGTCAACTAGCGACATCTGATGAACGGGAGATCATTAGCCCTCATTATTTGTTCATTTACGTACATATAATATAAATACTAACCATATCAGCATAGTTCGTTATATTCGCAGATTCGGCAGCAGTCAAATGGCTATACGGTACAACAATTAGTTGAGAGTAAGAATGAAGACCAAAATAATATATGAAAGTTCCTTGATTCTTCAGATTTGAGGCATAATCAGCTACAGCCTTAGCCTCCGGTTCGGAAAATGCTGAAGGGCCAGCAAAAGTATTGCTGCAGGGATCATCCGTTGCACCGATTGCTGTAAGGATAAATTAAAGTTGTTATTGATTACTTTAGAATTCACAATTTGAATTAACAATTTACAATTAATATGTCACTCAATTAAATTCATTTAAGTTTAATGAGAATTTCGGTTTTTAGTTAATGTTTCTTACAAAGATAAACATCGATATGTTATTATTGTTATGCCCTCCAGACCAAATTTTGGTCACGGCGGCCGGTCTCAGCGGAGACTAGCCATCTGCGCAGGATTATAGTGCCTGAGTGTATGCGCAAGCACAGGTGCTCTCTCTATTCCCACACTCTCATAGTGCGATGGGATGGTAATCTGACACGACCGGAGAGAGATCAGGCGCAGGCTTTACGAGCTTTCCAAAGCATGGGTGTGAAACTGAGGATTTCTTACAGAAAAACCCAATCCAGGCCAAAATATTTCTTCTTACAAAAAAGTATTTAGGTCTGACCCGGATTCGAACCCGGAATCTCGTGACCAGCAGTCGCGTTTACGACCACTAGACACATCAATATACGAGGCCCATGAAAGGACGAAGATTTTCGACGATTGAGGAGATTAAGGCTGTATCGCTGGAGAAGCTTAAGGCAAAATTGCATTTCAGAAGTGTTTTGACGACTTGAAAAAGCGCTGGCACAATTGCATTGTATGAGAGGGGGATTATTTTGAAGGGTATAACATAATTTTGGATGAATAAATGAATATATTTTTTTTTTTGTAAAAATTAAAAGTCACCTTATTTCTTGATCACACCTCGTAAATATGTTTAGGATAACTCCTTCTTCGTAATTATTATCTGCATGTAAAGTTCTATTGCTGGAAATGAGCCTCTCTCGATTTGCCTTATGGGTACGCTTGACAGGTGGCGTAACGATCGCATTAGAGACGTTTTGCAACTTTGGTCGAGGTAATTTACGCCTAATTAATGAGTGGTGATTATGCCGCCATCTATCGGAAGCCATAAGATGTTTTTGCATTTATGAGTACCATGTTTGTCTATTACAAAGCCCACGGGATGAAATGCGGTGATGTTAACTTACGTCAGCACCACACTGCAAGACAACAACATCTATAATGACCAACATTATATTATTCAGCAAAAAAACACGTACTCAATAGTTTAAACTTACTCATCCAAGCAAAATCGAAGTTTCTGTTAAGATCAACTCCATTACTCATGTCGTCGTCCACGCCTGCTGCAGAGCAAGACGTAAAGTTTCGCGTGCTTCGATTTTTTCTCCACATTCGATGCTGAAATTGTTATTATTTAAATAAAGTACTGTCAAATCTGCTTACTATTTATTGTAATAATTTCGGCATGCTTTATTTAACAATATTTATATTTTGTTTTGATCTGTAATAGATGAGACTTGTTTTATTTATTTAAGACACCATTTTCAGTCTATTATTATAATGGATTCTAAACCAAACTAAAAGGGAAACATGTAATAGTATTATCTTTTTAAAAATGGAAATAATTGCTATGCTGAGGCACTAAACATTCGCAAAAAATCAATCTATGAGGAATCATATATTTTTTTATTAATATATTAAAGCATGAATAATCTATTCTCCATATATTTACTTAAAAAAACAAATAATAAAATAAGGACAAAAATTGAGGATCAAGAAATTGTCAGTCTTACTGTCGTAAATGTGTAGACGTATCCATCTGGATTGACTACTGGAAATATATGCCATTCAATATTCTCTGCTAAAGCGCGAACTTCTGGATCAGTGCTCGTCAAAAATTCCTTGATTATCCAAGTTGCCGTCGCAGGTGCTATCCACTCCCTTGCGTGAATTGTGCCTTCGATCATACCTATCAGGGTATTATTTCTCTCTGGGTGGTAATTTATTTTAATTCCTTTAATCCCCTATTTTCAACAGACCTTCCCATAATGACAGTAGTTACTATATCAGGGTAATCAGTTTGGAGTTTATCAAGCCAATTGTAAATTTCTTCTAGTGTATGGTACCGGTCCCAACCGAATGAAAGAAAATCTGTACTTCTCTCAACGGAGCTTGCTGGTTTCAGTTGATTATCAATGATCCTATAATTATTACATTTTTAAATAACAATAACAAAATAAAATTTAAAATCGTTACGCTCGTAAGGCAGTCTAGCTAGGTATTTTACATCTGGAATACAAGCGTTACTATACCGCCATATTATATATAAAAGGCAATGAGATTTTCTGACCATTCCCGTATTTAAGCAAAACGGAGTGTTGGATTACGCCACCGCCGCACGTGGTACTGAACTGAACTGTGTTGTTCTAAAGACAATGTGTTGTGTTGTGGAAACTCTGGCTGGAATTTGAACCAAAGATCTACATCTCACTATAATTCTAGTGCTAAACCAGGTTACTTCTGCATATAAAACATTTTAGAATACCGTAAACGTCATAAGTGATGTCCAACGTGGATTTTACAGATAGACAAAAAACACAGATGAAAAGTACTTACTGTTGCAAGTCTGCTATTATCTCTTTAAACTCAATACCATGTTTATTCATAATATCGAGAAATTTATTTACTTTTTCTGGTGCTACCGTTATTCTGACACCATTATAAATATCAAACTCATCCAACCAAAATTCTCCAATACGTTGTTTCTGCAGGTCCATCACTATTTTCACATTATTTTCTGAATTTGGGACAACTTTATATACTTTGTGTCCTCCAAAAGTTACTTTAGCTATACAGATAAAGAACGAAGACAATAAAACACAAAGTATTATTTTTAATACCATTATGCGATAATTCAAATCGAATTAAAGTAAAAATTAATACTAGTTATCGAACTAGTACGCAACGTACGTAGAACACAAGTACGTATTAAATACAATGTTATCTTAAATTATTATGAAAGTCATGAGTGTACAAATCTAATCTATCTTTCTGATTGTCACCACTAAATATCTAAAATTAAAGGATCTTTGTATCAACTTAGAAACATTTAGGATTAAATAGCCAATACTAAGGGAAACTGGTGAATTTATTCTCCTTTTTGAAAAAAAAAACGTGGAGGCAGTTTACATAAATTGCACAATGATGTTTGATTCAAGCTGAGAAAAATTATTTGTAGACCATACAAAAAACTGTTTCCGTACTCGAACCCGCGGTCCTCAGTGCCGCAATTAAATGCTAAGAACCAATAAAAAATATTGAGTACCTTACAAACTGTCAACTCATGAGGTACTTTGATGACCACCAGCTGATTAGTGACCGCCAATACGGTTTCCGACGAAGTCCCTAAGCTGGTATTCTTTTAGCTTACCTGACTAATAATTGGGTGGAGGCAGAAGTTTGGACATAGCGAAAGCCTTTAATCGGTTTGGTATAAAACGCTTCTTTGAAAGTTTCTCCTCAATTTACCAGAGCTCTCTCTACACTGCCTCAGCCAGCATTGGGATCTTCGGCGTTGACATATCGAGTGAAGTTCAGTTTAGCGATCACTTGGAAGGGCAGGCTTAATTGGCCTCTAAAATGCTTGGCATGCTCATTAGCTCTGGACAGTATTTCATGACGACACAGTGGTTGCAACTTTACAAGGTGCGGCAAACAGTATTCCATGTGAGTGAGGCCTAATGCCTCACTCACATGGAATACACTTCTAGGCCAGGGCTCACCCTGGTACTGATTCCTTCCACTTGATGTGCAAACGTAGAGCGGCTAGAACCGTCGAAGACTGAGTTCTGATCGGCTTAATTCACAGGAATTGCGAAGATATGTTGCATCTCTTTGCATTTTCTATCGTATTTACCATGGGGAGTTCTCAGATGAATTGTTTGATTTAATTCTAGCGGCCAAATTCCATCATTGGACATCGCGACAGAATTTACGATACTATCTACACTATCTGTATGTTTGACGGCCCACCACTGTGCTATTCACCAGATGTTTTCTTCCGCACGACTTCTCTTTTGAATCAGCTACCTTTAGAAATTTTGCTGGATCGATACGACTTAGAGTAGAGAACCTATTACTTTATAAAAAGCCGGCAACGCAACTGCAAATGTCCTAGTGTTGCAATTGTTCATGGGTGGCGGTAGTTAATTTTTTTTAGTTGCCTGCGTGGTTTTTCGCTGTGCCGCATAGCAATATTGTAACAATTTTTATTTGATAATTAAAAAAAAACTTAATATTAGGTGAACTGCATGCTCGTTTGCCAAAAATTGTACCACGGAGCCGTCGTAAGCTTAATATAATATATATAAATTACGGTATTATTGCCACCAAGTAATACATCTTCTACTTCATCAGCATCTAATTAGTCCAGTGTTGAACATAGGACCTAAAGAAACTATAAAAATAAATGGTGATGGTATATTGTGTTGTGTTTTTACGTTGAGTTAATTCTTTTTTTATAGAATAAAGTTCTAAAACGAGCATACAGTGATAGTAAGTAAATCCTGTGGCTTATAGTAATCTACATCTCTCGGTTATGAATCAAAATACAGATGCGTTATCACCTCTTTGGACTTATATAGCTGCAGCATGGCTCTACCACGTAAGAAAAAATATTTTATAGTTTTCTATTAACGTTAGAGATTGTAGAAATCCACCTTGGCTATCCACGCTGGATGTATTAAAAACTATCTGCACCCTTCGTTAGCGTGGGCTTTCGTAAAGTGTCGTTAATTATCATGAAGTATGCGAATATTAACCGACATGGTCGCTAAGACTATTTATTTATTTTTTCATAAAGACAGAAATCCCTTTATTGTTAACCTAAAATAATAATCTATAAAATGCACATATAAATATTTATGAATTAAACTCATTATTTTTCAGTCATTTTATAAACCTTCTCTATAAAAGATATTGTCCGAGTGTACCTATGCAAAAACATTGGCAGCGACGCACACTCACTATAAAGCAACTAACCATACGAGTAGCTTAAGTAGCTAACCTAGTAGTTATATTCACGCCTGCTGAGCGCAGCGTCTGTCCCTGTGGTTTATTAATTGTCACTGCAAAGTAGAGACCCTGACAAGAAATTACACATACTTGAAAATTATGAGTATGAGTGAAATTCGAGGAACAAAGACCTCCGACGCCCCCCCACCCCCCTCTATTATGTACCGCTGCAAAAAAGTCACTTAAATTTGGGCCATTGTGAGCATTGTGTAATTGAGCCCGGGCGTAGATAAAACGTGCTTAAATTTTCAAAAAATATTCAAGAGAACAATTTTATTATAGTACAGATTGAAGATGACGGCTCCGTAGCGCAGTGGCTTAACAATAATTTGCAGCGCTAAGGGCCGCGGGTTCGAATCCCACACGGAACAAGTATTTGTATGGCCTACAAATAATTGTTACGGGTCTGGATGTTTGTCCTTGTGAAATTTATGTATGTGAACTGCCCCCACGATACAGGAAAAAATCCTAGTGTGGAGGTAACGTTTTTTATCTAAAAAAAAAGATAGATGTATCAACTGCCATGCATTACTTAAAAGATTTCCTTACACTTACCTCAATGTACACGTGGCTTGTTTAACGCAAAGTCACATAACTACCATGAAGTTAATTCAATGATTGAGTCTCATCAACATGATAACAAACCCATCACAAGTCCTTTGCTGAAGATAGGCCTACATCACGGTCTTGAGCCACCTGCATCCATCGAATTCCTGTATCTCTTACCAGTTCGTCACTTCACCATTGGGAGGCCGCCCTTCACTTCGCTTGCCATTACGACATTACCACTCGAGAACCTTTCTTCCACATCGGCTGCCGGTTCTTCGAGCCATTGCCACTTCAGGCTACCATTTACCATTCAGGCCATTGCACATTAGGCTACGTCGATCAGTCTGTTTCCATTCCAACCATCTGGTTCCCATTACGAAGCTTATCATGTAGAGAAACTCCGTACATAGCGCTTTTATGTAATAACTCGCAAAGAGAACCAAGAGCTTTCTCATTCAGCCTCATGCAAATAATGGCAACACGCACTGGTTGTAAATACTGTTTTCAAGTTTTGACGAAAACGTGACGAGAAGATGTGTTGTGATCTCCCGAACGCTGCCTAGTTGTTGTAGTCGCCGATTGATTTCTTAGTCGAATTGGACTTACCTCGTTGAAAAATTTGTGCTAGCTAACTAAACAACTATATGTGCGCCAGTAAGTGTGATATAAAATATTTGTATTTGTGCACAAATATTAGATTAGAAACAAATAGTCGTACGCATAATGACAATTTTTTATATATAAAACAATCGATATTTAATACGAATATTGCATTAATCATTTCCTCTTGAAAATAATGACATTATAATATTTATGGACGGGTGTACGCATATTGGAGACCCGATTATAAATCAATGTATGGTCATGTTTCCGATGCGGACCTTTGCTTGCGCACCGACATGTAGAAACCGTTCTTACATCTGTTGCGACCATAAATTGCTTTTGAGATGTCAAAGTTTAAGGGATGGTTTATTGGTATTCAGAATAAAAGTCTGACCAGGATATACAGCAACTTAATTCAAATTTTAATTTAAAATTAATGAAGTTTATAAATGAGAACATATAATAATTTACGTCCTCATAATCCGCAGAAGTTTCAGAGTAACCGACATAGCCCAACGGATCAGTAAGCTGCATTGGCAATGGGCCGATCATATCGTACGAAGAACCGACAACCGATGACAAAAATAGGTTCTCGAGTGGCAGCCTCTCCAAGCGAAATGTAAGGCCCACTAGATGGAGTAACGATCTTGTAAGAGTGTTTTCAGGTATTTTTGAGGGAGGCCTATGCTCAGCAGTGGACATGTTATGAATTGTAATGATGATGATGATTATTATAGGCAGATTTTTTATTTCAAAATTCCATGTCCTATGAATAAAAAGTTTTTGGGACAAAATATTTCGTACAAATATGCATAGCAAATGCATTAAATCATGATTTACAAAATTATTTTGATTTAAAATCACGTGCACAGTTTTTTTTTTCAAATAAGTACAGAATCTTTACGTCAAGTTGTGTTTATGTGGCTCAACGGGTTAGATACTTATATGAAGTACATAATATTGACTACTTCTGATCTTTAATATCTATATAATTCTGATATTTAAGATCGGGTAAGTTGCTTACATTCCTTAAGATGATGCCATCATCATCATCATGTTGTATAAAATTAATTTCCATAAAATGCTTATGTTCACCAGCTTTTGTTGATAGTATACTCAAGATTTCGTATCCGCAGGCTGCTTTAGAAACATAATAATTTACGATCCGCAGGGAACTGCTTAATCAGCGCTTGGTTCATTGTTAACTAGCTCGGCTTCGAATAATGGCGCCATTGTCTCTGGATATCGCGATAAATCGATGTATAAGACATAAGATTTTAGAGTATTTTAGACTAACTTTGTAATAGTTTAAAAACAAATTTTCTATTCACCCCGTAATTTAATAGCTTTGCATGAAAGTATGACTAACCAGCCATTTTTATATAAAGGGGCGCCGTGGCCATTTCTTTTATTCTCTACCTCATGGTGCAAAATAGGGGGCGGTAGATTTTACGACGCTACTACACGGCGGAGAACCGAGTTAGGTGGTCGAAACCTATGCATGCTAGCGATTCATCACCCAGGGGGTCAGGATCGTGCCTAATAGCAGTCCGTAATCTCTGCCTACCCCTCTGGGTGGTTTCCTTTTTAGCAAAAGCAAAATATGAACGATGTCATCCGAAGGGCTCTCGTCTCTATAAATGTTCCCTCGGTTTTAGAGCCTTGTGGAATATTTAGAGACAATGGCAAGAGACCCGTAGGCTGTAACAGATGGATGGATAAATTAGCAATTGCTTACTTAAAGTATAGAATATATTTTATCTGAACACGTTTTCAGTTTATCACTTGTACTTCTAAGCTGTAGTATCCGTAACCACTATTAATGATATTGGTATCGCGACAGCAATAGTTGTTTATGTATTAACATTGATTGTGACTAGATATTTTAATGCTGTAGGAATTACAGAGAAAATGTCTCTAAACGAAAAGTTCGTTCACAACTCTTATACTACTGTACGATGCAAATTTTTAATTCTTAATCTTTACTTTAGTTATTTTACATACTAAAGCCACGCTGCATACATTATAGCATGGATGGGTCGGCTCTACCGTGGTAGGACTATGCTCTCACAGAAAACCGTAGACCGTTTTTAATGGAAACGAGGCATTTCATTTCAGTCCTCAGAGGTGACAACGCATTTGTCACACGCAATCGAGGATAGATGTTATAACCTACATGTCTATTGGCCACAGCATCCACTTACCATTAAATGGACTGTGTTCTCGTTTGACCATTATTTTATAAAAAAATCTCATTTGAGTTGGTTATACCGTCATAACCAACTCGAATGGGCCTCGTATGAAATACTTAGACTGGCAACGGGAATCAGTGTCCAAGATTCGAGACGTTAGCTACTGCGATCGTCATTCAGCCTGCAACGAGTAGCGATTACAGTAATTACTTTGTGCAGTGAAAGAGCCTTGTATTCAGCAGTGTGCTGTTAAGCGTAAGCAAGGATGTCATAGTATTAAAACTAATGTTGGCGTATTATAAAGTTTGAAACATTAATTTTATATGTTGGTATATTAGCGTGGAATGGTAGGTAATGAGAATCCACTATCTCATATCATCCCGTGGGTATCATAAGACGTGACAGAGGGAAACTGAAATAGGAAATGGGCAGCAGCAATATTACCACTTAAAGTAAAGTAAAGTAAATTTACAGCCTATATACGTCCCACTGCTGGGCACAGGCCTCCTCTCATTTCTGAGAGGGTTTTAGGGCAAGGAAATGTCCGCCGCGCTGCCCCAATGCGTGTTGGCGAACTTCACATGTCTTCGAAATATTTTTTTTTGATTTCTCAGACTTGCAGGTTTCCTCACGATGTTTTCCTTCACCGCCGAGCACGTGGTAAATTAGCACTTAAAATTGCAATTAACAATTTCGTTGGTGCCGGCGGGGATCGAGCCCGGGTTGCTCGCGTACTGTGTTACTTACAGCGAGCGCTAACCATCTGAGCTACCACGGCTCATATTAAAAGAGCTAATATTACCACTTACGGCAGAAAATTCATTTTTTGAACTTTTGCTGCAAAAAACACTGGCCGAGAAGAAACGGCAGCTAAAGAAAATACATAAAAAGAAAAAAGATGAAAAATATAAAGGGAACGACTGACGCTATAGGTTGCGTGCACACCCACAATTTTTTTTTAATTGTAAATTAACGCTCGTTTTATTGAAGGCCTAATAAGCATCTTCCTGATAATAACTGCAGTGAAAAAAACTGCGGATGCCATCCTACCTATTAAGCGTGGCACAAATGGCAAATATCCTATAAGAGGCAATCTATGGTGGAGGCTAATGTTCTGCAACAGGAGCATGGCAGGAGACAATTTTATCCCCGGGGAAAGGAGAAAATGTTTATCCCCTCGCTTAGTTTTATCCACCCTTCGAGCATGGGCACACCGGTGGATATAATATCCACAGTAGATAAAATGGGAGATATACTTGGACTTAGATAGATTTTTTGTATGAATATAAACTTAAACCCACGTCCAATGAACTAGGATAAAATTGTCCCTTTCAAATGTCAAAAAATCATAATTTTTTATCTTTCATTTGGCTCCATGCTACGGACGGGGGATATATGTCTACTCGTTATGTCAAACGGGGATATACTTCTCCCCGTTGCCGTGCTTTGCCATAAGGAAAAGATAATTTTATCTCTTGTCAGTGGATATAATCGGGGGATAAAAAAATTCTCCCCAGCTCATGCTAGCCGTGCAGTAAATTTTTGACGTACTGTTATAAATGAATGAATGAATGAATGAAAAATGTGGTGTAGTTAACATTTTGTAGAATAATTTTACTAATCCCTTTTATTTTTCGTTATTAACGTCCAATATAAACACAAAGGAAAATAAAACAAACTTTATCGTACACGACAGGTTAATTAATAAGTCGCCGTTCTCATAACTTTTTATTGTACAATAACGATTCCTAAAATTCGAAACTTGTCTTTCTTCTTCTATTTCTACGTATAAAAATCTATCGAATGCATGCAAAACTTAAATTATTTTAAATACCCGTTCATCCATCTTAAAATAAAGTCAAATTTTTGGTTTTATTACAATAAGCATTTTATATTTAGTACCGCGTGGATTTATACTTTGACAGAGGGGTACGCCTACGCATGGCTAATCCCCTCTGGTCCGCCGGTACCCTGTGATGTTTCATGTTTAAGATTTAAATTAAAATTGGTTTCACGAAAGAAGTCCCATGGAAATATGCAAATTAAAATTTGATGTGTGGAATTTAACAGCAAAGACAAATTTCGCGAAGACTGTGGCGCCGCAGCTAAGTGACTTCTAGTTAGAAGGAATCTTTTGACGTGACAACGTCTTATAAATTGGTTTGCCGGGTGACACTTCAAGAAACTGCGTTACGCTCCGCTCACGTTATGCGCTCACAATGAGAGCGAGTGAGAGGCACGCGTCCTTCCACTGCATGGTTAGCCCGCCTAAGAGCGAGAGAGACAGACATAATAAAATTATTTTACCACTCAAAGTCGTTGTCACGTAAAACTTTCGCCCGTATACCGACTTTACAGGCAACCAATTTTTTATTTAATCTCGGCGAACGCGGATGCTCAGTACGATGGTTGCGAAGATTAGCAGCTGAGGTGGCGCATTTGCGGCAGTAAAATTTTGCGCTCCCTTTATATCCATGGCCCATGCCAGCAGGAAGAAATTGTAAAGAGGAGGGTAATTTTATTATTTGATAAAATATTTTTGTAAAAAAGTCATCAAACATCAACATCTCACAATTTAATAAACAAAAGTTGCATAAACAAGTTCAACGGTTAAATGTAATAAATAACAAAACCAAACAAGTTTACTGAAAAGAAAATAAAATTTTGAACCATATTTTAAACCCTAGACTATCAAAAAGATATAAATATTTATAGACTACATATTATATGTGTCATTTTCTGTAGAAACCACTGGTCCGTAGGGTCCACGTGCAGTGAAGTTCCTAAAGGAATATCCGCGACTGAGCACCGCTGCTGGTTCTTTTTTCGCTGGAAGACTATATATATATATATATATATATATAACCAATAGCCATTCAGTGAGGAAACGCAACCAGTGTTCTCGGCACTTCAATTTTATTTTTTTGTTATGATTTTTTAATATTGTATTCATTTGAAAGTTATTTAAATAAATTAGACATGTTTTGTAATAAGACTAAGTCTAACATTTATAACTATGCCGAATTTCAATCATCTACGAGTTCGTGAAATAGTCTCAGAGAATAACGTCAGTGACAGACTGAGTGACAAGGATGTGATTCTATAACGGTTCTTTTTGATTATTTTCTCACGAAACAAATAGAAGTTGTATTTTTTTCCTTGTTTATTATTTGTAGGCCTCACAAATACTTGTTATGTTGCACGCTTGGCAAGCGGGTTGTCAACTGCATTTTTTTATTTTAGAGTTATTTATCACGAAGAAGTTTCATTTCTTTATGCCACCAATACACGAAAAAAAAACAAATAAGGTAAGAAAAATATTTAATACATTCCTAAACTTTATGCATTTCATAAAATCGAGCCAACGTGTAATTAAGGATTAAGCCGAGAGTAAGCAAGCTGAGGTAACAACAACCGTAAAAATACAGTATTCATTAAATCCTGATTTTGGAATATTTTCATGACACGGCTTGGCTTTTAAATATCTCTCTTTATTATTAAAATTCAGATTTGGTGAACAGGGCTTAGAGGTCTTGATCTTTTAACGATAATACCGCCAATTTCATTTAGCTAATATTATGAAGGTGATAAAAAATAAGCGATGCGTGCAGTGTTATAATGAAATTTTAAGAACTCTTTCTGAAGATATTAGGCGCTGGTTTTCCAAAAACGATTTTTGATAGCGTAAGGGTGACAAATGAGCACATAGTCCATCTTGTGGTAAGTAGGTGCTGTGGCCCACAAACATATCATCAGAGGACCTTCAAGAAACAAGATTACTTCTTTTTAAAATGCCGGCAACGCACCTGCAATTCCCTTGGTGGTGCAGTTGTTCATGAGCGGCGGTCGACACTTACCACCAGGTGAGCCGCATGCTTGTTTGCACCCTCTTTAATAAATAAAAAAACATTAACATATACTCTCTTCGTTTCCAGTATAAAAGGTATCTGATTTTCTACACTCATCATACGAAACACTGCAACATTAAGCTATTATTTAACGCTGGTATTCTGTTTGAGCGTGGTCCTTCTCCGGTCTAACCGATTCGTACTACAACAAAAATGACGCTAGTCCACTGAAGTCTTAAAATATGTCTTTATTGATTAAAAAAAAATTAGTAACGCTATTTACTTTACTAGTATTACCTATAATCACTAAAAATAAGCATAAAATGTAGTTCACGACAGTCGATTGGCGGATTCGAACCCAAAACTTTTTAAGTTTGCTATCTGTATCTTTAACTATTCTGGTGCTGTCTCTTGATAAAGTGCATTTCTTTTAGTTCCTTTGCGTTTTATGTCAACTGATATAATGATCTCATATTATTATACTGCTATATATATATTGCCACCATTTAGTGGCAGATTTATTCATTTCATCCGTTTATATCATGACAGGTGACTGGGAAATGTAAGAATGATCATATGACTTCTGAGATAGCGATATGACGACTCTCTCTCTCTCCCTCTCTCTCCTCCTCCCTCCTCCCTCCCACCTCACTCCCTCTCTTTCTCCCTCTTTCTGCTCTATACCTTTTCCTCTCTCTCCCTCTCTCTTTTACGCTTGACGTAAATTATCCAGCACATCGACACAGGGAACTACGTCATTGTTGTTACACGTCTGGTTCTGTGATCGCCAATTCGCCTGAGTAACGTGAAAATTGTAGTACAACGGAAGAGGTCTACGCCCAACAGAGAACCTTTACTGACTAATGAAGAGGAAGGAGAAGAAAACATTAAATAATATAATATTAAAACAATACGTCACACTGCAGAAAATAAATGAAATAGATATATTTCTACAAATCATATTTGTCAACTATATAGACGAAATAACAATGCTTCATAAAAATAGTTTGTTCGAGTATAAGCTAAACGTATGTTTTAAGCTCAGTTCTTTTCTTATTCTCCTGGGAATAAATTTAATGGCTTTCCAGATCACAAAATTAAGGTTACAGTACTGAGTTGAAAATAATTTCTCGAAGCTTACGTAAGTTATTAGCTTCGCCTGACTGATCTTTATTGTACTTTCTGTTAGTTTAATCTTAAAAAGGTTTTGTATTTAACAATCGAATCTTTTTTATATTCTGTACTTTTTAAGACTAATAAATTTATCTAGGATATAATACTATTACGAAACATTATTTTGTATTCCGTGACAAATACATCAAATTAGACTTCACCAGTAAAGAGTGCTATCCACTACAATATTCCATACATTAGTAACCGTATCGGTAAATGTAAAAATATTCACTGACCAATACTGTAGCCTTCCATGACCAGAGATCGACTGCAACTGCAAATTCACGACGAGAATATTTGGCAGGTATTGTATACGCTCCATGCGTGCTACACAACGTTACAGAACCGCTCTGTGCAGACAACCAAGAAGCTCTGTGAAGGCTATTAAAAATTATCTCTTAGATATATTTTTAATAGCTACCGTGTAGCTATTTGCCATGGTGGGTATAGCTATTACATATGGATAATATTTACATAAAACACACTTTAGGCTCCTTCTAACGCGTCCTTCTGTACAAAATGAACTACCCTAAAGAATGAGAATCATAGTCGTTCTCATATTGAACGAGAACGATATGGTCACTGAACGCGATGTATACGGGTATGATATGTTGTAGATGTGTTATAATGGGCGTAGTAGTAACTGTCGTGTTTTTTTACGTACCTAATACGTTTAAAGCAAGTTCATAGTATAAGTCGTTGTAGTGGGCTGAGACCATAATCGTGCAAAAATGCATTAACCCAATTTTTATTTTAGTAAAGCAAAGGAAAAAGGTCAACAAACTACGACTGACACACCCATAAGTTATGAAATGTTTATTGGTTACAGTATAATTTTTAATCCACTCGTAAGCAATAAATATTTAAAATTTGAATCAGGACTTTAAACACTAAGTAATATAATATCCCTATATATAAAAATCAATTGCTGCCCTTTAGTCTCGCTAAAACTCAAAAACGGCTTTACCAACTTTGATGAAATTTTTTGCGTGTTTGAATTTTTAAACCATCTAGGGACCCAGATGGTTTAAAAACACATCGTGATACATTAGGTGACGCTATTGTCGAGATCACTCGTGCAAAGCCGGGGCGGATCGCTAGTCATATATAAAAATAGTAAAATACATAAATACCCAACCAAATGGAAGCTCTCGAAAGGGAGCCCATACGGCCGAGGATTCGGGGGAAAGGAAAATCTCTGATAGTTGTTGGTCTTAATAACCTGATCCTGTATCGTATAGACAAAACCCTCGGTTTCCCCATAGAGGTCCCGAACCGTAGCCAGTAGAGGGAAGTGAACGTGTCTATGAAAGGCTTATATAGAACCTCCCGTGGAGCTATTTCTCTTTCCATACCACCGACTTGTCACATACGCTGTGACATACGCTCTGTATTGCAGGATCTTGCCATTGCCACTTTTCTCATGCGTACATAAAACAAATCGGAAACTGACTGTTTCATATCCGCCTCATCGATATGTTCTATGACATACCCAGGTATCGGTATGTTTCAGCCTCGGGTCCTTGTATTGATGGGCATAGATAATGTCATATAGGAACGCACATTTATCCGTCTCCAGCTCCATTCTGGTAGAATTGCTAAACTCAAAAGTGATGTTTAGCAATTCGTTCGACGATTTATGAGAAGAAAATAATTATTACTATTAAATAACGCAAAGCAATGTTTATTACTATCCGACAAATTGCCATATCCAGTTTTAATCCTGCAGCCGAACGAATCAGTTATGATCTCAATTTGAAGTTCAACAAGAAAATCATTGAATGACCGCTTTGAAGATTTGATATCGACAATATTACGTTTTACGAGTATAATATTTAAACTAGCTGTAGGAAGTAAGAAGATTTTGTACGAATGGTACTTAAAAAAGTGATGAATTCAGGCAAGCTGGCTTCTTGACAAAGATAATTTAATTAATTCAGAGATTTAGTCATGATTTATCACATAATTTATTACGCACACACACATATTAACGCATTTATAATTTTGGTAAAGATAAAAATAAAATTTATATATTGTTGGGAATGAGGATAAAAAAATAAAAGGAAATACGAACAAATGAAAGTAGAATGGTAATCTCCCACTTGTTTTAGCAGTATAAAGTATTGCACAGGCGATTAAGAAGCATCATTCTGTAATTCTACGAGTCTCACTGTCGTTACAATGCCCGTTGGGGTATTCTATTAGTGTAGGCAAGGAAGATCATGTTGCTGAGAGGCTGCCCTGTGTTACATTGAGATGGGTAGTGTTGCTGTTAGTTTGCATACTTTGGTCTTATCATGTAATTGGGGTCATGATAGTAAGCAGGGTTTGTAACCGAGTAGTGTTCTTTTATTTAAATACTTTTGAGAATAATTACTAACATGAGAAGTGGAATAGTATCTTACAATATAACATGTACCTTTTTAATTTCGTAGGATATTATATGTGCTAAATTGACCTTAAAACATCCATTTTTGCAGAAAATTTAATCAAATAATCATCCTTTTTCCTAACAGTTTTGAGGATATTAAGCGCCCACGTTTTATTAGGTCATTGTTGCCACAAAGTTAACGAGACTCCTCACTTAAGGAGACGGAATATATAAAAAGGTCAAAATGCCCCATTAAAAAATTACTGCAAATAGAACATTCACGATGTTTACGTTATAAAGATTCCATTTACCAGAATAGAATAGAACAGAATAGTTATTTTATTCTGAGGATATCTATTATTAGTGTAATGTAATAGGAATCATGGAAGATCAGAGGCAGAAAGCTCACCAATAAAATTTTAACTCTCATTTTATTATTAGTACTCAACGATGAAAATAGAAATAAAATGATTAATACATGAGTCGCTCGCGTCCGTAGGCTTTGACCACCTAAGCCTAGGCCCACCCTACACGTGTCTCCTGGTGGTGCTAAACGAGAAGTATAAGTATAAACTCGGCCTCGTCGTATGGTAGCGGCGTAAAAGTTACCAACCCTTAGTTTCGCACCATGAGCCAGCAAGTAAAAGAAATGGCCCTGAGTTCCCGGCGCCCCTTTAATGGGGCAGGGTGCGAAGAATTCCGGGAGGAAAACCGGCGACGAGGTTCGCCTCCGTCACGTTCTGTCTCCCGGAGGGCGAAAAGGGATTACGGAGGCCCGTCTGGCTACTACTGAATGTATGTGGAGCAATGAATGATAAGATGGATGAAGTATGCGAAATTATGAATGATAGAGGAATAAAGGTTATGTGTAAATGAGACGAAACGAAAGGAAAGGATGCCACTGCACATGGCATGTATACCGCTTACTGGTCTGGTAGACGAGACCGAGCAGGCATGCCAGGAGTCGGTGTCATCCTTTCAGAAAAGTCAATGTGAAAGAGTATGAATGTAAGCCCAAGGCTGCTATGGATACGAATGAAAGTGGCTTAAAGAAGTTGTTTGTGCTAGGGTGTACGCCCCAGATATGTCTAAGCCCACTTATATCCGAGAGCAGTTTTGGGACATGGTAAGGATGGTGTTGATGAAATGTAAGGTAAATGAAAATATTATTATGTTAGGAGACTTTGATCTTCCATCAAAGTTCCTAACTTGGGGTGAAGAGGTCTGGTTATGAAAGGATATTAGGAACGTTTGGCGATGAAAGTATAAATGAGAATGGTGAAGACCTCCTCACCGTATGTGTGGAAAAGAATCTTTTGACGAACACTTTTCGCTATAAGAGGATTCACATGTATACATGGAAAAAGGTGAAAGATGAAGGTGTGAAAGAGAAGTTCAAATGTACACTGAGAGAAAATATAAGTGGTATGGATGAATTGTGTATGAATGATTTAGGCTTGGAGACTGTGTGGTATAATGTCAAGAAAGATTTGGTGGATGCAGCCACCGAAGTATGTGGTGTAAGTAAGAGAACGAATGAAAGGAAAAATAATACGTTGTGGTGGGATGATGAGGTATGGATGGAAGTTGAAGCAAAGAAGAGAGCATGGCTAGATTTACTAGCAACCAAAGCTGGTAATTCTAACGGTATGATTGATGAGATTCAAAGAAAAAGGCAGACTTTATACGTATAAATAAGAGAGTAAAAGAAGTTGTTGAAAGGAAAAGCAAGAAAGAACGAATAAGAATGATAGAAGGATATCTGATAACTTCAGGAAATATTAAAATGTTCTGAAACTCGTAAGAACTGCTAGGGAAATTCAATACAGCCTAGAATGAATGTTATACGAGACGAGAATGGCTGTATGCTGAATGATGAAGTTTCTAATTTAAAGAGATGGAAGGAATACTTTGAAAGCGTGTTTATGAGTGAAGAGTCGTCTGAATTAAGTGAAATAGAAATTCCGAAAGAAGTGGAGAGGTAGGGAGATAAGTGTAGATGAAATAATGAAAGCAATGAAAAGCATGAAAGCAGGTAAGGCAGCCGGATATGATAGAGTATCACTCGAAATGCTAAGGGCTGGAGAGGGAGTGGTGGCAGGCCTGCTGTACACCTTGTTTAATTTATGTTGGGAACTGAAGCGGGTACCGGAAGACTGGTGCAAAGCCGTTATAGTCCCAATATATAAGGGAAAAGGGTCACAGCAGGACTATAAAAACTACCGTGGCATTAGCTTGCTTAGCATTGTGGGTAAACTGTATGCTAAGGTGTTAATTGAAAGAGTTATGGAAGAAACTGATGGAAAAATTTGGGATGTGCAAGCTGGATTTAGAAAGGGGATGGGGTGTACGGATCAAGTCTTTTCCATGCGCATGATTGCGGAGAAGTTTTGGCCAAAAACCAGAAAGTTTTTTGTGCGTTCATGGACTTGGAAAAGGCTTATGATAAAGTGGACAGGAATGTGTTATGGCAAACACTTAACTCATTTGGTTTGAGCTCTGGTTTGATACAGGCATTAAGGTTTCTTTATAGGGACTCTAGTGCTTGTGTCAGGATCAAAGGGTACAGCACTCGGACTGGTTTGGCGTCCAAAAGGTTTTAAACAGGGCTGTAGCTTCCCGTGGCTGTTTAACCTATTTTTGGACAGTTGTTTGCAAACTTTGAAAGTTGAAGAATGTGGGTTGAGAATGGGTGAGTTAACCGTCAAATGCCTTTTGTACGCCGATGATCAAGTCATATTTGCATCGTCGGCGGCCTAGTTGCAATGATGGTTACTTTAATGAACTGGTCATTAAAAGAAAGGGTATGAAAGTGAACGCAAGTAAGACGAAAGTGATGGTTTTGAAAGAGAAGAAAGTAAATCGTTATGTGAAATAAGAATAGAAGGAGATGATTGAGCAAGTGGATGAGTTTGTATATTTGGGATGTTTATTTAGCAGGATGGTAGGTATGATAAGGATATAGAACGACGAGTGAACGCAGGAAATACAGTGAATGGGGCTCTACATACTATTATGAAAAGTCAGAATGTATCAAAAAGGCACGTATGGCAATTCATAATACTGTGTTATACCCTACTTTAATGTATGGTAGTGAAAGTTGGGTCTGGCAGAAGAAGCATGAGAGTAGAATAAATGCTGTAGAAATGCGGTCATTAAGGAGTATAGTAGGGCTGAATCTGAATGACAGGGTGAGAAATAGTGTGATAAAAGAAAAGTGTGGTTTGCAAGATGACGTTGTGACCAGGATTAGGAAAGAATGCTTGGTGGTTTGTTCATGTAGAAAGAATGAACGAAAAAGAGTGACAAAGTAAATTTATGTTGCAGAAGTGAACGGAAGAGTCGGGAAGGACGCCCTAGACGAAGGTTTATCGACCAAATTGGCGATATATTGAAAATGGGCCAGATTAGGGTACCCTTAACCGACGAGCGTATATGCGTAGATATATGGATGTAAAGGAGGCGAGAGAGGTGTGTCAGGATCGTGCCAAATGGAAGTCCGTAGTCTCTGCCTACCCCTCTGGGTGACAGGCGTAGTGTTTATGTTATGTTTATGTTATAATAAATATACAAAAAGTTAAAGTAAAGTTACACCATACATACGTCCCACTGCTGGGCACAGGCCTCTTTTCACTTCTGAGAGGGTTTTAGGGCAAAGAAGGACCCGCCGCGATGCCCCCGTCTTCAAAATATTTTTTTATTTTCTCAGACATGCAGGTTTCCTCACAATTAAAATTAACAATTTCATTGGTGCCGGCGGAGATCAAACCCGGGTTGCTCGCGTACTGCGAAATTTGTGCTACCATTTATATAACATTGTAAATATAATATAAATCATTAAGTTATAATATAGCAAATATCAAAAGCCCGTTTATAAAAATATTTTTTCGTTATGCAGAGCGTTATGATCGAAGTATCTCTGCGTAATAAAATTCGTAATGAGGATATCAACAGTAACACCAAAAGACTCAACGGATCAGCAATCGGAAGTAGCAATGGGCCAGCAATATAGCTTGAAAAACCGACAACCGTTAAGGAAGAAAGGTTCTCGACTGGTAGCCTAAGCGGTAGTGGGAGGTAAGCAAAGTGTAGCCCCCTAGTAGATGAAGTGACGATCCCCTACTAGACGAATTGGCTATCTGGTATTACATGGAGGAGGTCGATAGATGTATCCTGTGTTCAGCAGTGGACTTGTTAGGGGCTGTATTGGTGATGATGATGGTTATTGGATAAAAGCATTAAGTTCAGTTATATAGAAATTATAATAAATAATGTTTCTTTCATTAGACATGACTATCTGGAACATCAGAAAACTGCACATGTTTATAGATATCATGAACTTAGGACCAATAAATTTACCTTTACAACACCGTAGTGGAATGCGTTTAACATATTCTCTTTTCGCGCTGTAACATGCCTGTATAGGCCTTTTGTCCAAAGTTAGGGATGTGGATAATAAAAATTTATTATCGATAAAACTAATTTTTTTCATATTTTGTATTGAGTTCTTTTCTTTTGTTATACATTTTACACATGCGGAGTCTAGCGCTAGAAGTATCGAACTACTTATACATAATTCTAATGGCGATTCTAGATATTGTATGTGCACATATTTTGTGCAAATATTATCACATATTTCTTTTTCAAAATATTTGTAACTGAATATCTCATATAAGCTGCTTCCATACAGTCTCTGAGTTTCTTTCATTATTATTTTTCTAAAGAATGTACTTATTGTTTGGTAAAGGTAGTTTATTAACATATTAGCGCTTGCATTATAAAAAATAGCATATTTTAAGTACTTCATAACTGAAGTCTTTTGTTTTTGTTCGAAATGTACAGCTGTGGTAGAAATGGGACAGTAGAATATCATAAAGTCATTGTTGTTATTTGTTTTTGGTTGCAAATGCATATGCCACCCTTTATCTGACGTTATTGTCACCTGCTCGTGGTACAACCTGCCGATTGAAAAACTGTGATCTAACAGCGATAAAATACTTAAATTTAATATATAATACCTTAATATAGAAGTAAGAATGACAAACGAACACACAATTCTCCTGATGACAATCGGATGCTGTGGCCCATAGATACCTACATCTATCCTCGGTTAAAAATTTAACATTCTGAGGAACGCCAATAAAAAGGGTCTTAGGTTCTCACCATTCACCATACGAAACACAGCAGCATTGTGCTGCTATTTCACTCTGGTATTCTGTGCGAGCGTGGTACTTCCCCAGTCGAGCCGACTCATTTCTGCTGCAGTATTAATACGCTGCTCTATCACAGATATATGTGAAGGAATCGATTTTGCTTTCACCAACCTGCCTGCATAGCGTGATGTGTAGCAGATGATGAATTTTTGAAATAGGCTGTATTGCTGGCTGGGGTCTTTAAAAAGCTTGATGATGTTGTTATTTCAATTTATTACTTACTATGTTTGAATAGTATTGACGATGGAAGAAATTTAATAAGAAATGTTTTTGATATCGACATTCAACTATATTTTGCTCAAAAATATACATAAAAAAGTAATTTTATCTGGGTGGCTTGATCAAATTTCACTTTAAACTGTAATACCTATTTGCTTAATAAGCTTAAATTATTATCGTATCGGATGTATTTTGAAACACAATATCGTAATGTAAAGGAAAGTTTGTGCACAGTTTTAGCTATAAATTTTATTGGAATAAATTCAAATTGTTAGTTTACAACTAATAGCAATTGTTTTAAGTTAATATATCATTCATTCTTTTTATTTTTTTATAAAAATCCGTGTGATGGCGGTGTGGTCGAATCACCTCACCTGTAGTTGTCATTATAGGCGTCTATGAATGTGTCAGAAAGATCTTAAGGCTTCCTTCAAAATTTTGAAATAATAATTGGATAAATTACATATGTAGTCGGTTCTACAAAAATAAAGATAAATTTTAAGTTCTTAAAATATTACGTTAAGTTAAAGTATCGAGTATTCAATCCCTAACGTGCGATAAGAAGGCAGACGGCGAAACAAAAGCGCTATCGACGCGAAATTCAACAATATCCGCGCGGTGCGTAAATCACGCAAGTCCGCCATATTGTTTATTCCCAACGTGCTGTACTCTGTACGAACTGTTAACTTTTTAAGCGATGTTATCGACATGTTTTTGATAACTTTCGATGTTTCGTGCTTCGTAGGTCGTGTATTCTTTGTAAGTTTATTTCGTCAAAGCGCAAGTTTTAGTAACGTTCAAAATTAAATTTTTTAAATCTTGCCATTAATGGCGGTATAACCACCGGTTTTTATACGTGGAAAAGCCATGCTGCAGCTATATTAGTAGTAAAGTTGTAGCAAGAATGGGTCGGCTCGACCGGGGACGACCACGCTCTCACAGAATACCAGCGTAAAATAGCAGCTTAACACTGCTATTTTACGCTGGTATTCTGTGTGTCTTTAAAACATATTTTTACGAGCATTATTAAAAGTACATAAATGTCCATTCTGACGGCTACAGCAAGCCGATAGACAAAATATATGATATTATTCATCTGTTTTTAATCCATTATTTGCGAAGGTTTTCGTGTTTCGCTCGTTAACGCAGCGGTTGGTACATAATTCCATTACTGAAAAACACTGTGGGCATTTCAATATAATGTGCAAACATTCGATGATAATGAAAAACATATCCGTACAGTGTAATTAATTGGATTGTTGTTTTTACTTGTTATTTCAATTAAATAAACGACTAAGTTAAATCAAGGATTTCAATAATTTTTATAAGAAGGTCTTGTGTAGTGGTAAGTGGAAGCTGTGACCCGTAGATATTATCTGTCTTCGATTTAGGGCGAAAATGATAATTTAGATGCGTTGTCACTTCTGAGAACTAAGACTCAGACTCGGGGACACTCAGGTGTATTGCCTATTGAATAGTACAACGGGCTTGCCATGGAAATCTTTTATAATTTGGAAGAATTTTCTTAGCATTAGCTTTTGCGTTCGGGATCACAGTAGCACAAAAGCGTACTACGAAAATAAAACTACAAAGTATCGTTTTCTTGGAGTGTTTTGGATTCGAAGTTTTACATTTTGTTTTTTAACTGACGATACTTCTAAATTTGCCGCTTTATTCTGCATTATTTCACACTGGTCGTAAAAAGGTTTAAGTTGAGGCCTCAATTCAGGCCTTTATGGCATTCCTTGGGGGAGGTCAAAGTACAGCAGTGGACTTGGAAAGGGCTGTAATGGAGATGATAAAAGCCTCATTTTGGAATATTCGGCAAAGGGGGCGTTCAGAGTGCATGAAATACACATTGGTTACGAATAGAGCCGTTGCCACCTCGAATACTGTATAGAGTATAGTATTTGGAGTGGTAGCCGCTGCCTTGATTACATTCAGCCGCTCATAATAAATGTTAAACGCACCGCTACGCTGCACGCCTTTCGAAACAAGTCAACTGCTGTACCCCAAGTAATACCACTGTACTGAGTCACTCATTCTACATCCATCGACTTCTTGCATCTCTTAACCAGTCCTCACTTCATCTATAGGAGTGCCATTCGAGAACCTATCATTCCCATGAGTTGTCGATTCTTCAAGCAATATGGCCATCCCCATTGCCACTTCAGCTTTCTTTTTTTTAATATAAGATAAGGGTGAAAAACGAGCACACAGTCCACCTGATGTTAAGTGGTTGCTGTGGCCCATAGACATCTACATCTATCTTCGATTACGAATCAAAATGCAGATGCGTCGTCACCCTTGAGGACCAAGATGGAATGCCTCGTTTCCAGTTAAAAGGGTCTCCGGTTCTCTACACTCACCATACGAAACACAGCAGCATTAAGCTGCTATTTTACGCGGGTATTCTGTGAGAGCGTGGTCCTTCCCCGGTCGAGCCGACCCATTCGTGCTACAACTATACTAATGATAGCTGCAGCATGGCTCTACCACGTATATATTCCTGATCGGATCAATACCATTATGGTTTCGTATATTTGATAATAAAGGTAATATAAACTGAAGTATTATACCAGGGAAACAATTTTCCGTTCAATTTAATTCCTAAATTGGCTTATTTCTAAATGAACTTCCACTTATTATTAACAAAGGCTATTTCTGAAAATAAAATGTATGGTAAATAAAACTAACAATAAGCCAAATAGCGACGGTGCTATAGAATTCAATTATTATTTCCAATATTTCGTTTTAACTGAGGCACTTACAGGGGATGGACAGATGGTGTATTAAATTTCCTTCGTGTAGTCACAATGACGGGGTGCCTCGCCCACTCTCTTAGGTAACGGTAAATGCTACATATGTCGTGGAATTCCCACAAAAATGCCTATTTACCTTTTATTTTATTCAAACTGATCATGAACTGGTTGCTGTGCCATGTGCTTAAGAGGTTCCATTATCCCATTTCGTCCCCCTGGGTACTTTAAGAAGGGACTATTATTCATACGTCTATAAAATTCTGCATATTTATTATATTTCTGTAATAAAAATAAATAATTATATGTAATAATAATAAACAATATAACAAACAAAATATTTGGACCTGCCTCACGAGGTGGCCGACATAGGGGGTGGTCTGCCGATCTGAATTATTCCTGTAGTCGTTTCTGCGAACGGGCTAATCCTGGTCAGCCTCTCGGGTCATCTGAGGTGACTAAAATTCGTAACGGACCGCTCCAGGCTCAAATGCAGGAGGCGGTGCTCCTCGATCGCACCGTACGCTGGTTTTTTTCTTAGTGCCTAACCCTCGTCCGTTTGGTCTCCCCTGCCGAGGGCTTTCTTATTTATCCTTATTTATTTATTTTTGTATTATTAATTTATTTACTTTACTATATTTCTACATATTTAAGTATATTTTACTTTTTATTTATATATTTATACAGCTTAAACAGATGAGAAAACTATATTAAATATACAGTAATATAATAATGTATAATAGTATATATAATATACATATTATATATGCAGTGAGACACAGTACACAGTAATGGTATGTTGAGATGGTGGTAAAATTCTAAATTCTCTCGACTCCACAGAGTCATTAATTCATTATTGGGGCAATGTATACGCTATTACAACAAAGTCCCAGAAAATATACAAGGTATCTCTATTACGAAGTTTAAATATTTAATTAAACAAAAACTGTTATTAAAAAGGGTTATTATAATATAAATGAATACATGGTTAATAATAACCCCTGGGAATGAGGTGGTCGCTTCCAAGCTGTTTCTAAAATAAATTTTGTAAATAGTTTGTAATCATTTATATTGCGCAAATTTATTTAAAAAAAAGCCCCGCTGGGTTTCTTACTGGTTCTTCCCAGGACAGAGAATTTTTTTCGAACCAGTGGTAAAGTAAAAAATGACTTTCAATAAGAATTACTTGTAATCAATATTGAATAAAAATTATTCTATTCTATTCTATTCTATAAACATTTTTAAATTATTTTGATAAGTATAATTAATTATAAAATCTTCTTCTTAAACGTTATGGATTTAATAAAAGATATCAGGAGATAATAATAAACCATGTATTAGCGGTGTAAGAATATCCACTACCCCATATCATCTCATGGGTGTCGTAAGAGGCGACATAGGGAAACAAATCGGGAGATGGGAAGCCGCGTTGGTAAGCGGAGCAGTTTTTTTTTGGTCGTTATAAGGAAGCTTAAAAGGACTAAAATTAAAAACCTGCTCCGCTTGCAAAGCGTGTCAGCTATGGCAAATATTCCCCCTATGAGGGAATCTATGAGAGAGCCCTATGTTCAGCAGTGGACTTTAGGCTGAAACGGTAATAAGCATAACATCGAGAATTCATTCATCATTTTTAAAAACAATACTTAAAGTGGATTTTCGATAAAAGTTTTTCATAATCCATAAACATAAGGATTCAATTTTTGTAGCGAGTTACATACTTGTAAACTAAAATCGTCGCACCGGCAACCCCCGTGCGAAAGCCTAGCAGACATTCCATAATTTAATTTTGTCATAAGCTTAGCTGTGATGCACTTAACAGCTATTGAGAAAAGGTCTTTCTAGTCTACACCACAAACAATGTAGTTTTAACCCAGGAACAAATGTGCGAATTTCCTTTTAAATTTAATTTCTTTTTGAAGAAAATCTTTATCATACCTTATTCAGTAGAAGGAAGAATAGAATGACTTAAAAAATATTAACTTATTCTTTTCTTCTGGTATTCGCTAGATGTGAGTTGTGTCAGTTGTGGCCATTAAACAAATTCCTCAGAACATGCAACAGTAACAATTGCCAATGGCTCCACTGCTTTACTGACACAGGTAATCACGACTGCGTTGTCTTGTGATCAGAGTAAACTAACAGTTTTAGGGTATTTCCAGTATTAGTTATAGGTAATAAGACTACTCGGTAAGACTACTAGGAGTGCCCCACATTTTCGCAAAAATACAAATGATTTGTTTTTGGTTTAGTTGAGTTATGATATTCATGACGACTTTGATCTTTTTTTTAACGTAGGGAATCCTTATAGATAGCTTCTACTACTAGATTGGTTATTCCAGACTTTTAACGGCTAAAATCCTACGGTAGTTACCATCAGCATAAACGAGGGTTCCCGGGATCTCCGTTTGGAACACATCAGGGTCCTTTCCATCGCTTTGCTATACTAAAAGTACGTCCCGGAGCAACATTTACTGCCCCCAGCACCCTCTAAGTGCAGTCAAGATGTCGCAAGACCACTTCTTGATTACATTACTAGGCGTTGGAGGTCTAGCAGTGGAGTACCATTATTAATTCGAGGGCCACCTTGGCAACGTCGTCTGCGTGCTAGATCTGTCCCCTCACGATCCCATCATTATCGTCATTATCTCTGATCTTACACCAGCTACACGATTACAAATTTTGGCAAGTGCTTATGTGTCAGCTAGTATAATTTTGTCAAAATAATGTTTCTTTGAAAGATTATGCAGCCATTACTGGTGGGTGAAGGTGACAAAATATAAAAATTAATTCTGTGTATTTAGTTATTGATCTATACAGCTATAATAATATAGTTCATGAAAACTAACTGTTTGAAAAATAACGCCCACTACACTCGAACAGCATAAAACGTTGGTTTAACAATGGTGGCTAGTGTGAACATTGCTCTCTGTCGTCCGTTGTCTATACGCATTGCGCGCAATAGATTAACCAGATACGTATCTCTGTAACGACAGGAATTGAATCTTCGTGAGCAAGTTATTTATGCTGCAAAGTGCACTTTATTTGATTTTATACCCGTTGTTATTTGAAATCTAGTTTCGTTTTGCAATAAGTTTGGCTGACGCGTATTTTACGAGTTGATTGAGGACCTTTCATGTCACATGTCTACAAAATTTTTAATAATTTATTGTAGGCTTATATTTTATTTCTATTATTTGACCAAATTAAAAACCGAGTTAAATTAAAAAATAAATGTAATACCGTCATTCCTTTTATCAATGTGCACAGTTATTTCAAATGTATTTGCAGCCTTTATACGTCTCATTCCTAACCACAGGCTTTCTGTTTATTCTTAGAGCTTTTGTATGGAATGGCAAGGTCTATCGCGCTATCCCAATGCGTGTTAATAAACTTCACATGGCTTTGATTTTTTTTAATATCTCGATTTTGTCTTTCACCGTCAAGCACGTGGTTAATCAGCAGGGGATCGAAGCCGGGGTTGGTCATGTACTGAATTTTTCACGGCAAACACAATTCTGTGAGCTACCATGTTTCTCAATTATTTTCTAAAGGTAAGATCAGCTGTCAATTGATTATTTTATATATAGGTGAGCGTTTTGCTCCATTTTACGTTTTTATTTTGGGTTTTATAACCTTTTACGTCATTAACGTAAGCATATTTTCTTTTTAAAACGATTTACTTTCAAAGAAAAACTCTAAATAGTAATTACTGTTGTTCCGTGTAGGCGTTTTTCATACATTAATTGCATGAAAAATATAATGGACTCAAACCCGGAATGATTACGTTAGGTCATACCAATACTTGCAGACAAATATTCAGGCTTATTGGGCTTCTTCTTTTGTAGGGAACCTTTAGCCTTTAACCTTTCGCCTTCTTAATAGTCATGCTCCGCAGGCGGATTGAAGCTCTCAGTACCAAGCATACAGCACCTGCTGCTGGCCATCGTCGGTTTGGGTATTTTACAGCGAGCGCAAACAAGATAGTTATACCGCCATATATCGAATGCCATAAAATTCTTTCTGGCATTTCCTATGGTCGCCACTTACGTCATCGACGGGACAAAACGAGGTGATCGATTAGATAAAGCATATTATATATTATTTAGTAAATAGGATATTCGCAGAAGAACGAGAGTAATTGCCTTCACATGACTTCACATGACTTTGATTTTTTTAATATCATGACGTTGCCCTTCACCGTCAAGCGCGTGCTTAATCACTAGGGGATCGAACCCGGGGTTGGTCAAGTACTGTACTATTCACGGCAAACGCAATCCCCTGAGTTACCATAGCTCTCAATTATTTTCTAAAAGTAGATCAGCCGTCAATTGATTATTTCATATATAGGTGAGCGTTCTGCTCCATTTTACGTTTTATTTTGTTTTTTTTTTTTAACCTTTTACGCCATTCACGTACGCATATCTGCTTTTGAAAACGATTTACTTTCAAAGAAAAACTCTAAATAATAATTACTGTTGTTTCGTATAGGCGTTTTTCATACATTAATTGCATGGAAAATACAATGGACTCAAACCCGGAATGATTACTTTAGGTCATACCAATACTTGCAGACAAATATTCAGGCTTATTGGGCTTCTTCTTTTGTAGGGAACCTTTAGCCTTTAACCTTTCGCTTTCTTAATAGTCATGCTCCGCAAGCGGATTGAAGCTCTCAGTACCAAGCATACAGCACCTGCTGCTGGCCATCATCGGTTTGGGTATTTCACAGCGAGCGCAAACAAGATAGTTATACCGCCATATATCGAATGCCATAAAATTCTTTCTGGCTTTTCCTATGGTCGCCACTTACGTCATCGACGGGACAAAATGAGGTGATCGATTAGATAAAGTATATCATATATTATTTCGTAGGGGGGATATACGCAGAAGAACGAGAGTAATTGCCATAGCCCAGCGGATCAGTGTTCTCAATTGGCCAATTGTGATGAAAGATTCTTAATTAATTAATTAATTAATTATTTAAGACATCTATCCTTATAGGTCAATGCAATAGTGTCCTCTTTTTCATTGTAAACTAAATTATTCTCTAATAATATTAAAATATATGTAGCTAAAAAACTGATAAAAACAATATAAACATTATGCAATATAAATTAAATATACAAAATCAGTTTAAAAATTTAAGAAAAAACTAACATAATTTAAAAAAAATCCTACGTAACATGACATATAACACTAGATAATGTGATGACCTTTGCTAATTCACTAAACAGGCAACAAAATATGTCTATTTTAACATGCACACGGTTGACCACGTGAAGAGCTAGAGTTAGAGGCGTTTAGTTTAGTTAGGCGTTTAGTTTAGGAGATTAGTTCGTGCTGAAGGCACGGCGAGCCGTGGCGGATGCCTCCGTCTCGCCACGTAGCGGTCCGGCACACAGAGACTCAAGTGCCGTGGAAGTCGGGTTATGTTCTTTAAGTTTAAGTAGCCGTCTCGAACTAGCAAGCCCAGTTTTGGCCAGACAGTCGATGAAAGCAGAACCGTGTTCTGGGGCAATCCATGTTAGAGGTCTATGTTTAGCATTTACTTTTGATGGGATATTTTTTTGAATAAACTAGTAACACTATTTAAATTACTAATACTCCCGTTGAGTCCGTCTCAAGTGAGCATAAAATGCTTGCGTTGGGAGTGGTTTGCCACAGTAGTCAATAATTGACGGATTTGAACCCACAAAGCCTACTGTCGGAAATAATGATTAACTGTCTACTGTTCAGAATAATGATAATAATTATAATGATTAACTAGATATAGTGTTTTGCAAATTTCCTTTACTAGGATTTCTATATATTATAAACAATGCTCAAATCATCGTTAACTTCGTACATAATAACTTGACCCTGCGGCTTACCAGCTATTTTAGAACAGTACACCAAAAATTATTTTATTCTAGTAACATAATCTTAATATTTTTCATAAAATTTATCTTTGTTCCAATCTCTAAACATTCTAGTTTTCTAGAAAAATATAGTATAAAGTAAAATGGACAAACTTTCGTCTTGAGAAGTGTAACTTAAACGTTCACTCCATTTTTATCGATGATACAAGTAGATAGTGCTATATTGAAAATCGTTCGAGTGCCAGTCTTCAATAATGGAATAGTTCTTCGATGCTGATGTAACAAGAATTCTTTTAGTATAGCCTTAAAGTTGAAATTTCCTTTATCAGATATTTTATTATAACTGTCGCTGCACCACATATCAGGGATGGAACGGAAATGAACAGATATTCCCGAAATACTTCCTACTTACGTAAACTATGGCAACTTAAATTTATAATTACTGTTTATCTTAAAAACGAAGAAAATTATGCATTGTTGTGTTGGATAATAAAAAAGAACTTTAAATATTTATTTGAAAGAAAGCGATATAATATGAAAAAAAAACTGCTATAATTCTATGAATAAATTGGAAGAGAAAAGCCGGCTCCATTGAAAATTTTTAATTGCAATTTTAAGTGCTAATTTACCAGGTGTACAGTGGCGAATGAAAAAAATATGAGAAAACCTTATCTGCGGAACAAAATATTTCTAAGCAGCGTGATGAAGAAATTTCTTCATAGTCCTCTTAGATATGGGAGGAGGTCTGTGTGCAGCAGTGGGACAGACTGTAACTTCACTTTTTATTTTCCCAATGATTTTCAAAATATTTTATCAAAACAAAGGACCAGTCATCCACTACGTTTATTTTTAAAATATATTTAAAATATGTCATGTAAAGAATATTATAGTTGTGGCAGAACGGGTTAGCTCGATCGAAGAAGGATCACGCTCTCATAGAATACCAGCGTAAAATAACTCAATGCTTCCGTTTTCTGTATGTACGAAACCGAAGTTCCTCTTAGCTGGAAACGAGGCATTCCATCTTAGTGCTCAGTGATGGCAACACATCTGTATTTTGATTCTTAATCGAGGATAGATGTAGATTGTAGATGTCTATGAGCACAGAATCCACTTACCATCAGGTAGACTGTGTACTCGTTTGACACACTTATTCTATAAAATAAATGCACTAATCATAATTCACAAATATTTAAATATAAATTCTTTTGGAAACAGCTTTGTGACGATTAACTCCAGGGCTTATTATTAGTCACATGAAAACGCTCTTCTGAGAATTAATTGCAAAAGCGCTGTCTAGTTGTTAAATAAATATTCTAATTATTGTAGATTAAACTAATTCATTGTAAACAGATAGCTTCATAGTTTCCAACAACATTTAACACGGTATACAGTACGATTATCTTAGTTCTAAAAACTGTCCATAGATGGCGCTATCCCTTTGTGAATCGCGCAACCATTTGATCCTTTTAGAAACCACAAGTTAAATATGTTATCAAAATAAATTGTCTGTTCTTTCTTATCAATGAATGTTGGTGTTTTATTCATGGCCTTCGGAGCCGGATGCAGAGTGAAGTGAAGCAGTGGCACCACCTAGCGGTTTGTTATTTTTTACGGAGTTGAGCAGCTGGCGGAACTAAGGAGAGCAAGTTTGTATGGGCGTAAAACTGTAAGTACATTTATATCAGTATTGGAAATAGAAGTTTGAAATTGAACCTTAAAGCAAAGAGATATTTAACTTAGAAAAATTTGAAGATTTATTAGTAGTGCATGGACTTGTAAAATTTTATGTTGAATTGTGGTTGAGACGGGGAATCCATGCCCGATTTCACCTAAGTGTCGCCCAAAACACTTAGAAAAATCACGCACATACTGGACATAGAAAAAATAACTTGCTCTCTGCCTTACAACGGGACTTGTAAAAAAATTTGTCGAATTTCAAAGAAATAAAGGTAACGATGGAAAACAAAATAAGAGCTCAGTCAAATATGTACAACCGAATGGAAAAGGCCAGAGTCAATTTTAAGAAATCTCCAAAAGATAGGCTAACTTCAAACTATATAGAAACTAAAATTGACATTTTGAATGGACAGTGGGAAACATTTAACAAAGTACATGAACAACTTATTAATGAAGTCAGTGACGCTGCTTATGCAGAATTACATTACTTTATCGAGGACTTTTACACCAAAACAGAAGACTTATATGCAGATTATAAAACAGAATTAAAAGCAAGCTTGGAAAAATGTACCCGCGTACCGACCAAAACCCAGGACGCGTTGCGCAGCAATGAAGAGCAAATTAGTGTGCAGCTTCCAAAGATTTCTATTCTAGTTTCTCGGAAGGTACTCAGAGTGGACCACGTTTCGTGACCTCTTCTTATCACTCATTCACAATAATAATTCGTTACAAGAGGTGCAAAAACTTCATTACCTAAAAAGCTATTTAACCGGTGAAGCGGAACAACTATTGCGAAATTTACCAATAACAAGTGACAATTATTCAGTGTGTTGGGATCTTTTGGAGAAAAGATTTAACAATAAGAGATATGTAACTAGCTGTATTTTAAAAAGGTTTTTTAGTCAAAAAAATATTGTTCATGAAAATTCCAGTGCTCTTAAAGAAATGTTTGATACCACTAACGAGTGTTTAAATGCGTTAAAAAATACTGGTGTGAAAACTGAAAATTGGGATATTATTGTGATTTATCTTTTGTCCTCAAAATTAGATAGTGAATCTCGCAAGCAGTGGGAAGCAAAAATTTGTGACCTTACAAACGACTTGCCCACATTAAAGCAATTTTAGAGTTTTAGAACACAGATACAGGTCACTGAATTTTGAATCCTAAAATCACAAAATGTACTCAATCCCATCATGCAGTCACAAAAATAATGACAAGGTATCTGTACCATGTTCCTACTGTTCTGATAATGATCATAAGCTCGGAAATTGTAAGAAGTTCGCAAATGAAACTCTATTAGCACGTCGTAACTTTGTCCAAACCTCCAACTTGTGTTTTAACTGCTTAGGCGCAAATCATTCGGTAATAACGTGTCGTTTGCCCACCAGATGTAGAATTTGCAAAAAGAAACACCACTCGCTATTGCATTCAAACACCACCAACGTTCAATCGAATAATGTACAGGTAACCACTCAATCGAATAGTAACAATGTTGTCGCGGCAACAGCGACAGTACCAAACGGAAATGATCAGACCAACATTACCACTTGTTTCTCTAACAACAAGAGTCAAGTCCTTTTAAACCGCTTTAGTAAAGGCTGAAACAAACAACGGATCTTTTATGACACTCAGGCCTTTACTCGACCAAGGATCACAGGCTTTGTTTATAACGGAGTCTGCAGTTCAATTACTTGGGCTGAAGAAAGAAACAAGCAAAAGTGTTATATCTGAGTAGGAGGACTGCAACACATCGGTCAACTCTAAACATGTAGTACACATCAAACTACAATCGATCCATGATCCAACCTTCAACATTAAAGTGAAGGCGCACGTTCTTACCAAACTTACCACATTTCTTCCTGAACGACAGGTTGACATACAGCTATATTATATGCCAAAAATGAGGTTAGCAGATCCAAATTTCAACGTTCCAAACAAAATAGACTTGCTGTTGGGTGCAGAGGTCTATTGTCAGATACTATTAGACGGGCTACTTAAAGGTCCAATGGGAACCCCTATAGCGCAAAATACTAGACTCGGCTGGATTTTGTCGGGCCATGTATCTGAAGGTCGAAAAACGGAATCAAGTTGTAGTAACTCCATAACCACTTTACACACTCAAGTTATCGAAGAAGAATTTGATCTTAAACAATTTTGGGAAATCGAATCTGATCAATGTCTTCTCAACAAAACTCACCACACACCTGAGGAACAAAGATGTGAGGAATTCTATAAGGAAACAACCACAAGAGACCCTTCAGGACGATATATCGTCAAACTACCATTCAAGGAGGAAAACCCGAGCTGCAAATCCGGGAATTCGCGGGAAATTGCAGTTAGCAGATTCCTTATGCAAGAAAAGCGTTTAGTACGGTCACCACAGCTTAAAGATCTCTATTCCGACGTTATTGATGAGTACCTGGAACTTGGCCACATGGAGAAGGTACCAAAAGATGAGATCAACAAATTAGACAGTGTGTACTTACCTCATCATGCCGTAGTGAAGCTTAACAAAACAACATCCAAACTGAGAGTTGTCTTTGACGCTTCGTGTCGCGACAACAACGGTGTATCTCTCAACAGTGAATTGATGGTAGGTCCAACTCTTCAATCGGATCTGCGTCACTTGGTGATGAAGTGGAGACTTCACCCTGTATGTTTGGTCGCCGACATAGTTAAAATGTACCGCCAAATATTGATGGCTAGTGAAGATGTAGATTACCAACGATTGGTTTGGCGAGCCGCCGGAACAACTTATTGAACATTTTCGATTGTTGTGAGTCACATTTGGAACTGCTGCAGCCCCATATCTCGCAGTTAGAACACTGCACCAGCTCGTGTATGATGAAGGAAAACCGTTTCATTAGCATCTGAAAGAATCTTAAATGATTTTTATATGGATGACTTACTTACCGGCTGTGAAACAGTCTTGAGGAAAACAAATCTATAAAGAGATCAACGAATTACTAAGCAAAGGGGTTTTGAACTTTAAAATGGTCAAGCAACAATGAAACTCTGTTAAAGGAAATAAGCAAAGAAATAGAAACAACAGAAAGCAATTTGGAAGTCAAAATAGATGAAATTATTAAAATACTCGGACTTACCTGGAATCGACGTACCGACGACTTCGAATACTCCGTGCAGCTACCGCCACTCGTGGAACCTATAACAAAAAGGAAGGTTATATCAGATATTGCAAAACTGTTCGATCCTATGGGATGGATTGCTCCAGCCATCATAAAAGCAAAAATATTCATTCAACAGCTGTGGCTAGCAGGGATCGGTTGGGATGAAGAGCTCCCACCGAAACTATTCAATGATTGGATTACCTACCGAGGTGAACTGACAGCACTTATTCAATTTCGAATGCCGCGCTGGATTGGTATGAGCAAGACATGTATGAAACTGAGTTACACGGATTCAGCGACGCCTCTGCTGATGCGTATGCTGCTGTGGTTTACGCCCGCGTGGTAGATGAATCTGGAACTGTTGGGGTTACTCTCATTACGTGTAAAACCAAGGTAGCCCCAATAAAGCAAGTGTCTATCCCGAGGCTAGAGTTGTGCGGTGCCGTTCTATTGGCGAGATTATTAAGGAAGTCTCTGAAGTTTTGAAAGTACCGAAGACAAATCTACATGCATGGACGGACTCACAATCGTTTTAGCTTGGTTGAGCAGTCATCCGCCGCTGGAAGACGTTCATTGCAAATCGAGTTTCAGAAATTTTGAACATTTTGGACAGAGATCAGTGGTCACATGTGTCGTTCTACCGACAACCCGGCAGATTGCGCTTCCGTGGAGTCAACCCGTCGGAATGTGAAGGAATTCCTCTGAAAGCTGGACCTGCCTGGTTAAAGGACACGAATATGGATTATAACAGGAAGGAGATAAGTGACACGGATTTGGAAGAGAAAGGAAAGAAAGCTTGTCATGTAACCAGGAAGATCAATTTGAATTATGGATCAAGTTTTCGTCTTTACAGAAATTGATCAGAGTTATAGCTTATTGTTTGAGATTTATATCAAAGACGAAAAATCTACGGAAGCAACAACGTTTCGAGTTGGTTAACTAGCAGAGAACTAGCAAAAGCAATTCAAATCAGCATAAAGGCGTGTCAAGCTACGTATTTTGCACAGGAAATTAAAGATATTAAGCTTAGAGGTGCAGTTAATAAGAAAAGTAAACTTACCACTTTGACTCCTTTCCTGGACGTTGAAGGCATTTTGAGGGTTGGTGGTCGTCTTGAGAGAGCGGATGTAAGTAATTACAAAAAACACCCGATTGTCCTGCCATCGAAATCTCATTTCACAAATCTTGTCATTGCTGATGCCCATCAAAGAACCCTACACGGAGGTCCTCAATTGATGGTCAATTACCTACGATCCAAATATTGGATCCTCGATGTAAAAATCGTACCAAATTATTTGTACGCAGATGTCACATGTGTACGATATGCAGCACAATGTAGACACCAACTCATGGGACAGCTACCTGTAGCACGGGTCTCTCCAATCCGCCCATTCTATCAAAGCGGCGTGGATTATGCTGGACCCATCCAGATAAGGACTTCTAAAGGAAGAGGTCATCGAGCGTACAAGGGCTATATATGCCTATTCGTATGTATGGCTACAAGAGCCGTACATTTGGAAGCCGTAACCGATCTTACGTCACAGGGATTCCTAGCAGCCTTCAAAAGGTTCGTTTCTAGACGTGGCCATTGCGCTGATCTCACAGCGATAATGGAACGAATTTTGTGGGTGCTGCGCGCAAGCTAAGGACCCTAGTAGCTCAGGAAAATTCAACCATGACGAGAGAAATCGCTGAGAGTTTAGCTACTGCTGGAACCATCTGGCATTTTATCCCACCGAGAGCTCCTCACTTCGGTGGACTTTGGGAGAGGGATAAAGTCCACAAAACATCACCTGAAGCGTGATCGGTACGGAGACCCTAACTTACGAGGAGATATCTACCCTGCTGTATCAAATTGAGGCATGCCTTAATTCTAGGCCGTTGTCACAGGTTAGCACCAATGCACAGGATCCAACACCTCTCACACCGGGACATTTTATCATCGGTGAACCCTTGGTGCTTGTTCCAGATGCCAATTATGAAACTTCGTCAATATCTTCTCTGAAACGCTGGCAACTAACCCAGAAAATGTTACAGGACTTCTGGCGAAGGTGGTCTAGCGAATATTTGACTCAGTTTCTGCAACGTCACCGGTGGGCAAACCAAACACCAGAGCCTAAAATTGGGGACGTAGTTTTAGTTAAGGAGGATGATCTTCCTCCAGCGAAATGGCTTATGGGTATTATTACAGAAAAACACAAGGGTTTGGACAATATTACGCGGGTAGTGAGTCTCAAATGCAAGGATGTCATAATTAAAAGGCCTATTGTAAAATTGTGTGTCTTGCCAGTGGCAGAATAATGCCTACCTTTATTTATTCTCTTTGGTATCAGTCAATGCCTAACACGTTTATTGTTATTTTTAAGTTTAGGAGTTGTTTTTTGTTTGGTTAATTGAGCATTTTGTAAACGTAAATCTTTAGATTAAATATCTTTGGATTCTATTTAATAAGATTTTTTAGGATTTTAAAGATTACCTATTTGTTTCTTGTTACCTATGCACCATGATTCAACCATTTGAATCTAGACACTTTCATGTTTTACCTTGTCTATTTACAGTCCACTTTCGGTGATTGTTGATTCATGGTGGGCGGGAATAATGACCATTCTGGCCATGGTGGGCGGAATGTCTAGTTGTTAAATAAATATTCTAATTATTGTAGATTAAACTAATTCATTGTAAACAGATAGCTTCATAGTTTCCAACAACATTTAACACGGTATACAGTACGATTATCTTAGTTCTAAAAACTGTCCATAGATGGCGCTATCCCTTGTGAATCGCGCAACCATTTGATCCTTTTAGAAACCACAAGTTAAATATGTTATCAAAATAAATTGTCTGTTCTTTCTTATCAATGAATGTTGGTGTTTTATTCAAGCGCAATACATTGTCTCATGAATAAACTATATGTTGAATCGAGTAACTGGCGAGCTGCTGTTTATTTATAGTAATGCATATCACTATTGTATTATTCTCTCTTCGAATACTTTTAAGCCAACAAACCGTCTTGTCGAGGAGTAATGGTCAAATACTCAAAACCTACTCAATTTTAGGATAACGTTAAGCCTCGTGGTGTCACAGTCACTTTGACTAAAGGTGATAGAGACGAGTGATAGAGAGAGAAGATAAAATTGAGCAGCGTTTGAGTATTTAGGCATAAGAGAATCAATCACCCTGTCCCCGAAGAGAGCATAAATATTATCTTATGCATATGCCACATATATAGCGTCACACCTATAATCCTCAAGGGTGTAGGCAAACTCTAAAAAGCAGCGAGCTATTCGGACCACATTTTTTTCTACTTTTACTTACGTTGCTCGTATTATAAGCCAAAGCTTGACCACAATCCCACCTAGTGGTAAGTGGTAATGCAGCTCAAGATGGTAAATCGCACTTTCTTAGCATTAAAAAAACCTATTCACAGTTGCCTAGAAGATGCCCAGATTGTATTCGGATGGAAAGGCAGACACCGTCAAATTATTACAATCGTTTGATGTAGGCATTACGAGCAACGAAGCAGATTTTGTTCAACGTTTGATTCTAATGCTTGGAATATCGACAACAAAGGGGTGAAGATTCGCCGTCAAGTAGTAATTAAAGCATTTAATTCCTGCGCACACAATTCGTGCTCAAGGTTGACAAGGTTGGTTTCAACCAAATCAAGGTTACTTATGAGCCGTTTTACTCTCAGTACGTTTCTCCACTGAGTCAAACGTCGCTAGGTGGCATTTTGAAGCGCCAACACATATGTGACAGCATTACTCCATGAACGACCGGACTTGCGCTTTATATAAGGTGAGAAGCTCCCCTGGCGTGAAGTACCGCCGCAACCTTGCAAGGACACTTAGTTTCTTTGCGGTTGCTTTGGCCCTGGACTCAATGAACCGTCCATAGTTGACGGTCGGAGAAATCTCAACCCCTAAAACTTGAAGACGTACAGTGCGTTTTTCATTCTTTTTGTTGTAAATCCTACATAAAAATTGGACCTGTAATTTAAAGAACAACATTTTTTGAGAGATAAACGAGCACACAGTCCACCTGATAGTGTGTTAGACAATGAAAGTGCCCATAGACAACCACATCGATCCTCAATTAAAAATCAAAATAGAGATGCGTTGTCACCCTGAGGACTAAGACTTACCACGTCACCAGTAAACGGGGTCTCCAGTTCTCTACACTCACCATAAGAAGCACAGCAGTATTGAACTGTTATTTTGCATGTTTTTTGTGAGCGTAGTCCTTTCTCAGTCGAGTGGACCCATTTTTGCTGCAGCCACAATATAGTTACAGCGTGGCAGTTATTTTATATGACTTACTTAAATTACCTTTAGCCCTTTACCTTTATGCCAAGTTTTCGGTTTTCTAAAGAATGTATTTCGGAGAGTGTGCGCAGGAATTGCTTAACTTAATTCCTCCCTCTCCCTTCCACCATCGGACAACCAGACGCCTGTCTCCATCCTTTTGTTGTCGACTTACCACGCATTCGAACCAAACGGTTTGCTTCATCGTTCGTCTTGCGTACAGCAAAGGAGTGGAATAAGTTGCCAGCGTCTGTTTTCCTACCTGATTACAATGTAATTCTATATAATGATTAAGTCAGTGCAATTCACTATCTTCGGATTCATCACCACTTACCATCAAATGGGATAGTAGTCTAGCGCTGGCTTAGAACATTAAAAAAACTATCAAATTAATAAAAATAAATCACTTTTCCAATACATTTTCAAACAAAAACATTATTTAAGATTTTTAAAGATACAGCCATAGCGTGCGATTTGAAATTGGAAGTTATAAAGGCGTGGACCGACCGGAACTCAAATGGAAGCTCCATCAGATCAGTATCGGGCAGACGCCGCGAGCTGCTTCATTTCCGTTCAATGGTTGCATTCGAATTTCGAAATTTAGGTTACTTCCATACTTTTAGTTATTTTTTGCTAACGGTCTTTTCGGTTATTTAAAATAATGTGCCTGTTGTTGAATTTTGAATTAAAATGCATCATTCTTTCATTCATTACAGCCAATCAAAGTCCACCGCTGAAAATAGGTCTACCCATAAAGTGCCTAATAAGAGGAACATTTGCCATAGTTGCCACGCTTCGTAGTTTTTCACAATCGCAGTTTTATTATTTTCTCGTTTTCATTAGGAAGATGCTGCTGCCCATCTCCTGGATTGTTTCCATCTGTCACCTTTTACGATACCCACGGGAAGATATGGAGAAGTGAATATTCTTACAATGCTACTTAAAGTTTATAAAGGTTTTATATTATACAATTTGCTACTCATAATACTTTATTTTGTTTATTTATTTCATGCTGCTGGTGTTGCGGTTATTCATGGGCGGCGGTAGTCACTTTGCTCGTTTGCCCCCTCTTCTAAAAAAAAAACAATTTATGGACTTTGTTACAGTAAGTAACAAAGTAGTAAAACATTATTAGTTTTTGAATCGTTTAATATTTTCACTATTTACTTTTTTTTAATAGTTATGACGGATCCAGTAATATTTTTATAACTGATTTTTTTTTATATTTACGCGAATACTACATTGAACAGAACTTCAGATTTTATCGCGTTCAATTTAACTTATTTATATTTCCGATATTTGGAGTGCATTTGAGTAGCCATGTTCATGGGAACTTTCTGCCTTTGTGCCCGTCTGGCTAGGTACCACATTTATGTATACTTAGTTATTAAAGATAGTTTCTTTAACAGAAATTAACTTATAATTGTTCAATATTACATAGTAGTGCGTAAACCGTTGTGTTCCGCACTGAATGATAAAGATAGCCAGTATAACTTACTGTGAGGTATTCGATTTTAATTCTTCTTCGATGTGACAACGCGTCTGTAGCCTTTCTTTGTTTAAAGTTGGTTGCAGATGTATATGGGCTGCAGTGGTTACCATCAGGTTGACTGTAAGTTACTTTTGTCACTTTAATTTTATAAAAAAAATGCTGTTTGAATGGCAGAAGTAAAGTTCACGCTTTGCATGATTAATACATTTTTTCATACGTAAACGTAATTTTCTTATAAATTATGACAGTTGAATAATGGTTCTCTACACTATAAACACAGCAGCATTAAGCTGATAATTTACGCTGACATTCTAATGGAGCGTGATCCTTCCCCGTGAAGCCGATACATTTGTGCTACAACCATAATATAGTTGCAACATGTTTCTACCACGTAAAACTAAAATATCATACTTTCAAATGTTTATATCGAAATAAAAGTAAATTTATATCTCTAATCTTATTAAAAAATGTTTTTTTTACACCACAACTTTCATCCCTCATGGGCCGCTGTTCAAGGGCCATAAACCTCGAATGTACTGTGCGAGGCTCGACGAGCCTGATTTCGGTTTACGTCACGTTTGCGTTAGGTTTACGGTCGGTAAAGGTACGGGCTCCGTAATATTTACGCGTTCTATGGCCCACTCAATATTGGGGTCGTTGCACGAGTGCCGTTCTCTTGATAAGGAGACGGATTCTTGAAATATTCATTCTTTCCGTTTCAATATTCATGTACTGCGACTATAAAGACAAATGTGCTTGTTCATATATTAATAAAACTTAAAACGAAGTACTTCGTAAAATGATGTATTGTAATATTATATATCTTGTAATGACCTCTGTGATAAGTAAAATGAAAGTAAAAATCTATATTTAATGGTTACTGTACATAGCTTACTGTAAACCGATTAGTGGCGGTGTAAGAATAACTACTACCCCATATCATCCCGTGGGTGTCGTAAGAGGCGACCGAAATAAACAAATCAGGACATGGTCACCAGCGTCTTCCTAATAACGACTAAAGATAACAAACTGCGGTTGCCAAGCGTAGCAACTATGGCAAATATCCCACCTATGAAGAAATCTATGCGGGAGGCCTATGTTCAGCAGTGGACTAGTCAAAGGCTTTAATAATGATGATGACGATTTGTAACACATGAAATACTCCTTTAGATTTCTGCAATCACAACTTAATGTGTTTACGTTTACGTTTATACCGCCAATGGTAAACACATAAACGTCATTTGGACTAATTATGCTGTTAATACAAAAGAGTATTAATATCAACGCGTTCTAGGCAAAAAGCGTTTTTTCTTAATGTTTTGCATATTAGATTTCTGTGTTTTATGTACTAATGGGCGGAAGAAAGGAAATACAGCTTTCTTAATATACAAACGATCGAATTTCGACCACATAGCAAACACTAGTTGTAATTAAATCACGAATAAATACTGAATTGTGGGATTCATACCTTGGTACTTTCACCACGCATTCGATCATAGCTTAACCGTGTAGTGGCGTGTAAGCGTGTAAGAATATCCACTACCCCATATCGTAAGAGGCGACAGAGGGAAAACCAGGAGATGGTCAGCAACGTCCACCTAATAACCACTAAAAAAAACTGCAGGTGCCAAGCGTGGAAACTATGGCAAGGTCTTCTATGGGAAGGTCTATGTTCAGTAGTGGATTTAGATAAGCAGTAACGAATGAATCCCCAAAATGAGTTGAAAATCACAACACTATCTTGTTTTATATTGAGAAGAAAAAAACAGATTCCATTTATTCCAACCAATGTTTAGATCTCGCACCAAATCTTATTTACGAAAAGCAGCGTTATGATCTCGCCTTAATGGTCACCGCCGAATTCGGGAAAACAATATACGTAAAAATATTGCTATATGAAAGGGGCTTAATAATATTGCATGTTTTACGAGCATAATATTTACTGCTTGTATCCTTTTTTGTTTTTATATTTTTCGAATTGCGTTTTCTCTCTTTGATACATATTTATCAAGGTTCTAAAACACAATTTATGTTTATGATTTTTTATTCATAAATTATTTTAAAACAGACCAGTGTGTATTGCCAGTGATGACGTAAAGAACCGGGACGTGTTCTTTCACTCCTGGCCTCATGAGGAAGCAAAAAGTCGCAGTTGACACATACATTTGCTAGGAGCTTCTCTGCATGATTGAAAGACATTTTGGAAGTCGATGGATGCAAGTCGCTTAGGATCATTTTTGCGGGAGTCTACGGGGAATGTCTATGCAGGGGACTAGTGATGGGCTGTAATGATGATGACGGTGATGATGATGTTGATGATTATTATAAAATTATTATTTTATATTAGGTACCTACAATATTTTTATTAGGTCCCACATTTTTTTTTTAAATTTAAACTTTAATGCACAAAAGAAAAATCGTACATATGGCGGACTTAATGCCTTAAGGCATTCTCTCCCAGTCAACCATTAGGCTAAGCAGAGATAAACATTAATAAACATTAACTAAACATTATCATTATTTTATTTTTAATCCTTTACAATAGTTTCTGCAATAAGATAGCCACTCATGCCAATTGGAATGTTTTTATGAGCTGCTAAAAAATAGCAATAAATGACGTCATAGCTTATTTTCTATCCTCAACCTCTTGTCTTAATCTCCAGTATCTATAGTCTTGTTCTTATCTTTTACAAGCCGTGAAAGTCCACCGTTGGATGCACACATGTGCACCTTAAACCATGTAGTTGGTTGCAAATGATTTTAGATGCAGGGCCGTGTCTAAAACGTAAAGCTAATCAGATTTCAAAGATAAATGCATTTTTCTTGTGGCAGAAGCCCTAATACATTTTATGTATATTATCATTTTTAAAGAAAATAGAATGTAGATTTTGGAAACATATTTCAGAAGTTTTTCATACTTGGAAATAAACTGAAAGAAGAGCCTTTGGATTTTGGCAAGTTTGTAGATTGAATCATTTCTGCACAACACGGTCCATAAGCGAGCGTGATTGCATGTTCTTACAATAAGTTGAGCATGGTTTTGGATTCGTTTCGGCATCACTAAAAATGTGCACATTGCATAGTTTGAGGTTTAAACAATAAAATTTTAATTTAGCTTAAAAAACCGACCACTAATGAGTGTATTATATTCAAAATTTACTTTTGTTATGAATTGTGCCAACTATTATAGTAATTAATTGTATTAGACAAACAAGTATTTTTATAAAAAGGCTTGTTATTTTAATATTTATGGGAATAATTATTGCAAAAATGTTAGAATCGTAAAATCTAACAAATTTGTAATTTAATTAATAAAATCACGAACCTCGCTCTCACAGAATACCAGCGTGAAACAGCAGCTTAATGCTGCTATGTTTATAATGATGAGTGTAGAGAATCGGAGACACTTTCTACTGGAAACTAGGTCTTCCACCTTAGTCTTCAGGGGTGACAACGAGTTGCATTTTGATTCTTAATCGAGTGTTCCTATGTGCTCCTTTGTCATCATTATTCTATAAAAATACTCTTAAAATTGCCAAAAATTATTAAACAATAAATTACACTGCACACATTTTTATTACCATAATCAATTACTTGGAGGTTATACATGTGCTTCTCTACATAGTATAAAACTAAGTCACTTCCCGCCGTCTGTACGCTTAGATCTTTTAAACTACGCAACGGATTTTAATGCGGTTTTCATCAATAGACAAAATAATTTAAGAGAAGGATTTATATATATATAACACATTATAATTCTTCTGTCCGTGTGTATGTGACTGAACTCCTCCTAAACGGCCGGACCGATTTTGATCAAATTTTGTGTGTGTGATTAAGTTGATTAGAGAATGGTTTAAATTCACAATTGGGGCCGGTATGTGGCGTCGTTGTCAAGATCCAGAAATCAACCGTGAGAAACCGAGGCGGATCGCTAGTATTATATATATATTGGGATATGTACCCGCTGCCCTCAGCACCGCAACTCAATGCTAAGCCACTGCGCCACGAAGCTGTCAAACATATTGTCACTCACAATCTTTTTTTACCAAATTTTTGTTCATTAAGTTCATTTACTTTCGTGGTTCGCATACTTTAAATTACTTAAAAAGTTCATATTAGACAAGCACGACTTTTTTGGGTGAGTAACGTAACATTCAAGCGCACATTCAAACGCATGTTGGTTTCGATAATTTATACAGAAGTATTAAAATATGAACCGTTTAAATTTATACTCCGTAATTACTGAAGCAAACGCAATCGCCCCCAACTGTCCGAACTGTCAGTTAAATAGCGCGATAGTCGACAATTACATTTCTAATTCGAAACGACGTGATCGTATCTTACTTGCGCGTGCGCTGACGCCGACCGTGTTAGATTACTTCGGCTATCAATCATATTGTCTGTTAGTTGAGCTATAAAACCGTACATTAATGCAATAATGGAAGTAGTTAACCGAAGTTAAAATAATATTAAAACAAAGTAACTACTTTGTACCGTGTAGTGGCGGGTACTGTGTAATGCCAGGATAAGAATATCCACTACCCCTTATTATCCCGTGGGTGTCGTACTAAGCGACAGAGGGGAAAAAAATCAGGAGGTGGGTATTCTAATAGCTTAGCATGGCAAGTATGGCAAAATCCAAAATCTCTGGTCGTGTCGTATTACCGTCCCATCGGACTATGAGAATGAGGGAATAGAGAGTACACACATACACCTGGACACGATAATCCTGTTCTGTGTAGATGGCTAGCCTCCGTTGAGACTGGCCTCCGTGACCAAAATTCGATTTGGAGGACATTCATTAATTATGTAATTACTTTTACATATTCCAATGTATTTAATTTTAACTTAAATCTTATGTGGTTATTCTTCTTGTGTTTCTGATAACAACAAACAGTAATAAAAAGCTGTGGTTGCCAACCATTGACGAAATATTATAAGATACACATATATGTTTACCTTTAATAATTATCGTTTCACAGTAAAAACGCTCTTTTCGTGGCTGCACAAATAAAGGTGTTATTCAGGGCATCCGCCTTTTCATCTTTGATTATTTGATACTTCGGAGACTTTGAATATAGTTTCCGACATATTTATATTAACTTACTAGTGTTAGTGCCATGAAAGCTCAGGAAATAAGCGTTCGTCTTAAAATATCATGCCCGCTCGCTAGTTGAGTTAGATCCGCGACAGCACCAACGAGATATTTCATTATCAAAATAATGAATACCGATTGGCCATGATGTGGGCAGCAGCATCTTTCTGACAACAACTCAAAACATTAAAAAATTGTGGTTGCCAACCCGCCTGCCAAGCGTGGCAACTATAGTAAAATTCCCCTATGAGGGCAATCTATAGGGGAGGCCTATGTTGAGCAGTGGACTTTTATAGGCTGTAATGGATGGATGGATTGGCCAAGTGCCAGATGGTGAAGAAAATATTTTAAGGACTGAGAAATTAAAAATAGAAGATATTATTTAGACCGCAAACACGAATGAAGATTTCTCCCTGCTCCAACAAAACACGAGACAAAACAACAAAAAAGTATGTAGCTTGTTATTTGTACTAGCTTCCTATTTGTCTTGAAAATTTTTTGACTTACTATCGTAACAAACCCAAATTATACTATTAAGTTATTTATTATTGAATAAAACTATTTAATATTAATTTTTGGTTCGATCTACGCAATAATATTAAAAAACTGAAGGTAGCCGGGCTAATTATGACATCGGGACCTCAAACTCTCAGTTCCCCCCGTGACCATGGGTTGCTGTAAAGCACCCGAAACGTCGGGAATCAAAATAGTAAAAATAAGAGCGATAAAACCCGTAAAAACAGTTTTATTCAATGTGTAGTGTTCGCGTAAATATAAAAAACCATTATTTATTATTATTTGTGGTGTTAGCAACCAAATTCTGTTCTCTTTTCAGAAATTCATTAGAGCTGGTGCATTCTTCACCATGGTAAAAAACTCCACTAGCCCTCAACACTTCGTGGGTATCGTAAGAAGAAACTATTGGAAGTGCTAGAAAGATCTCATTAGAATAAGATAGATGACAGTATAACCATGTCTTTCACACCAGACCTAATATACCAAGACTGGCAACGTCGAGTAGGTTTAAAGGTATGAGATGCCTCATAGGTACTGTCATAGAGTAGTGTCAAAGGTACGAGACGCCTCATACGTAGAGTAGTGTCAAAGGTACTAGATACCTCATACGTAGAATAGTGTCAAAGGTACGAGATGCCTATACATAGAGTACAGTCAAAGGTACGAGATGCCTCATACGTAGAGTAGTGTCAAATATACGAGATGCCTCATACGTACTGTCGTAGAGTAGTATCAAAGGTACGAGATACCTCATACGTAGATTAGTATCAAAGGCACGAGATGCCTTATACCTAGGGTATAGTCAAAGGTACGAGATGCCTTATACGTAGAGTAGTGTCAAAGGTACTAGATACCTCATACGTAGAATAGTGTCAAAGGTACGAGATGCCTATACATAGAGTACAGTCAAAGGTACGAGATGCCTCATACGTAGAGTAGTGTCAAATATACGAGATGCCTCATACGTAATGTCGTAGAGTAGTGTCAACGGTACGAGATACCTCATACACAATGTCATTGAGTAGGTAGTTTTAAAGATATAAGATGCCTCATTCGTAGAGGAGTGTCAAAGGTACGAGACGCATCGTACTTAATGTCGTAGAGTAGTGTCAAAATCACGAGTCGCCTCCTACGTAGCGTAGTGTCAAAGGTACGAGATGCCTCATACATTTGTCAATACACCAGCTAAGCATTTAGGTTAGGTTCCTCCTTAGAATTTAGGTGCAGATAAAAAAGAAGAAGTAGAAGTGGACAAAATTAATAAGTTAATGCTTAAAAATGTTATGAAACAAATCTAAGATGTTAAATATTGATGACTAAGCCGTAAAATCAGTACAAAAAATATAACAGCAGCAAATTAACTCATAGCAACACGGTTAGACGGCGTTAGAGTTAGAGTTGCGGTGCTAAGGACCGCAGGTTCAAATCCCGCACGGAACAAGTATTTGTATGGCCTACAAATAATTGTTCCGGGTCAGGATATTTTCCCTTGTGTAATTTATGTATGTAAACTGCCTCCAACTGCCTTCGATGCAGGAGAAAATCCTAGTGTGGGGTAAAGTTAAAACACATAACATAACATAACATAACAGTTTCACATAATGATTTCTTACATTTATGCGAAGACTACACATTAAATGAAACTAATTTTTACAGGAAGTCTGCAGTCTGTGAACATGTACAGGATCGCCCCCGTCACTACATTAGATTTGAGAGACCACAAATCCTCGCAAAAGAACACCGATTCCTACCAAAGATGATTCGCGAGGCTATTGAAATTAAAAAAACATCCTAATTTCAATAGAGAAGATGGTTGGGTGCTGCCATCTGTTTGGGATCCTATAATTAATAAAATTAAATCCAAACCCAAGTATACCACTGCAAGACTTCAAGATACGAGTACTGTAAGCTCATTCTGCGTGGATCGAACCAAAAATTAATATTCAAAAACTGAAGGTAGCTGGGCTAACTACGACATCGGGACGTCAGACATCTCAGTCCCCCGTGACCATGGGTGCTGTAAAGCACCCGAAACGTTGGGAATTAAAAAAAGTTAAATTAAACGCGATAGAATCCGTAAAAAATTGTTTCATTTAATAACAGTTTCAAACAAAAAAGGCTAAAGGCTAAAATAATTAACTATGAAGAACGAGACGGTAATATATACATACCTAATACCTATACATATTAACCTAAATTCGTAATAAACGCAATAAACCTATTTTAAAGTAAAATTACACACTTATGTGAAACCATGTAAAATGCGTCCCACACCTAAGTTAAAATTAAATAAAGTATTGAATTGAGACAAGCAGTTTGAGAACAAAGTTAGTCTGCCTTCAGGTTTCTAAATTTGGATTTAATTGAATCTAGTTCGTAACGGAAGTTACAGAATATCCTCTGAGGTCCAGTGCCAATTAAATAAGTTCCTCTGATTGCAGTGTAGGTTGTTAGACTTGACTTAATTCTCATTATGCTGTGTTTACTCTAATGTTGAGCTAATTATTAAAATGCTTGAAGTCAAAGACTGATACGATACTAAACTGCATCATTACTAGTATTTTTATGTCTGGAAACAGGTGTTTCAAGAATGCTCCATCATTCCATTACAGCCTAAAAATTTCAACTGCTGAACATAGGCCTCCCTCATAGATTGCCTCATGGGGGGGATTTTGCCATATTTGCCACGCTTGGAAAGTGAGTTGACAACTGCTGGTAATTTATAATTTTGAGTTGTTATCAGGAAAATGCTGCTGCCTATCTTCTGTTTCATTTTCCTCTGTTGCTTCCTACACCGCCACTACACGGTTAATTAATTGATGATAATAATGCACCATCATTATCATAATCATAAAAGCCTTTCAAAGACCACTGCTGAAAATAGGCCTCCCCCATTAATCGCTTTATATATTGGATATTTACTAACACTCATGCGATAAAATGGGGTGGTGGATCCTATAACGCTGCCACCAAAAAAACATTACTCTATGTGTATTTGAAAGCGAAAACGTAACAAATAAAGAACATCAAGCATTAAAAAAGTTTAATAACATAGGTAAAAGTCACGTTCATTCGCCTTATCGATGATAGAAATTCTAGTGACAATCCTGTCGTATTTCTAACCCCTCACTACAATGTTAAACCACGTACGATACATACATACTTGTACACAAACGGCAACTGTAAATGTTGGCTCACGTAACACGGCAGGCGGCAAGTTTAGTGATTTGATCAATACTTATCGATGTTTATGGCATATTAAACATTTTTTTCTATAGGGGGGAGTTCAATCACCCCAAAAGGTTCCCACCTTGTCGTGGTGGTGGGGCCGCGGAGAGAATTCAATCCCCCCAAAAGGTTCCCACCTTGTCGTGGTGGTGGGGCCGCGGGGGGAGAGGAATGCTACTATTGCGAGGCGCCGCTCCCCTCCTCAGACCAGATCCACCGCTGGGGTCAGGAAAGGTGGTGCTTCCGAGTGCTCGTCTTTTTCTGGCCCCATGATCTCCGCGTATTGGGCTCGGGGGCTCCGTTGTGCAGGTGGATTTGAGGCCGCGGAGGAATGCGCGCCTTGTATTTTTGGTGCGCCTTTCCTGAAAACAAAAGGGGGAGGAGAAGTCCTCCCCAAAGGAGAGGCGGGTGGCGCTGGTGGCGCTGGTGGGGCTGCGGCATGTGCGAAAACGTTCCCGTGGCCCTGCCAAAATGCGAAGAAGGTGGAACACCATGGTGTTTTAGTCAGTGCGAGTCCGACATAACCCGTCCTTGCCCCTGCGAGGCAGATTTAAATGTTCCATTAGTAGAGCTGACCCGGGAATGATATATAAATATTACTTCTTACGTGGTAGAGCAAAAAACGAATGAGTCAGCTCGACAGGCAAACGACCACGCTCTAACATAATGCTAGCTTGTCAAAGCTGCAGCATGCTGTCATGTTTCGTGTAGTTGCATTCCATATGAATAGTCAGGGGTGTCAACACATCTGCATTTTGATTGTTATTCGATGTTAAATGGACCATAGGACCATAGGACCATGATAAATTACCATCAAAGGGATTGCGTCATCGTTTTTTTTAACAATTCTAAGTCAGTGCTTGACTACATTCCAACTGATAGTAAGTGGTAATGCAGCCGAAGATGGTTAAGCGCACTAATAAAAGTCTATTCACTCATGCTTTGAAGAGACCCAGATTGTGAATGACAGATGCTGGCAACTTACTTCACTCCTTTGCTGTCCGCATTACGAACGATAAGGCAAGCCGTTTGCTTCAAATGCGTGGTAAGTCATCCTTACTTGTATAAAACATGAACGATATCATTCAAACTTGAGGCAAACACACTTATAGGATGTTTAATTCATTTACTTAACGTTTATTTTTGGCGTTAAAATTACTTTAAGTTATTTTTCTGGGCTAGGTCTGAACTGTACAACGCGGATTTTGTCATGGTAATTTTGAATAAGTGTATTATTACCATATTAATATTTAGTAAGTGTACCATTACCCTCTCCAAAAAAAAACAAGAAGTGTGTATCCAGCCGTGGGATGTATGCAGACTGTAACTTTATCTTTTTTGATAATAGATATAAAATAATAGAGAAACCTTTAATTTCATATTTAGTTGTTCGTATAAAATTTTATTTGTCATTATGACTAAAATAATTAAATTAAATTAATTGAGTAAGTTATATAAGCGTAACGATGATAATATTTAATTCAATTTTCAAATTCGTGTCGTAATTTCTGAACCCCTCATGATTTGAACGATTAAATTTCGAACTAACAATTCCAAGTTGTAACGAGCAAGCTGTAAACTCCATCTAATTTCCCCTGAGCTAAGGCGCTGTTATGTTATAACATTATAAAATGTGTGACATGTTATATTTTATGCTGTTTACGCGGATAATCGTTCATCGTTTATTCAGTATTTTTTTACATATTATTATGTAAATTTACCGAGTAGTGGCGGTGTAAGAATATCTACCATCCCAAATCATCTCGTGGGTGTTGTAAGAGACGACAGAGAGAAACAAATCAGGACATGTGCAGCAGCGTCTTCCTAAAAACGACTAAGAAATAAAAAAATAAACAGCGTTTGACAAATATCCCCTACGAGGCAATCTATGGGGAGACCTATGTTCAGCAGTGGCACTTTTATAGGCTGTAACGGTATTATGTAAAAAGTTAAATAGCGGCTTACGGAGCTTGTTAATTTGTACAGAGTTTTAGGAGCACGAAAAAGTCTGGCGCGTTGCTTCATTGTGTTTTGGCCTTTATCAAAACTATTATCAACATTATCATAATCATTATCGGCATCATCGCCATATAGCCTGTGACGATAAAATATATAATGATTTTTATCGATAACCTGCTACCAATTTTCACTTCTCTTGATACGTTGGTAACCCATTCTAAACCGTACCGAATGTGTAAATAATAAATAGCTTTAATTTAGTAACAGTAAATAAAAAAGAGAAAGCTTTTAAAGATTTGCTTTGCGTTTATTTTTGTGCTAGATAGTAAATTGCTTAATAAATTCAGTGATAATATTAAATTGTCTCTGCAGCCTGCGACTATGTTCATCAGTGGACTTTTAAAGGCCGATAAAGATAATGATGACGAAAATATTATCAAGAGTCTACTAAGATTCAAATAAAATGTTCTCTTGACTTTAATATCATACTTTCCTTACGGCATAAGTTTGTTCTTGTGACCACCCATGACAGTTTTTTACAACTCTTAAAGACTCATTATAAACGGATGGATAGACAGATGCTGGCAAATTATTCAACTACTTTGCTGTCCGCATAATGAACGACGTAGCAAACCGTTTGGTTCGAATTCGTATGTAGACAACTAAAGGGTGGACACCAACCGAGCATCTGGTGATCCGGTGATTTATTGGAGAGGGAGATGTAGTAAGAATCATTCAATTCCTGCGTTCTCACTCTCCGAAATATATCCTATGAAAAACCGATCTCGATCGAAAAATCCCGAAAAAAACCAAGCCAATGGGGAGGCCTGTATTCAGTAGTGGACTTTTGTATGCTGTAATGAAAGAATGAATGTATATACAAATTTAATAAATCAGGACTTATTAGTATTTCACGTGGTAGAACTACGCTGCAGCTATATTATTGTTATAGCGCGAATGGGTCGGCTCTACCAAGGTAAAACCACGCTTTTACAGAATACCAGCGTAAAATAAAAGCTTGATGCTGCTGTGTTTCGTATGGTTAGTACTCAGGGGTGACAACGCATCTTCATTTTTAATCTTAATCGCGGATAAATGTAGATGTCTATGGGCCTCAGCATCCACTTACCATCAGGTGGAATGTGTGCTTGTTTGGCACCAAAATTTTATAAAAAAAGGAACATCAGTCTATCAAGTCCATATAAATGTTAACACGGTTCAGTGAGCGCGGTGGTGTAAAATATTTAAAAAGCGAAATATGGAAAACATTTCTAGGAGTATTTTCGAACGAATGTAAAATGGAAAGGCTTAAGTTATTTATACAGTAACACCTAGTATGATTTTCTTTCTACGAATATCTTTTATAACAAGACTACTAAAAGCTAAAGAAATGATATGTTCGAGATTTAACATATACAAAAATATTTATTTTCTTTATATCCAGTGGGTATTGGCAAGTTGATCCTATACCGGATTGATAGGATTCTTTCATGTTTTTAATTTTCTGCCAAGAATCACCATATTGTGGCATTAACTGTCGCGATTTTTCCTAAAGACCTACAGAAAAGGCACAATCACTCTGGTGTTGCGGTGGTGATCACTTACAGATTACTCCCTCATAGATTTCTTCATGGGGGATTTTGCCCTAGTTGCCACGCTTGGCAAGCGGGTTGGCAACCGCAGTTTTTTATCATTTTGAGTGGTTATCAGGAAGATGCTGTTGCAAATATCCTGTTTCATTTTCCCTCTGTCGCCTCTTACGAGACCCTCGGGACGATATGGGGTAATGAATATTCTTACACCGCCAATACATGGTGTATTAACGGATAATAGGTGTATTATAAATAATAAAACTATATACATATCTTTCCTCGTCTTTTTGTATCAAAATGTTTAAAAGTAATGCTTATTATATTACAAATACTGGGAGTGTTTAGTTAGTAAATCCTTATTTTGGAATATTTTCATGACACGGCTTGGCTTTTAAATACCTGTCTATATTATTTAAATTCAGATTTGGTGATCAGGGCTTAGAGGTCTTGCCTTTTTAACGATTACAACCGCCAATCTTCATTTAGCTAATATTATTATAATATTAAGGAATTTTAAGTATCTGTTTTTGGACATTTTTGACGCTGCATTTTATAAAAATCAACGCAACCGTGCCCACTAAAGTCTTAATATATTTTGTATTTAAAAATAATTATAGTAATGTTATAAAATTACTAATATTTCCGTTAACAGCTTGAAATGCTTGTGAGTGGTGCACGATAGTTACGTCTATTGGCGGATTCGAACACACAACTTTTTGAGTTTGCAGTTCGTCTACATAAACATTATGATACTGTTACGAGCTTCGGATTCGAGACAATTAAAAACTTATTTATTTATATTTATATATAATTAAAAAATTATAACTTAAACCCACACTAATAACAAAACACAATTGTACTACTGATCACTTTAGTTCGCAATTGTATCGCTTCGAAGTATATTCGCTTTCAACACTACCCGGGTCGCGGTCTATACCGGCCTTATATAGGGCCTCAGATAGTTCCAGAACCTTCTACTGTAGAAACATCTAGAATGTTCGAGTAAATACCGGTCCCGACTGACTAGGTGTCGATAGTTCTAGAAAGTTCTTCCATGGAAATTTCTAGAAGAATCTTGACTCTCCTAGTTCTGCTACTCGATACTAGAAGGTGCTAGTGGTTACTAGTGTCGCCATGTACCAGACATTAACTGTGGCGCGCAACAATACTATTACTTTATTCGTCTTTGATTGATTTTTTTTTTATAAAACTGAAGCGACAATCTTACAGCTTACCTGGCAGTAAGTGACTACTCCAGTTCATGGACACCTGCAGCTAACTTCATACAAAAAACGCTAAAGATGACGTGACCTCTGAGAACTAAGATGGAATGCCTCACCGCCTGTAATTATACTGGCTCTCTATTCCCATCAGACCGAAACACATCAATGTATTAGCGGAAATTGGTAGAATAGAATAGAATAGAATAATTTTTATTAATATAGATTACATGTGTAATTCTTATTGAAAGTCATTTTTTACTTTACCACTGGTTCGAAAAAAAACCTCTGTCCTGGGAAGAACCAGCAAGAAACCCAGCGGGACTTTTTTTTTAAAGTAAATTTTACATTAATGGTTGTACAAACTATTTAAGTACAAAATTTATTTTAGAAACTGCTTGGAAGCGATCACCTCATTCCCAGGGGTTATTATCAATCATATATACATTTATACTATAATAACCCTTTTTATACAGTTTCAGCTTAACAAAACATTTAAACTTGGTAACAGAGAGAGCCTGTACATTTTCCGGGACCTTGTTGTAATAGCGTATACATTGCCCCAAGAATGACATACTGACTCTATGGAGTCGAGAAATTGGTAGCACTAGCTTGTGTTTGTTCCTAGTGTTTACAGAATGTTTATCATTTTTTTTACTAAAACTACCTTTGTTTTTGTGAACATACATTAAATTTTCGTAAATATAACTGAGAGGCCAAAGTTAATATATTTATTTCTTTATAATTTTCTCTAAGTGACTCTCTCGGTTTTAGGTTGTAAATAGTTCTAATGGTCCTCTTCTGTAAAACTAAATAGTTTCTGAATCAGCCGCATTTCCCCATAGCAAAATCGCATACGACATTATGCTATGGAAATAACTGAAATGAACTAATCTAGCTGTCTCGACACTAGTGAGACCTCTAATCTTTTTTACAGCATAGGCTGCAGAACTTAGTCTGCTTGCTAGTTGGGATATATGGGGGCCCCACTGAAGCTTTGCGTCGAGAGTGATGGAAAGAAAAACAGTGGATTCAACAGGGCTCAGTTCTTCCCCATTTAAAAACACATTAGTACCCAGATTTTTAACATTCGTTGTTGTAAATTTAATACATTTAGTTTTATTTCCGTTTAAATGTAGATTATTTACGTCAAACTACTTACTTCGTCACATTTAAATGATTGACGCTTAAGTTTAAAAATCAAGTATCATCAGCAAATAATAATATATCATGATTATCCCTACAAGGAAGGTAAGTCATTAGTATATACTAGAAATAGGAATGGGCCGAGAATCGAGCCCTGGGGACACTCATTAGTACAGGTGACCCGGAAGAACTTTTACCATTGATAATAACTTTCTGTGTTCTATTACTTAAATATGAAATAATAAGTTAAAGCGCTGTGTTCTTGACACTACTGTAGCTTCCTGATCAATGTCTCATGGTGAACACAGTCGAGGGCCTTGGAAAGATCACAACATATACCCAAAGCATCCTCTGAATTCTCCCATGCACAAAAATATGTTTAATAAGCTCAACTCCAGCGTCAGTTGTCGAGCGACCCTTGTAAAACCGAATTGATTTTTATGTAGCAATTTATTAATATTAAAGAAACTTAAGATCTGGTCTAAAATTATTTTTTCAAAAATTTTACTAAATGTTGGTAGTATAGAAATCGGTCTAAAATTGGCGGGGTCTAATGTACAACCAGATTTAAATAAAGGTATGACTTTACTATGTTTCATTAAATCAGGAAACACACCAGATTCGACGCTTGTATTAAATACAGTGGCTAGATAAGGTGCTTTTATATCTATTATAGATAAAATAACTTTAACGGAAATCCCCCATAAGTCTGACGTTTTCTTAACATCAATAGGTTTAAAATATTTAACGATATCATTTGGCAATACTCTATGGAATTTAAAAGTATTTGAACAAGCCTTTACATTTTGTTTAAGCAATGATTCGGCGACAGTAGGTGAAGAATTTAATGATTTTATTATCAAAAAAAAAACACCAGTAAAATGTTTCTCAAAAGCCATAGCAACTTCTTGATCAGATCGAGTTAAACTATTGTTAATATTCAATTGAAAATCCGAGTTGCGCGGTTTGACCTTGCCCGTTCACTATTTATCATTCTCCAGGTCATTTTAATTTTGTTAGATGCAGTTTTAATTTTGTTACTTAAATGTAAAGCCTTAGCTGTGGAGCACACTTTTTTAAATATTTTAGAATATGTTTTTACATAATCTCTAAATATAACACTAGTATTATATGATCTTTCATTATAAAGCTCGTATAACTTTCGCCTACTTAAAGGTAAGAGTAACTTAAGGTAAGAGGGTAGTACCTATCACACGGAATATAAGGCAGAAAAGAAATCATACCATCTACTTTAAATATCTGTTATAACGCTGTGCACTTATATGCTCCAAATTAAGACATCCTTTTTTAGTTTATCATACAACATGCTTAAGTTACGAGTAGCTAGTTATGGATACAATGGGACCCTCTGTTTTAGACTAAAATATTAAAATATATCTTGGAGATTCAGCTGAGGATCCCAATTTTGATCTCGGAAATACATCAGGATAGCGTTAATTGTTAAAAATAATAAAAGTGTGAGAGCGGATGTTCAACTTGCTCTCTTGCTTACGCAATTAATCGTTATCAGTAATAAGACAGCGTAACGCAATATTCTTTCAGCATAGAGAAATTACAGTTCGACCACACCGTAACACGTTCCCGCCACGATCACACACCAGTGTAACGTGAGGTACGTAATACATGATAACACCAAAGTATGCAAACCAACAGCAACACTACTTATCTCAGTGTAACACAGGGCAGCCTCTCAGCAACACCATCTTCCTTACCTGCACAAGAAGTTTATTCTGCACAAACAATTGGGAGTTTCTCGATATACCCTCAATTCCACCTTGCTACCATCGATATAACGTTCCGCTTGAGTGACGCAACATCTCACTCACTCGATTCAACTGGTATTTTGTAGACGCTCCGACATATATAATATTATATTATTTAGACTAAGCAATAAAACTAATACATCAGCATTTTTATATAAGTTCCTGGTATTTGTTGTTGAGTGTAATGTCTGTGCACGAACGGACTCTTTGAATATCATTCATTATTAAAGCCACTGCCATGGCTGTGTGGCAGGGGCCAAGAATACTGCCACTCCCTCTCATCCCGTGGATGTCGTACGAGCCGACAGAGGAACGTGCAATGAAAAAGGAGACCTTTAGGCTTCCGATGGATGGTGGCATAACCATTCCAGTCATCGTCAGACCAAAAATGCCCAGGCCTGTGATGGGCAGCAGCATTACAGGTGCGATGTGTCTGGCACTGCGATCGGCAATCCGCTTGCCCAGCGCGGCGATTAAGGGCAAATCCTCCCTTGTATAGCACCACTAAAGTCATGGCAACGGTAGAGCAGGGGGTGCAAAGAATCCCCGGGAGAGGACAGGTTACCACTGAAAACTGGACTTGGTGACGTATAATGGACGGACTCTGCGGCAAGACGGAAACATTTACGAACTGGAAGCGTTAAGTGAAGTCCGAAGGGAGGGGGAGGACACAGTTACCCTGCAATCGGGCCATCTGCTCTACTTTCGAAAGGGAGACGGCCTTTACCAAGGCATAGTAGGTTTCCTCGTTCACAGGATCATCACTAACAACATTGTAGAAATCTCCAGTGTGTCGACACGAGTAGTATACCTTGTACTGAAGTTATCAAAGAGATACTCTCTGAAGATCGTACAAGTTTATGCCCCGACCTCGGCACATTCGGATGATGAAGTTGCAACTGTTTATGAAGACATTTCTAGGGCCTTACATAACACCACTAAGGCCCACTACAATGTTGTTATGGGGGATTTTAATGCCAAGGTGGGTAAGCATACGGGCGTCAAATCGATTTTGTGACCCCACGGTTTTAGAAGCAGAAATCACAGGGGGCAAATGCTGGTCAACTTCCTCGAGAAAGAGGGGCTATTTCTGATGAATTCATTTTTCGATAAGAAGCCCCAAAGGAAGTGGACCTGGCGCAGTCCCGATAATATAACAAAAACAAGATTGACTTCATCATGACGGACAAAAGGCACATATTCAGAGGTGTCTCAGTGATCAACAAATTTAATACCGGACGCGACTACCGCTTTTCCGAGGCGCTTTAAATATCGATTTTACGCTTGAAAGGTCCCGATTGATGAACTCCATCCTTCGACCAAATCTGATCCAAACCGTAACTGGCTCCCAATCCTTCCAGGTAGAACTTAAAAACCGATTCAATGCCTTGAGACCCACGTTGGATATTGACGAGGACCTTATCAACGTGAACAATATCTTAAGGGATGACGGCAACAGGTTTTGTGACAAGCAAAATATGGGCCGGCGGGACCTGCGTCGCTCTAATGCAATTGTGATACGAGTGGCAATAGAGCGAAACAAGGGATCCAAAGCCTTTGTTTAGGAAGTAGTCAGCGCCCACGCCTCTAGCAGACACGATGCGGTGATACAAATCCTCTACTACCCACCTTCAAGAGTTCAGATTGTCATAAATTGTATCTATATGTCATCGACTCTCGTTACGATGGTCTCAAAGGTAAATTACCTATTGAAAGAACTAGATACAATAATAGACCCTAAAGACCTTGTACTTAATACCAAAATAAACTTGCATACTGTTCATCATCATCATCATTACAGCCCTTCACAAGTCCACTGCTGAACATAGGCCTCCCCAAGGAATGCCACAAAGCACGGTCCTGAGCCACCCGCATCCATCGACTTCCTGCATGTCTTACCAGGTCGTCACTCCATCTAGTGGGGACGCCCTACACTTCGTCCGCCGGTACGAGGCCGCCACTCGAGAACCTTTTTTCCCCATCGGTTGTCGGTTTTTCGAGCTATATGGCCGGCCCATTGCCACTTCAGCTTACTAATCTGTTGGGCTATGTCGGTCACTCTGGTTCTACTGCGGATATCCTCATTTCTAAGTTTCGCTGAGCGACCTTGAGCTTCCTCATCCGGCCAGCAGTAAAGGACCACGTCTCAGTTCCGTAGGTCATCACTGGCAACACGCACTGGTTGTACAGCCTCGTTTTCAAGTTTTGAGGTATACCTGACGAGAAGATGTGCCGTAATTTCCCGAACGCTGCCCAGCCGAGTTGAATCCGTCGATTGACCTCTCGGTCGAAGTTGGACTTACCTAGTCGGACTATTTGTCCCAGGTAAACATATTCGTCAACAACTTCGAGCTTAGTGCTCCCAACAACTACCGGCATAGGTGTGACATGGACATTAAACATGATCTTTGTTTTGTCCATGTTCATCTTAAGACCTATCCGTTGGGAGGCACTATTGAGGTCATTGAGCATAGTGCTTAGGTCCTCCAGCGATTCTGCCATAAGGACTATATCATCGGCAAATCGAAGGTGAGTGATGTACTCGCCATTGATGTTAATGCCGTATCCTTTCCAGTGCAGAAGCTTGAAAACGTCTTCCAATGCAGCGGTGAAGAGTTTCCGGGATATAACGTCACCCTGTCTTACACCTCTCTGCAGTTGGATAGGTTTTGTACTCTGGTTCTGTACTCGGATAGCCATCGTAGCCCTACTGTACAAGCACTTCAGCACTTCGATATACCGACAGTCAACTTGGCATCGCTGAAGGACTGCAGCACCGCCCAATTTCGACGGAATCAAAGGCTTTCTCATAGTCCACATACGCCAGACATAGTGGCAAATTGTACTCCTCGGACTTCTGTACAATTTGCCGAAGGGTCGGTATGTGGTCTATGGTGCTAAAGCCTTTTCGGAAACCGGCTTGTTCGGGAGGCTGGAAGTCGTCGAGTCTGCGTGCGAGACGATTCGTAATGACTCTCGAAAACAGCACGTAGACGCGGCTCAGAAGGAAATCGGTCTGTAGTTCTTCAAGAGAGCGTTATCGCCTTTCTTGAAGAACAAGACCACCGCACTTCTGCTCCACGCCTCCGGTGTAATGCCACCATGGAGGACGGAATTAAAGAGCTTCTGAAGGACTTCAAGTACCGGTTTTCCACCCGCTTTCAGAAGCTCCGCTGTAATTCCATCCTCGCCTGGGGCCTTGCCGTTTTTAAGGTGCTGGAGAGCCATTCTAATCTCGCTCAGACTGACGTCCGGTATATCATCGGAATAGTCTCGGAAAAGACTCGCTCTTGGATCGTTACTCACACTTGCGTGTGACTCCAACGATGATGTGTACAGCTGCCCATAGAACCTCTCAATCTCACTCAAAATCTCAGGTGTCCCGGAAACGACGCTGCCACACTCGGTCTTCAGCTTCGACAGTTGGCTCTTTCTGGCAGACAGATCTCTGGCAAAGACTTTGGAGCCCTGGTTCCGCTCGATCGCTTCTTCAATACGAGCTGTATTGAAGTTGCGCAAGTCCCGCCGCATGCATTTGGAGATCTGTCTGTTCAGTTGCCTGTATGCTATCAAATCTACTGAAGATTGCAGCTTCATTTCCCGTCTAACAGCCATGAGATTAAGAGTGTGATCGGAGAGTTTTGTGTTCTTCTGCGGCGGGTCTTACAAAACTTAGCTCCGACCGCATGGACAGTTTCCACGAGCTTGTCATTCATATCGTCCACTGCATACTGTTAGTTAATAATAATTTTAATGTCATAACACTACCACAGAGCAGCGCGTAAAGTTGCCAACATATCAATGTTCTGGAGAGGCAATCATTAATTATAAGGAGTTTGTCAGCGGTGTACGAATGCCTAGTGCATTAGTAAATTGCGTTAACGGTTATGCCACAACCGTCATACAGAACGTCCTTGACAACGAAATGATATTGACAGTAACACAACCTTTTACAGTCACTAAAAATGAGACTACTCAATGTGACATAAACTTTACAAGTACCTATAATGACATAGAGATCGGTAAGATACTCGAGGAAAATCTATTTAAACTAAGACTTAATCACGCTAATGATGAGAAACGCGACAAAATTTTTAGACTATACCAAGAATTTAAAGACATATTATACTGCGACAAAATACGCACAAAAAACGAACACCCAATTTATGTCAAACCCTACTGACAAGCACCAATGCAAGTAAACGAGATAAATAGGAAATTAGACAAGTTATTAAAGGACAATGTTATTCAGGAATCACATTCACCATGGAATGCTCCTGTACACCTTGTACCCAAAAAATGGATGCATCTGGTGAAATTAAATTTCGTATGGTTATAGACTATTGACGTTTGAATGATATAACCATCGACGACAAATATCCACTACCAAACATAACCGATTTATTTGACAAGTTAGGGAAGAGTTCTTATTTCAGTACAATCTACTTAGCAAGTGGTTACTACAAAATCAAAATAGAAGAGCAAGACAGGCAAAAGACAGCCTTTAGTACTCAAAACGGCCATTATGAATTTCTCAGGATGCCATTTAGCCTAAAGACAGTTCTTGCAACTTTTCAGCGGACCATGGACAGTGTGCTGAGGGGGTTACAGGGGTTGCACTGCATGGTATACTTGGATGACATAATTATGTTTTCGACAAGTCCGGAAGAATATATACAAAGTTACGAACGATATTTGACAGAATTAGGACGACTAATCTAAAGGTTCAATTAGACAAGTCTGAATTTTTAAGGAAGGAGGTTTTATATTTAGGACATACCATTCCAAAGAAGGGCTACGACCGAAAACAAACAAAATAAAAGCTGTGTTAAATTTTCCTATACGTAACACAACAACGGAAATTAAAAGTTTCTAAGGAATGGTAGGGTATTATCGACGCTTCATAAAGGACTTTGCTAAGATCACACAACCTCTTACTGCATGCCTTAAAAAGTGAAATAAAATAATCATCGATGAAAAATATATTAATGCGTTTGAAAAATGTACGGAAATACTAACGAGCGTACCCTTACTACAGTACCCGGACTTTGATAAAACTTTCATCTTGATGACTGACGCCTCTAATATAGCTTTAGGAGCAGTTCTATCACAGGGACCTATTCGTAGTGATAGACCTGTTGCATACGCTAGTAGGATGCTTAGTGACACTGAAAGTAGATACAGTACCATCGAACGCGAACTTTTAGCTGTTATTTGGCCTATAAAACATTTCCAACCCATACCTTTACGGACGAAAATTTGTAATTTACACTGACCATTACTCTTAGTTTGGCTTTATTCATTAAAGGAACCAAACAGTAAGCTTACCAGATGGCGACTACGACTACAGGAGTACGACTTTGAAATCGTTTATAAAAATGGAAAAAAAAACACAAATGCCGATACCCTGGGATCCAGAATTAAAATTAATGCCTTACATTTAGAGGTCATTCGATGGACGTTAACTTCGAAAGCAAAGAGTATAAGCTTAAAGAGCATCTGAAAGACATAGTTAAGGAAATTGAAAAACTAAACACTGAAAATACACGACGTCCATTATGACAATATCAGACTCAAGTACTGTTTCCGCGAGCTCTATGTCTCTTTCCGACACAATATCACTTTTTAGTTCAGAAAAGGTTTTCGAATATTCAATTCGGTCACCTTCAGAATCTAGTAAATCCCAAACTGTGAACTCAGCCGTAGAATTAGAGTCAAATGGAATACCAATACTACACGAGGCTATCAAGCCAAATCAAATATCGATACAAAGCCAAATCAAATATTAGTATTTCCAAGTTTCAAAAATGAATCCCAGGTTAAAGATATTTCTAGAAAGAAACAAAAAGTATAAGAAGTATTTTTACCATTAGATAATTCCAAATTAATTAACGAATTTTTAAAGAAATATATCAGGCCTAAAATTACATATTTTATATATTTTGAACGGAAATAACATCGAAAACAAAAAAGAAAATCGAAAGCAATATTATTATACACCTTTTCAAAAAGAACATGGTTCAATTTTATGAATGTACGGAACGAGTAATTTGTGTTGAAGACAAAAAGAATAAAGAGCGATTGTAGTTAAGTATCACGAAGGAAAGACATGTCACCGGGGCATTAAAGAGACGCTGGTTGTAATCCGCAGAAATCACTATTGGGATAATTTACAAGTAACTGTTTTAGCAATAATAAATAGTTGTAATGCTTGCAAAAATATGAAATAAGACAGAAAGCCAATTAAACCTATTCTTCAATTAACCCAGAACCAAGATGCTCCGTTTCAAGAAATATTTATAGACCTGTTTAACATCGAAGGAAAACATTATGTCACTCTTATAGATGCGTTCAGTAAATTAGGCCAAGCGATAGCTTTTATGAAGTACTTTTCTTTCTACGGGATACCAAAAAAGATTTAAATCAAATACCATGTAAGTTCAGATCCGGGTTCTGAATTTAACAATGAATTAATTAAAGAATTCTTAAGCTTACATAAAATTGAGCTTCACATTGGAACTCCAAATAGCCCAAACTCGATGGGGCTTATAGAATGCTTCCACTCCACGATTATAGAAATTAATAGATTGGCAAAATACGAAAGAAAACCTACTGATGCGGCATCAGTTATGATATATTCCGTTCTAGCATATAATAATACCATTCATTTGGTAACAGAGTTAACGCTTTTTGAGGTAGTTTTCAGACATAAAGAAATTGAACAGCAGTATTCACAACACTTAGTAAGAGACCATGCAAAGCGAACAAAATTCTCGTGAATGTATCAGTGTTAAAACCCATGTAGAGTACATACGCGATATTACCGTTCAAAAATATCAACAACTAATGCCGCAACGCTTTAAGAGAGGGATCCTAAATCCATTAGGTTCTGTTCTAAAAATTATTACGGGAAACCTCGATCATGAAGATGCTCTTAAGTATGATAAACTTACCTCGGAGTTACACCCAAATATCGTTTCTCAGAAACTCACCTTGGTCTCCAAAATGTTAGACAGCTTTAATAATGCCACTGAAACCCTAAATAATAATTCCTTTATGCTAAATGCACGCTTAAACAGTGTAGAGACAATGCTAAATCATCTAACGGCAAGAGAAAATAACTGGGTTTTCTCTACATATATTTTTGGATTATTTAATTTATTTATAAGTAATTTTCGAACTATAATTGATAAATTAATTGAAATAGAGACTGCTCTAGCTTTTAGTAGAGTAAGCAAAGTGAATTAATTAAAAGTTTAAAAAGTGCCTTCAAAGGAGAAAAAGACTCCAACTTCAGTGTTCTAATATATGTAATTTTAAATTCTCTAGCCTTAAGTTTCTTATTGTTTTTTTTTTTTATATACGTGTTAAGAAAAAAATATATGCCTTACGTCCAAAATTATTGTAAAAACATTAAAAATGTTAAAACCGATAATTTTGCTCCTAGAGAGGGAGAAGTTATGGATACACCCCGTCCCTCTGTTTTAGATTAAAATATTAAAATATATAATTTTGTATTATTTAGACTAAGCAATAAAACTAATACCTCAGCATTTTTATATAAGTTCTTAATACTTAGTTGTTGAGTCCCATGTCTGCGAACGAACGGACTCCTTGAATATCATTCATTATTAAAGCCACCCAAATCGGTGAGACATAGTAATGTAATTGTATTTTAATTTAAAAAAAAATCTTATCGACATTCCCGAAATTTGACTAGTTACCGTTGGGTGTAAATACTATAGGATGTTATTGTAGTAATAATCTAGGCAAAAAGGACAAAACGTATGCCTAAGGAGGTTCTCTAGCCGTTTCTTATAAGATCAGAGAAATCTCATACAGAAATGGTAGTGGATAAGAAAAACCAATTGACTAACGAAATTTGAATGTTTTACGTACGCAGTCTTACTTTGAAGAAATAAAAATATTTAATTTAATTATTTAATTAGCCTATCACCATTCAAAGTTGAAAAAGGGCCTCCTTTAGCAGGAAGGATCTGCCTTAATCAAAATCGGTCTAAGTACATATTTACATCCGTCGTATACCTGATGGTACGAGTATATCGCCATCAATTTGGAGCCCACAAGGTTTTTCTGGTCTTTTCCATCGTTGCTGCTTACAAAACCTACGGAACGGAATATGATTATGAATTCTTATGCACCTTAACTGCATATCGTTGTATTTTGTATAGAGGTAATATTATTTATATCACATATATCTATATACGAGATACGAAATACATATAATATATATATTTCGTATCTCGGATACTATATACTCCCTAAAAATTTGGATAAAACTTTGTATTTAGATAATGTTGAACTCTGCAACTGGTTTATTCAGAAAGGTGTTATCGGTGTAGTTCCTAAGAAAATTATAATTTTCTTCACTGATCAAAATTGAATTTCTTAATTTCTTAGGTGCCAGTGACGTATGGATCTGAGACGTAGTCTTTCACTACTACGAGCTATAGAGAAGGCTATGCTCGGAGTCTTTTTGGGTGATAAACGGTATTAGCCATAGTAGAACTATAGTAAGCAACATAGTCAAATGTATTAGTAAGCTGAAGTATAGGACGGTCCCCACTAGATGGAATGTCGAGTAAGTCGATAGATGTAGTCGGCTCAGGAAGTTACTTTGTGGCATTGTTCAGCAATGGACTTGTAAAGGGCTGTAATGATATAGAATATATTATAGAATAAAGGTGACAAACGAGCACAGATGCCACCTGATGTTAAGTGGATGCTGTTGTCCCTAGACATCTACATTTATTGTCAATTAAAAAGCATAATGCAGACGCATTGTCACCCCTGAGGACTAATATGGAATGGCTCGTTTCCACTAAAAAGGGTGTCCGATTATGAAACACAGCAGTATTAATGGTATTCTGTGAAAGCGTAGTTCTTCCCCTGTGGAGCCGACCCAGTCGTGCTGCATTTATAATATAGCTGCAGCGTGGCTCTACCACGTACAAAAAATGATGATTATGATGCATATCTTAAAATAATGTTAAAAATGCTTTTATCATAATATGTCAATAGTTAAAGTGTATATTTACTAGAATATTTTCTATTTCACTACTACAAATATAACATTACAAATTTAAATATTTACACCGAAATTTTATAATATGCCGGCAATAACGGGAATATATTCAGGGAATTGAACGAATTCAGATCAAATATATTGAGTTTACACCGCAACTACGTCTCTCGCATTCGCATTCACTAACAAAATTCAGCTCTACATAACTTGAAATAAATGTGATGTTTGAGTAAAGGGAATAAAAGCTAAGAAATAAGACCTATCTTCCATACAGTGACAAAATCCTCAACCATTTCAGGCATTTCGAGTTACTCAAATAAACCGCCTTTTCTTGCATCTATACTTAAGATTACATCCTTTAGTCAATATAACAGAACACTGTTAGTGTGCATTTGTGTTGACTGAGAGAAATGTAAATTAAGTCTAAAATGTGGGGAAGAGGAAATGTATTGGTAATGTGATGTCGTGTCAGTTGTTTGTAAAAAAGTTATGTCTAGTTTATAATAGCGTTTTTATTACACACATAATTAAAATATAATAATGACGTTTGGTTTAATAAAATTATAACTGTAATCATCAAAAACTGTATGGTGACGTAATAGAAAACATTTCGTCCCGTGAGTGTCGTAAGAAGTGACTATGTGAAACGATTATAGTTTGGATGATTATTTTGATGACAAGGAAGCTTGGAATAATATTAATCTCCTTTATTATAAATAAAATTTTTTGTGACACTATTATGTGCAGACATACATTTTATTTACTAGGTAATACTATAAAAACATGTAAAATAGTCCCATGGAAAATCACAAGTATGTTAAATGTGAATTAATTATTATTTATCCTGTGAAGTAAAATCTTTGTGTATGGTAGACGCGGATATATCAAGCTTGCTTAGAGATCTTTGCTTACGGTGGAGTCGTGTGGCGGGTCGTCCACTTCCCTTTAAAATGGTTATAGAGGGCGATGGCTGCCACATATGTCATACTTGTGAACAGGTGCTCCTTGTAGGGGCTGGTCTGCCCGGGTCGCTATACGCTGATAAGCTCCAAATTTATAATAGTTTTTTTGAGTAACATACATCAGTTATTGATGGATCTGTTATCGTTTTCCATTCTGTATTTACTATTTAGAATTAATATTTAAAAAAACGACAAAAACAGGATAACAGCGATTTCTCTTTCACCGTAACTACTCCGGTCAGAGGAACTTCATCCGGTTTGCTCGGACTTGCAGCACAACATATATATATATATATATATATGACGATAGATGAACATAGAGTGAGATTGAGAGGTTCTATGGGCAGCTGTACACATCATCGTTGGAGCCACACGCAAGTGTGAGTAACGATCCAAGAGCAAGTCTTATCCAACACTATTCCTATGATATCCCGGACGTCAGTCTGAGTGAGATTAGAATGGCTCTCTAGCACCTTAAAATGACAAGTCTCCTGGCGAGGATGGAATTACAGCGGAGCTTCTGAAAGCGAGTGGAAAATCGGTACTTCAAGTCCTTCAGAAGCTCTTTAATTCCGTCTTCCATTGTGGCACTACTCCGGAGGCGTGGAGCAGAAGTACGGTGGTCTTGTTCTTCAAGAAAGGCGGCAACGCTCTTTGGTAGAACTACAGACCGATTTCCCTTCTGAGCCGCGTCTGCGTGCTGTTTTCGAGAGTCATTACGAATCGTCTCACACGCAGACTCGACGACTTCCAGCTTCCCAAACAAGCCGGTTTCTGAAAAGGCTTCAGCACCATGAACTACATACATACCCTTCGGCAAATTGTAGAGAAGACCGAAGAGTACAATCTGCCACTTTGTCTTGCGTATATGGACTATGAGAAAGCCTTTGATTCAGTTGAAATTTGGGCGGTGCTGCAGCCCCTTCAGCGATGCCAAGATGACTGTCGGTATATCAAAGTGCTGGAGTGTTTGTAAAGTAAGGCCACGATAGATATCCGAGTACAGAACCAAAGTACGAAACCTATCCAACTGCAGAGAGGTGTAAGACTCTTCATCGCTGCATTGGAAGAATTTTTCAAGCTACCGAACTGGAAGGACAAGGTATTAACGTCAATGGCGAGTACATCACTCACCTTTGATTTGCTGACGATATATGCCTTATGACAGAATTGCTGGAGGACCTAAGCACTATGCTCAAAAAGCTCAAAGTTGTTGAGGAGTATGTTTACCTGGGGCAAATAGTCCGACTAGGTAAGTCCAACTACGACCGAGAGGTCAATCCACGGATTCATCTCGGCTGGGCAGCGTCCGGGAGATTACGTCACATCTTCTCGTCAGGCATACCTCAAAACCTCAAAATTAGATTGTACAACCAACGCGTGCTGCCAGTGATGACCTATGGATCTGACACGTAGTCCTTCACTGCTGGCCGTATGAGGAAGCTCAAAGTCGCTCACCAAGCTATGAAGAGGGCTATGCTCGGGGTTTCTCAGCGTGATAGACATAAAAACGAGGTTATCCGCATTAGAACCAGAGTAACCAACATAGCCCAACGGACTAGTAAGCGGAAGTGGCAATGGGCCGGCCATATAGTTCGAAAAACCGACAACCGATGGGGAAGAAAGGGTCTTGAGTGGCAGCCTCACCCTAGATGGAGTGACGACCTGGTAAGACATGCAGGTGGCTCGGGACCGTGCATTGTGGCGTTCCTTGGTGAAGCCTATGTTCAGCAGTGGATTTGTGAAGGGCTGTAATGATGATGATGATGATGAAAGTATATGTAAGAAAAGTCAAGTTTAGTTTTCTATTTACTTAGAATTTTTGACGTTTAATTAGCTTCATTTGATGCATATAAATTATTATTTTCCGAGTAGTCATACCTGGTTACTATTTAAAATTGTCATTATACTCGTACATTCCTAACCAGCTTTTGCACCCGTGAAAGTCTCAACTCATATCGAAAAATTACCGCGAATTTTCCCAAAATAAAAATATTATAGTCTTCTGTGTGTTATTCCAGGATCTAAGACACCTTCATACCTTATATCATAAAAGTCCTTTTAAAATTACCTCCAGATCGAATCTATAGTAACCGTGCATATTTATCGATTAAAAAGTCTATGTAACCACTTGGGCCATAAATTAATTCTATGCAAAAAATCATGTCGATCTGCTGCTGCATGAATTGCTGCGTGAAAGATGGACAAACCAACAATCACAATTTCGTATTTATATTATTAGTGGTAATTAAAAGTTAAATTTCTAAGCGTTTTCTGCCTTCGTTTCTTTTCACACTGGGGAACATATATTAAAACAATTGCAAATAAAAAAAGCCTACCGCCGTTTATTGGAAGCACGTACAAGCACTGTAGCAAAAGAGCAATAGGAAATGTCTTGGACACGTAACTGAAAATTTCATCTCAGCAGTCGAGCAAAGAATGTAGAGGCAATCTCTGGTAGTAGGTTTTCCGACACCGCCCGAGGCATTTTGTGATTTACGTTCCATAAAATATATATATGATAGTTGTACACTTCTAACACTTTAAGTTATTTCGTACAAAATCCTGTTCGCTTCGGGCGTATAGTAACTGTGGCAAAAATTATGGTTATTTGTCATAGAGCTTATAACTTGCTAGCGACTCACTCCCGGCTTTGCAAGGATTCTAAGTGCAGTATGTTATTATGACTTGATCACAAAACGCCAACATTTCTTTACTGATTTTACATAAAAGGTGTTGTGAAGAAGTATGTAACTACGATTTCATATTATATTTACGCGTACACAACACATTGAAAAGTAATTTTTAAGAATTTTAATGCATTTAATTAATTTTTTTTTTAATTCCCGAACGTTTCGAGTACACGTAGCACCCATAGTCTCGGGGGAACTGAGTTATTTAATGTCCCAATGTTATTGTTAACCCCATAATTTTCAGCGCAATATTATATATTTTTGATTCGATTTACGCAAAAAGAACTTATAAATACTTAAAGTCGTGTAGTCGTTTACTTGGGTTAGGTTTTCATTTTGTATAGGATTCCAATTTTTTTTAAATAAGTGTCACGATGTCCTTTTGAATAGATTTGTGGTCTAATCATTTTAGTAACTGGAAATAGTGGCGAAAACAGTTTTGTAATGCTAAATAAAGTTCCTTGTTCCATTTTTTTCTCTCGTACGCAAATCAAGAATCTCGCATGCAGTTTCAACACCATGTTAATAAATTTATAACATCTTAATTCTATACGGTAGCGTCTCACCCAGACAGTCTTTACCTGAGACGCGTCCTAACCTACTATTAAAGGTAACAAATCACTCCCACGTTATAATTTATAGCTGTAACCCAACAATCGTGAACGTAACGTCTATATTCTCGAAGCTTTAATTATACTTTGTCTATTAATAAAATGTTGACATGTTAATTTGATACGCTATTTTTTTACTTAGAGATTTAGAGTTCACGCATCAGAGATTAGAAAACGTTGTTAGTTATTTTTTTTAAATACAGGCTTACTTGTACTTCATTAAGTATTGTTTTAAGTAATTTTTAATGAAATACAAGAAAGTAATATAAGTATTATCTATATGTAAATATTACAAGGCTCTTTTAGAAATGACAGAGGCCTGTGTCTAGCAATTTTCTCAGTCCAGTAACTCCCGGTAACTGTTGTGGCCTATAGTTTCATATATTATATTGAATATCTTAAATATCTAATGTACGTAACCTAAATAAATAGAGTCAGTACAAGCGTTGCTTCCTGCTGATTATAGGACCAGGCGTTCGACTGATGGTGAAAATCAAATGAAAAACTCCAATCCCAGTCACCTAATATTTATGTCTAATAGAAAACAGAATTACCATTGTGAGTATATCAATTCTGCGCTCACCTAAGGACTTAAACCTTGGCTTTTGCTAAGGATTTAACCTCAGACACGGTGCTCAGCTGACGTGTTTACGAAACCCTTTAAATGTTAAGTTACAGCAATATGTCACACTCCAGTGTTCAGCGTAGTAGAACCATGTTGCAGCTATATTATGTATATGGTAGTAGCACGGATGGTCGGCTCGACCGGGGATGGACGACGCCCTTAAAGAATACCGGCGTGAATTAGCAGCTTAATGCTGTTGTGTTGCCGTATGGTAAGTGTAGAGAACCGGAGACCCTTTTTACAGGAAACGATACATTCTATTTTAGTCCTCAGGGGGGATAACGCATATGCATTTTCATTCTTAATCGAGGATAGATGTAGATGTCTATAGGCCACAACATCCATTTCCCATCAAGTGGACTATTTGTGCTCGTTTGTCTCTTAATAGTTTTATTAAAAAACTACTAACTAGCAAAACTAGGTAGATATTTTCTTGCCTGTATATAATAATTTTCACGGCGATCGGTTGAACGGTGAAGATATTGATGTCCTGCAGTGCCATTTAGTAATGAATCACAACTAAGTGGACAGCATAAAACCTGCTCCATCAAAAATACAATTGCTAATTATATGCGCTAACTTTCATTGTGATCGGTCACACGGCGTTTAGGTCTATTAATTTCAAGAAAATATACCAACCTTCATTTTTATTTATAATAATATACTCGTATATGGATAAAGGTTTAAACTTTAAATACCGTTAATGTAGAAAATTATGCATTGCTTATTTATAGTCGATGAATGAACGATTTGATAGGAAGATCGCCTGAAGGTAATCCGCCCAAATTTAATAAAATTAATAACCATGGTATTTGAAATATTGACTATCTCAATTAAAAAACTTAAACATATTTCTTCTTGTAACTAATAAATGTGTTTTCTTTTATCTTTATGAATTATAAGCTAGTGCATGACTACGGTCCTATTTGATAATTAGCGGTGAAGTGTAAATAGGGATATAATACTGACTTAACTTCGTTTAATCATTATTTGCCATAGTTGCCACGCTTGGCAGGCAGGTTGATGCTGCTACCCATCTCTTGTATCTCGTGTATTTTTAACTGTCACCTCTACACGGTTAAACTCCACGAATCGACAACCGATAGAGAAGAAAGGTTCTAGAGTGGTTGCCCCGTAAGCGAAGTGTAGAGTGGTCATCTTCTATATGGAGTGATCACCTGATAAGACATGCGGGTAGTCGATTGATGCCGGTGACTCAGGACTTTTTTTTATACTTCAGGGAATATTCAGCAGTGGCTTTTGAAAGGCTGTAATAATTATAAAATAATGACTGAATTAATATAAAAGTAAGAAAGTTTATACTTCTCCTCATTAAAGAGCATTCTGTAGTTTCAAGAGACACCCGCGCTGCCCAAATGCATTTTTTTTATAGAATGTGAGTGACAAACGAGCGCACAGTCCACCTGATGGTAAGTGGATGCTGTGGCCCATAGACATCTACATTTACCTTCGATTTAGAATCGAAATGCAGATGCGTTGTCACTCTTGAGGACTAAGATGGAATGCCTCGTTTCCTTTAGAAAGGGTCATAAGGGTCATGCATGTTCAACTTATACTTGATATTATGTAATATCTCGTACATTATAATGTATAATATGTATCAGGTTTAAACGTGGTAGAGCCATGCTGCAGCTATATTAGTAGTATAGTTGTAGCACGAATGGGTCGGCTCGACCGGGGAAGGACCACGCTCTCACAGAATACCAGCGTAAAGTAGCAGCTTAATGCTGCTGTGTTTCGTATGGTGAGTGTAGAGAACCGGAGACTCATTTTACTGGAAAAGAGGCATTCCATCTTAGTCCTCACGGGTGACAACGCATCTGCATTTTGATTCTTTATTGAGGATAGATGTAGATGTCTATGGGTCACAGCAACCACTTACCATCAGGTGGACTGTGTGCTCGTTTGTCACCCTATCCTATAAAAAAAAGGTATAAAGAATATTATGCCCTAGTGCTTATTGGCGAACTTCACATGTCTTTTTTATTTCTCAGACATGCAGGTTTCCTCACGATGATTTCTTTCACCGCCGAGCACGTGGTAAATCAGCCCTTAAAATTGCACGTAACACTTTTATTGATGCCGGCGGGAATCGAAGCCGGGTTGCTCGCGTAGATACTGTGAAATTTGCAGCGAGCGCTTAGAACCTGACCTACCACGGCTATACCACGCCAGATGTGAAATAGCTTTATCGGCGAAGGTGTACACCATCAAAAGTGCGGGAAGTCTGTTAATATGATAAGCAGTCCGCCTGCCAAGCGTTACGATTTTGACGAATTCTCCCTAAAACCCGGTCACTGAGACAAAGAGTCGGACACTTGTATGTATGTATGCCTTACGCAATTAACAACGTTATTCTTGTAATGTTTAGAAGTTACCAGTGTAGTCAAAAGTGGTCAGCAGTACACATTTTATATACTTTTGGTATACACCAATTCTAATATTTATTTAATTATTAACTTTTAAAATTTTCCTTAATTCAGTTCCATTGTTCCAATAAATTCACTTCATTAAAACGTTGCATTCCACTAAAACAAACCAATAAAACTTTTTCCGTTCATTCGAACATTAAAAAAATCAATTACAGTTTCGTTTCAACAAAATCCTTTCCGTTTTACGCTTCACATTAATAGCGCCGTAACTATAAATTTTGTAAGGAACGTAAACTTTACTGTTATTAAAATATGTCCATTCGTTTTAGGATGGTGACGTTGATTGCAGATTCAACCATCATTAAATTCATCATTAAATTTATCGCTTAATGTTACATGCTGATGTTAATCATTTAGAATTATCTAAGATTTTAATCATTTTAGGGTCATGAATTTTTCCACGTATTCATTATTTTAAGTCTCATATAATATGAAAAAATAAAAGAATAAAATAATCTAAATGCATGAGCGACGTAAAGATGACAAGGGCACTGACTGAATATAATATATATATATATTAGGTTGCGATACTTTTGATTTTCAACAATGCCTATTGAGTTTGGACTTGCCCGCGAGGATAGCGTGTACGCTATATATCTATGTTCGTAAAATTATTTGCAATAATAATGAATAATATTCAAAAATTAAGTATTGCAAAAATCTGTTAGAAAAAGCTATAATATATTAAAATATTTTTATTGTCTACTAGTGGCTTCACCTGGGTGTGGTCTATTAATGTGGCGTCATATAACTAGATTTCTTAACATGATCATTATGTAATGACCATAATTATATTTTATAAATATTTCCCTTTCATGAAAAATCTCCATGTTTTTCGGATAAAATATAGTTTAGATCACGCGGGGCATTGATGTCTATCTGTACGTGAAGTTTCATCACAAAAAAAAGATAGACGAAAAATTTCCAAATAGTTATTCTAGAAAATTGCCTGCTGCGCTCGATAAAAGGCAGTTTATTTCATGTTACAGACAGCCACTTCAATTTTAATTATAGAGTTTTTTTCTTATTTTAATTTTAAATCATCATCATCATCATCATTACAGCCTTCCACAAGCCCACTGCTGTACAAAGGCCTTCCCAAGGAATGCTACAAGGCACGGTCCTGAGCCACCTGCTTTCATATCTTACCAGGTTGTCACTCCACCTAGTGGGAGGTCGCCCTACACTTCGCCTACCGGTACGAGGCTGCCACTCGAGAACTTTTCTTCCCCATCGGTTGTCGATTCTTCGCGCTATATGGCCGGCTCATTGCCACTTCAGCTTACTAATCCGTTGGACTGTTACTTTGGTACTACTGCGGATATCCTCATTTTTAAGTTTATCACGCAGAGAAACCCCGAGCATAGACCTCTCCATAGCTCATTGAGACCTTGAGCTTTCTCATACGGGCAGCAGTGAAGGAAAACGTCTCAGATCCATACGTCTCACTGGCAACACGCACTGGTTGTACAATATCGTTTTCAAGTTTTGAGGTACATGTAACTAGAAGATGTGTCGAATGTTTACAATTATAATATATAATATCATAGTTTATTCTTCTGTACGTGTGTTTGTCACTGATGTTCTCCTAAACGGCTGGACCAATTTTGACGAAATTTTTTGTGTGTCCCGTGGACCCTTGGATGTTTTAGATTCACAATTTGACCCGGCAAATGGCGCTGTAGTCGAGATCAAGAAGATCACCCTTGCGAAGCCGGGACGGATTGCATTGTTTTTATAAATAATAAAGAGCTGCGTAGTGATCATCATCATCATCATCATTACAGCCTTACACAAGTCCACTGCTGAACATAGGCCTCTCCCAAGGAATGCCACAAAGCGATCATATACAAAAATTGGTTTTCAAGTAATGTCGTAACTCTTTTTACACAGTTTTGGTTTTATAAATTTTTAAGCTTTTGGGATTTTGTTGTAGAAGCGTATGACATTGTCCCAGAAATGAATTAGTAATTCTCTGGAATCGAGTAACTGGCATTATAAGCTTGTGCTTGTTTCTAGTGTTTAAAGAATGAATTTCTCTTTTATTATTAAAGGTATTGTTTAACTTTTATATTTGTATCGTTTCGTTCCTCAAGAGGAAAAAACGGAACACTTTGTTATTTGTTTATAGAAAAACGTTGTTGTCCGTCAGTCCATCTGTCTTTATGTCAAGGCCCTTTTTCTCAAGAACAGGTAGAGGTATCAAGTTGAAATTAATGTAAAATACTAAGGATTACGGTCCCTTGGAGATGTAAATAATTTAAGCTTCAAAGTCAACACAATAAAATGGTACGGTCATTTATGTCAAACAGAACAGAAACAGAAACTTTTTTATCTTTCTATATAAAAATTACGTGTCACATTTTCCGCTATGATCACCTAAACTACTGAACTGATTTCAATGAAATTTTGCACACTGTGTGCAGTTTGGTCCAACTTGAGAGATAGGATAGTTTTATCCCGATAAGTGACCCTTAATATTTTTATTGCGAGTTTAAGGATTTTTTGAAGGACAAATGGTCGTCGGAAAGGGCAGAACAACGTCTGCCTGGCCAGCTAGTTCAATATAGATTATAAATAATACTTATTGAAAGTCACTCTTTTGTTTAATAACCACTGGTTCGAAAAAAAAAAACCTCTGTCCTGGGAAGAATCAGCAAGAAACTCAGCGGGACTTTTTTTAATAACAACTTAAAATCATGTATGGTACACAATTAAGAACACAAAACAAATTAGAAATAGCTTAGTAGCAATCACCTCATTCCCAGGGGTTAGTACCATCCATAAATTCCTTAATATTATAATAACGCTTTTAATACAAACTTAGTTTTATAAAGTTTTAGAACCTTGAGCAGGTCAAATTTTGTATATTTTCTGGGATTTTATTGTAAAAGCGTATACACCGCCCCAAGAATGAATTATTGACTCGGTGGAGTCGAGTAACTGCTACTACTAACTTGTGTGTTAGTAGTACCAGTTACTAGTATTCACAGAATTAATATCACTTTTTTATTTATTTAACTTCATATACACTGAAATGTATATAGGCGGACTTATTGCCTGTGGTCTACCAGTCTACATTAGAGTAGTGCAGATTATTTTTGTAAAACTACTTTGATTTTTGTGTACGTACATTATATTTTCATAAATTTATTCAGAGGCTAAATTAAATATATTATTTTCCTTAAATTTTTGTCGCAGCGATTCTTTAGGTTTTAAATCATACATTGCTCTTATGGCCCTCTTCTATAAAACAAATATAATTTCAGTGTCAGTCGCGTGTCCCCATAGCAAAATACTATACGACATTATGCTATGGAAATAGCTAAAGTAAAATAGTAATATTTTTTACAGCATACGATGCAGAAATGCAGAAGAAGTCTGCTTGCTAGTTTTGATATATGGGGCCCCCATTGAAGCTTCGCGTCTAGTGTGATTCCAAGAAAAATGGTGGTATCGACAATACTTAGTTCCTCCCCATTTAAAATTACATTTGTATTTAATTGTTTGACATTTGGAGTGATGAATTTCATAAATTTCGTTTTAGTGCCATTTAAATGCAAATTATTAAAACATACATTAAACCAATTTAACACAACATTTTGATACTCGGAAACTAACTCATCAAAACCTACAGGTTACTTTCCTATTGATCTAGAATCATATATATATTCATTAAGGATATTTGTCATAGTTGCTACGTATGGCAGGCGTTTTATTTTCTAGTTTTTACCTATTAGAAAGACGCTGTTGCCCATTTCCTGGTTTCTTTCCTCTTATGACACATATGGAACGGCATGAATAGTGGATATCTACATATATAATGGTTTAATGCATAATGTTTTCTTATTTAAAATTAAATCAAGTGATACGATTTATATTATATATAATTAATTTTATAATTTACTTTATATATTTTATTTATTTATTAGTAATTAATTAAATTAAGTGATATGAAATCTCATACTTTACTTGAAAGTTATGTAGACCATTAGTACATGTAACCTTTTCCTCTAAAAGAAATTGCAAGCGTGTTGTCGTCTCTGAGGACTAAGATTGAACAATTCCTTGCACTTTATTAGTATACTGATTCACTTACCAAGATACAACAGAGTGGGCACTGCAGCTTAAGTCAGAAATATATTAAAGGGTGATACGTATATAAATAGACTCCGAGGAAAAAAGGTATTTCACCCAATAGCAAAGTATGTAATTATTATAGGCTGTAATTTTTTTGATCTTGGTCCTCAGAATGATCAATTCTGTGGGCTTATTTGTTTGTATTTGTTATTTATTACATTTGTCTATGGACAGAAGTAGCCGATTACCAGCAAGTGGACTGTTAGTTCGTTCGTTTCGCTTGTATTTAAATAAATAAATAAATAAACAATTATTTTGAATTTATTAAAATTGATGTTGTGTTAAAGTATTAAGACAACCCTATGGCTGTGATCAGGAAAAAATAAACTACTTGACCTTGTAAAGAACTTTAGTTTTACGGTCATGGCCGGTGTAGTCAATTCACATTTTATTAGGCTATTCGGTCTGTCTTTTGATTTATATCCCAGTTAACTTACAATTTTAGGTGCAAGCCTGGACTGTACATGGAGTAGGCGGCAACGGAGCTCAGTATAAATTTAAATGATTATATTTACGGTCAAAGAACGCTACTTTATATTGACCCTTAAATCTTTATAGGTATTTTGTTAAGGAAACTGAAACTGGATTTTTTTTAAACTAAAAACTTTACCTCCACTATAAAAAATATTCCCCTATTTGACTGCTGATCATTGGATTCGGGGTTCAAGTCCCGGTTGAGAAAAATCAGTTATTAGGTTTTTCTGCCAAAAAAATTCTGAGTTGCATACCGTAGTATGATGGCAGTGTTTCAAAAATCCTCCGTGCCTCAAAAATCACGTAAAGCCGTCGATCCTGCGCTGATCTCTGCCCAGTCGTGTTGGATGGCTCATTGGTTTATGAGATTCATTATATAGGGTTTGTACCTGTGCTTGCACACACTCGCGCACTATAATACTATCCTGCGAAGATGGCTAGTCTCCGTTAAGACTGGCCGTCGTAACCGAAATTCTGTCTAGAGGATATTATTATGAATTTTAAACGTCTTCGGGATTAATAAAATCAAAAATATTTTTTAATAGGAAAAAAATCTCTTCACATCGTTTGTTCCTGTAGCTTAACTATCGACATCTTATTAATAATTATAACTGTTGAGGAATGTCATATTATTTTTATTCACAGATTTCACTGATAATTACGACATCAACGATAATTTGTGAGTATTTGGGAGGAAAATATTTTTATTTATATACTAGGCTGCTGCCAAATACTGCTATTTTTATTATAATTAAAATAATATCTTATAATAAATTTTACAAAATCATTCCATATTACCAAAATTTATTTTCATCAGATAATATAAGTGCCAAGAAAATTTTTTTCTTGGTCTTAATTTTTAGACTTTTGGCGATCTTGATATTTCATTGAAAATTTGAAACAGTATCAGTGTTATCGACACCGTGTAACAAATTTTGATTACTCGATAAAGTTATAGGCTTATTGATCCTGATGAATCCTAAACTTGTATTTATACGGGTAATTTTATTTAAATCATGTCTGTCAATGATAATTATGGCAGTTAGTGCAAAAATTTGTCCCTACTTAGTTTCCCATATTTATTTGGGACATATAACAAAAATTGTGTAGACTGTGTTAATTATCTAGCATGTCGTTAAAGGGCTCTAATGAGTTATTAGTTATTAGTTTTATCATTGTGCAGGTGATGGGTTAGCAATCGCTTCTTAAACTATTAGTTTTTTAAATAATGTACAATTTTCTATAGGAACTCATATTTTTCTCTCTGCTCCTGCCACTGCTCTTTGGACTCTGCGTACCACGTCGGGCACTACAAGCTATACGCCATTAGCGCGCTACATTTAATTAATTATCTGCATTAAGGAGAAAATCTATTTATTGTACAACTAGATTACGAGGCATAAATGGAAGAGATCGAAATTTTAGCAAGCTAATGACATTATAGTCGCTGGCCATTAACAGTACGCTTTTAGAAAATATATTGAAATATTTAGAAAATAAATATTCTTAGATTTTCTTAGGTAAATGTTTTCATAAACACTGAAAACATTGCTCCAGATGTAAATAGAGAGAGAGAGAGAGAGAGAGAGAAAGGAAATGAAAGTAGCATTTGCCTGCGATGCTGCTTGTTACGGGTTCAAATCCCGCCCGGAAAAAGAATGCGTGTGTCGAATCGCGTGAAGCGTGTAAGAATTTATTGTGTAGAGTATGGGTTTTTTATATATTATATTCAAAATGTCGGTTATTCTGGTTCTACTGCGGATATCCTCATTTTTAAGCCTATCACGTAGAGAAACCCCGAGCATAGCCTTTTCCATAGTTCGCTGAGCGATTTTGGCAGGCGTGATTATAAGTATGGATCAGAAATACTATCACTACCTGTCACGCTTTCACCCTTAACTATTACTTAACAATGGTAGAAACAGTTCTTAGTAAGCCTTATTAATAAGCCTTAGTAATATTTATTGAACGGAAATGAATACAGTTCTTATATGTGGTTATGAATGAATCGGTATTACAATAAGAAAAATTGTGCAAAATTATAAGAAAAATATTTTTTGAGAGTTCTTATTAACTAACGAATACATAGTTTAAATTGATTCCGCTAGATGTCGTTACTAGGTTTTTAAAACGCGGTAACGAAATGTTTCCTGACATGTACTTAACTCCCGCCGTTGAGCCGCGCGTTAACTTATAGTGCATACGGTACCTATATGCTTAAATTGTTTCTATTTCGTAGCTTATTCGACTACCTGCTTTCGATTTCGGTTGTTTGTTATTTGCTTTGTGATTTGGTTAAGGTTGAATGGATTTATATTGGCTTTCATTTTCGGATTTGTGTATTTTCTTGGATCGGTTTTGTTGATTTGGTTGGTATTCCTTTATACATATTTAGACTCTGGCTTTGATTTTGGATTTTGTTTATTTAGAATCGTGAATTGGTTTTCGTTGTTTTAGGTTATTTAACAATATTTCAAAGGAATATTAATAGTATAGATAGTGTATACGGTACCTATACACTTCTTTTTCGTTGGTTATATTTATTTTGACTACTGCTTTCGATTTCGGTTTTCTGCGATTTGTTTTGTGATTTGGTTTAAGTTGATTCGATTTTTGGCTATCGTTTTCGGATTCGTGTTGTGTCTTGAATTGGTTTTGTTGTTTTGATTTTTAAAAATATTTAAAAGGAATATTTATTCCTTTTAGGTATTTTGGATTTGCTTTAAAAAAAAATATTTAAAAGGAAATTTAATTCCTTTTAGGTATTTTAACGTTTTTTTATAAATAGGTTTTTTCTTACTTCATAATGCCTCGCAAACGTAAGTCCAGCCTTTCAAGAGCATCTTCTCAAAGACAAGCGAAAAGATTAGCTCGATCGCTAGAATCTTTAGATGCTGAACTGAGAAGGCAAGAACAAGCAGAGCGTCAGGCTGCTTTTAGAGCATCTGAGATACCTTCTCAACGTCAGCAAAGGCGTCTTGAACAGACAGAGCGTCAAGCTGCTTTGAGAGCTTCCGAAACATCTTCTCAAAGTCAGGAAAGGCGTCTTGAACAGGCAGAGCGTCAAGCTACTTTAAGAGCTTCTGAAACACCTTCTCAAAGTCAGCGAAGGCGTCTTGAATAGGCAGAGCGTCAAGCTACTTTAAGAGCTACTGAAACACCTGCTCAAAGTCAGCAAAGGCGTCTTGAACAGGCAGAGCGTCAAGCTACTTTAAGAGCTACTGAAACACCTGATCAAAGTCAGCAAAGGCGTCTTGAACAGGCAGAGCGTCAATCTACTTTAAGAGCTATTGAAACACCTGCTCAAAGTCAGCAAAGGCTATTCGAACAAGCGGAACGTCAGGCCACCTTAAGAGCCGCGGAAACACCTGATGAAACTTAACACAGACTCATTGAGCAAGCTGAACGTCAATCTACTATAAGGGCATCTGAAACACCAGAACAGACACAGGCGCGAAGAGATGCAAATACACAGCTCCAAGCTGAACGTCGACAAAATTTTCAAAGAAACAATTGGTCGGTTTTTAATGACGCAGCATTCAATTATGATCCGTTGATTGATTATAAAATCACAGGTTAGTTGTTATCGGACTGATGGACAAGGCGTGTCGATTTTGCAGCGCTTTAAAATGGAAAGATGAGACCGCAGGCATGTGCTGTTCCAATGGCAAAGTGTCTCTTCCGTTACTTGGGGAACCAGAAGAACCTTTGAAAACTCTCTTTTTATATGATGCTAATGAGTCACGGCGCTTTTTAAACAGGATCCGGAAATATAACTCATGCTTTCAAATGACGTCCTTCGGAGTTGACCGGGAAATATTAATGCCGGGATTTTCGCCTACATTTACGGTTCAAGGGCAAATTTATCATAGAATAGGTTCACTTTTTCCAGCTGAAAACGAACAGCATAAATTTTTACAAGTATATTTTATGGGTGACGAAGAAATTAAGGTAGACCGTCGCTGCCAATTTATCCAGGGAGTTGAGAGAGACACGGTGTTCAAAATTCAAAGATTCTTGCATGAACGTAACATTTTAGTCAAAACATTTAAAACTGCTTCAAAAAACCTACCTGGAGAGGATTATAAAGTCGTCATTCACGCAGATCGGACCCCTCGAGGAGAGCATGAAAGGCGCTACAATGCACCTTTGATAAACGAAATAGCAGCCGTAATTAGTGGTGATCAATTTTCTTCACGAGACATTGTCTTGCGAGCACGTGATGATACGTTGCAACGGGTAGCCGATATACACTAGTTTTATGACGCCCTGCAATACCCATTGATTTATAGCAAAGGACAAGAGGGTTATCATTTTCAAATTCCACTCATTAACCCGGTCACAAAGGAGCCTACTCCGAACCAAAAAGTATCATGTATGGATTTTAATGCGTATCATATGATGTTGCGAGAAAATGATGTTAACCTCTTAGCCCGGTGTAGACAATTATTTCATCAATTTTTGGTAGACATGTATGTGAAGGTAGAAAGTGAACGTCTCCGTTATATATCTTTAAATAAAAAAAAGCTGCACGTTGAAAATTATATACATTTACAAGATGCAGTTTCTAGCGACGCCAATGTAAACCCCAGAGATTTAGGTAAAATTGTAATTCTGCCCTCATCATTCGTTAACAGTCCCCGCTACCTACATGAGTACACACAAGACGCATTCGCCTATGTACGAACTTACGGAAGACCTGATCTTTTTGTTACTTTTACTTGCAATCCCACATGGAAAGAAATAACCGAGGAGCTAATGCCGGGCCAAAAAAGTACTGACAGACACGATTTAGTTGCTAGAGTATTTAGATTAAAAGTACAAAAATTAATCTATGTAATTAACAAAGGGAAAATATTCGGAAAGGTGCAATGCTTCATGTATTCAATTGAACGGCAAAAAAGAGGATTACCGCATGCCCACATTCTAATATGGCTTAAAGAGAAGTTGCGGCCCAGCCAAATAGACGACATAATAAGCGCCGAGATTCCGGATCCTGAGCAAGATAAAGAATTGTATGATACCATCGTCCGAAATATGATTCACGGTCCATGTGGAGCACGAAATTCAATATCTCCATGTGTGAAAGAAGGAAAATGTACAAAGAAATTCCCTTAACAGCTTTTAAAAGAAACAGTGCACAATGACAATGGCTAAAGGGTAGCCATACAGACGCAGAGCTCCCGAAGATGGTGGCAGAAAAGTAACAATCAAATCTCGCTCTGGAGCGTTCGAAACCTTAGATAACAGCTGGATTGTCCCGTATTCGCCCATTCTATGTAAAATGTTTAATGCCCACATTAATGTAGAAGCATGTAGCTCTGTCCGCGCAATCAAGTATATCTGTAAGTACATAAATAAAGGAAGCGACCAAGCAATATTTAATCTCAGGCGTGAAGGTGAGGCAAATCCCGTTAATGAAGTACAGACCTTTCAAGCAGGGCGTTATGTCAGCAGTAACAAGGCAGCGTGGCGTCTCCTTGGCTTCCCTTTACACGAAAGGCACCTAACAGTTACTCACCTTGCTGTGCACTTAGAAAATGGAGAGCGTGTATATTTCACCGAAAGAAATTTCCAAGAAAGAATTGCATCACCGCCAAAAACTACACTAACAGCCTTCTTTCAACTTTGTCAAACCGACCCCTTTGCAAAAACGTTGTTATATTCTGAAGACGCTATTATACTTGGAACACATCTAGGAAGGAGTGGAAACGCCGTATTCAAGGCGCGCTTGTTGCAAATTGGCCCGGTGTAAAGTCATCAGATGCCCTTGGTCGTGTGTATACCGTCCATGTAACTAATTTTGAATGTTTCTGTTTACGATTGCTGCTGCACCATGTTCGGGGTCCTACAGGATATAAAGACCTTAAAACTGTCAACGGTCAGGAATGCGCAACTTATAGAGAAGCATGTGAAGCTCTACATCTTTTAGAAAACGATAATCACTGGGATGAAACCATGGAGGAAGCTGTGCAGTGCCAGTCACCAGCCAAAATTAGGGATCTTTATGCAACTCTCATATCATCTTGTGGGCTATCTAATGCACATAAATTGTGGGACAAATATAAAGAGTACATGGCGAAAGATATTTTGCGAAGGTTACAGCAGACACACGCGAACATGACACACAATTAACACATTTATAATGAAGCACTTGGAAAAATTGAAGATTAAGTAATGGCAATGGTAGGCAAAAAATTAAGCGACTTTGGAATGATAAGCCCTCAGCGAACAACCGAAAATGAACTAAGTGATGAAATTATACGTGAAACAAACTACGATATACCAGCTTTGCAGCAGCAAGTAGCCGAATTTGTACCCCGCTTGCTTCCCGAACAAAAACGAGTTTTGACAAAGTATTAGGACAAATTGAATCTGGAAATGGTGCACTTTTCTTTTTAGATGCCCCTGGAGGAACTGGGAAGACATTTTTGTTAAATTTATTATTAGCGCAAGTACGGAAAGATAAAAACATTGCTGTGGCCGTAGCTTCCTCCGGTAGTAACATTCTGTTTTAAAACTCCCTCTAAATCTAGCCCAGGAAGAATCGCCGATCTGCAACTTTAGCAGATCGGCTGCAACTTTAGCAAAAATAGTGCACGAGGTATAATGCTACGACAATGCAAACTTTTAGTGTGGGACGAAAGTACAATGTCGCATAAAAAAGCTGTAGAAGCACTGAATCGAACGCTCCAGGATTTGCGCAGCAATACCGATGTAATGGGAGGAATGGTTGTTTTACCGGCTGACACACAGAACAGAGCACTTCATATCCCGTGGAGTTTCTAAATTCTCTAGAGTTGTCAGGTGTGCCCTCATATAAGCTTCAATTAAAATTAGGCGTCCCAGTCATGCTAATGCGAAATTTAGATGCTCCTCGGTTATGTAACGGACAAGGCTGCGTGTGACACATCTTGACGGAACATAATCGGTGCTACAATTTTGACAGGCGAAGGAAAAGGTGAAAATGTTATTATACTACGGATCCCTATAATTCCCACAGATCTTCCTTTTCAATTCAAAAGGTTGCAGTTCCCTATTAAGCTCAGTTTTACAATGACAATTAATAAAGCGCAAGGGCAAACGTTACAGGTAGCGGGGGTCAACTTAGAAAAACCGTGCTTCTCTCATGGTCAGCTGTATGTAGCATGTTCGCGTGTGTCAAATGCCCAGAATCTCCACATTCTTTCCCCGAATGGAAAAACATATAACATTGTGTACAGTAGCGTCTTAAAATAGTGTTCAGTTAGTTTTTTTTTTCAAAATTCCCACAATCAATTAATCAGAATTCCCACAGATCTTCCCTTACAATTCAAAATTTCCTATTTAGCTCAGTTTCTTTTCAATTCTAAATGCTGCACCTCTGACGGACCCATTAAGCTCAGTTTCCTTTCAACTCAAAAGGCTGCATCTCTGACGGAACTTTTATTTGGCTCAGTTTCCTTTCAATTCAGAAAACTGCATCTCTGACGAATCAATTTAGCTCAGTTTCTTTTCAAAAGTCTGCATCCCTGACGGATAATTATGCTCAGTTTCCTTTAATTAAAAAAATATCCCATTTCCATTTGGAATAAACAGGCTATTTTCATGCTTTCCTATACGCTGCGTTTCAAAACATTTAAATAGGCTGACGAATCAATTTTGCTCAGTTTCCTTTTAATGGCTGCATCTCTGACAAATCTATAAAACTCAGTTTTCTTTCAATTCAAAAAGCAATTGATAGTTCATTTCCCAGTGACCATGCGGGCGAAGCCGCGGATAACAGCTAGTTATTTATAATCCTGGTGACAATTAATTGACGGCTCCGTGGCGCAGGGGCTTAGCAATGAGTTGCAGCGCTAAGGGCCGCGGGTACGGTTCCCGCACGGAACAAGTATTTGTATGGCCTAGAAATAATTGTTCTGGGTCTGGATGTTTGTCCTTGTGAAATCTATGTATGTAAACTGCCCCCGCGATACAGAAGAAAATCTTAGTGTGGAGGTAACGTTTTTAAAAAAAAATGTAATTTGTTTTTATTAAGAGTTTTAAACCTTACACATGTAAGGTTTAAAACTCTTAATAAAAACTCTAATATTGTTTTACAAAATAAACATACATGAATCACTTCTTTTGATCGGTAAATTTAACCTCTTTTATCTTTATAAAGATATAAATAAATATATTAACGATTTTACATGGGCGGGGTTTAGTCTACTCCTAATTCTCACATTTTTACATTATCAGTAGGACTAGATTAACACCTATTCTGCTCTCCTGTCCGGCGAGGAGTTTGGCGAATGGCTCTGGGGGAGAGCGCAGGTCGTGTTGATCCCCAGGGCAAGTCTGAGGAGTTCTTCCTTCACGTGGTTGCCGCCTGTTATTTGGTCTGGTTCAATAGGAAACAGACAGAACAGAAACTCTCAGACGATCCTCATTTTTATTTCTTTTTATCCCACCCCCTTTTTCCTATCTTAAACCAATTCAAGGTGTTAAGCGTACCGTGCCGATGGATGCGTGGCTGGGGGGGAGTCCAGTCGCAAACAATGCCTACCCGAGACCAGGGAGATTCGGGTAGTATTTTAGCCCTTCCCCCGGCATGCGGGGCTCTGCCGGGGGTGACCGAATTTTTCCCTAGCTACTCGTGGGAATAAAATGGACGAAGATCGACATTTTGAAAAGGTAAACTCTACTTTAATGGAACTGACTGTAGGTCTGGAAGAGGCTCTTTAGCCTCACCAATACCCTGCAACCCTACGCCCCAACCTGGGACAAGCCGAGAAATGGAGGGCACGTCTGCAGCCGAACCACAATCGGAAACGAACCAGGGAGGGGAAAAGAAAAAGTTCACTAGGACTTACAAGCTTAGTGGGGCAGCACGGAAGAGGTATCGAAGGCTGATAGCAGCTGAGATAGGAGTAGAAGAGGCCCTCTCTCTCTGCCAGATGGCAGAGAGGGAGGGCCTGGACCTGGGACGAAATACCTCTGCCCAAATCTCCCCCAGCTCCGAAGGCGAAAAAACGCAGTCGGTTTGAGGAGGAGTCCCCGAAAGACCAGCCCAGGAAATCTGTGAAGCTGGCAACGGGGGAGAAGAAGCTCAGCTTCAGTGCCGTAGCTGGCTCCGCGTGTATAGGAATTCGCAACTCGAATCCTATGAGCGTGGAGCAGATGCAGCTGGTCCACCGAGCACTAACGCAGGCTATTGCTAAGACGGCCTGTGGAGCGAAGCCGGGAATGGATTCTGGTAGCGTGCTTGAATAAGGCAAGCCAGGACTGGATTGTGGGTGAGATCGGAAAACTAAAACCCTGGCCAGAGGCAGAGCTCTCGATAATAGTCGAGAGCGAACTGCCTAAGGCTCAACTGGGCATTACCTTTCTGCCCCGCAGCGAAGCTGACTCCCCAGAGGAGGCGGCTGTGCTGTTGAGGGCACAAAATTAAGGGCTCCATACCGAGCTCTGGAAAATCCTCCACCGTAGGGATGAGGGGAATGGGTTCTTAGTAACCTTTTCTCTGGAAGACCCATTGGCGGAGCCTCTCCGGGCGGCGGGTGGCAGAGTCGTCCTTGGCTTTAAAATGATAACTTTTAAGGTCAGGGGAGGCTCTGACGCGGCAATGGAGCCTGAACCGCCAGAACTCCACTCCCCCGAGCCCTCCACCTCGAGGGGTGAGACTGGAACGACATCAGCGAGAGTGACTGTGACCCAAGGCGCGAATCTCGCATCTGTCCGAGGGCCTCCGCTGGTGTCGGCCAGGGGTAAGGGAAAGGGAGGTGGGAGCGGTAAACCAAAAGGCGGGGGTCAAGAGCGCTGGTAAAGGACGTCCTCGTCCTAAGCAGGCGAATACGACCCCTGCCCCCCACGCCTATAATAATAAATATTTGTGCCTTTCTAGACATTGAGGGCCGCCTTCGACAGTAGCCCTACATCACTGTTGGTTGGGGGCCTGACATCTAAAAATGTTGACCCCACAACCATCAGGTGGGTGAAGTCGATGCTCTCAAACAGAAAGGCAAAAATAGAGCTGTTTCAAACTTCGATTGAGATGGCAACTACAAGAGGCTGTCCACAAGGTGGTGTTTTGTCACCCTCCTTTGGTGTTTGTCACCCTCCTTTGGACTCTTGCGGTTGACCAATTATTGTACAAGATGGCAGACCTTCGCATTGACACACTGGGTTATGCTGATGACCTTGTGATCATTGTGAGGGGTTTTTGCCAAAGTACTTTATCATCAATTATACAAAGAGCCCTAAATACCATAAGCAACTAGTGCAGGGCTAACAGTTTATCGATTAATGCTGATAAAACTGTTATAATACCCTTTACCAAAAAGAGACGGTTGGACAATTTAGTCGCACCAAAACTTAAAGGTAAAGAAGTACCATTCTCCTCTGAAGTTAAGTACTTGGGCGTAACAATCGACCAAAAACTAACGCGGACCCTTAGCAATGTATGTCATAAGGCAAAAATTGCTTTAGGTACGTGCAGTCGCATGGTCGGGAACAACTGGGGCTTGCGTACCAGTATGATCCTATGGATGTACAGCAGCATAGTGAGGCTGACTCTTACCTACGCCTCCACTGTCTGGTGCACAGGTTATCAAAGACGACTGCGAACAGACTAAATAGTCTGTCCGCAGTCGTCTTTTGCTTAATGGCAACTGGAGCGATGCGATTATCGCCTGGAGCGGCTCTTAATGCAATTCTAGGCCTAACGCCCTTGATCTTTACTTAAACAAGGAGGCGAAGGCTAGCTTGTATAGGATTAACGCTCAAGGCGGTTTGAGCTTGCTTTCCTATAGATTAAGATCCATGCTCGACTCAATCAAGGAAACACCGGTCTTATGTATGATCTCAGATATCATGTGTCCACTATACACTTTTAGCAAAAAGTATACAGTGGAAGTACCTCCAGAGAAGACTGGCGGAATGGACAGGTCATCTGTGAGGACGGTAGTCTTATATGGTATACCTATGGGTCAAAATGGGCCTCAACGTAGGCTTTGTAATTTATGGGAGAGACCCAAATTCAAACTTAGTATGAATTTGGATAGATTCATCTTCCAAGCAGAAATTTTCTACATACTTCAGTGTGCGGAAATCGATCTGCAAAACACTACGTTAACCATATAATCTATATTAACTCTGATAGTCAAGCAGCACTGCTAGCGTTAAGATCCAAACTTGGTGAACTCGAAGCTAGTTGGAGACTGTGTGAACCGCCTAAACGCCCTGGGAGGTAATAACAAGGTAGTTATGGGTTCCAGGTCATGCGGGTATTGTAGGTAATGAAACTGCCGACAAGCTCGCACGGGAGGGCTCAAACGGTACACAATTTGGACCCGAGCCATTTTGTGGAATCTCAAAAAGCCGCGCCCGATTGACCCTGGAAACTCTTTACCACAATAAATCACTTAAGATTTGGTCTGATACACTAGGCTTAAAACATTCTAAAACCTTAATCCGGGCTTTCGATCGTAAACTCGCTTCCGAAGCCCAGGGATTAGGTAAAAATAAATTGCGCATTCTGGTAAGAGCCCTGACTGGACACTGCTGTCTTAAAAAGCACATGTCCATCCTGGGACTAAGCAACCCAGGATGTGCCGGTTTTCTCCTAGAGGAGGAAACGCCTTTACACATCCTGACAAATTGTGGACCCTTAATGCAAGCGCAGCACTTATCTGGGAAACTATGTACTTCGCCCAGAAGAAGTGAAATTACTCACAGCTAAGCAACTCCTTCTATTCATTGAGGACGTAGGCTTAGCAGTGAACTGTAGACATGGCAGCGATCACAATAGATCTTTCAGGTCGCAGTGATACTGGTCCCTCTAGACCTGCACAGCTTCGTATATAATTTTAAAAACGATTTTACATCATTTTGCTGAGAATCCAAAACTGCGCTACAATCTCCACACTTATATATATACATACATATATACATACATATATATATATATATATATATGTATATATATATATATATATATATATATATATACATATATATGTGTGTGTGTATATGTATATATATTGTTTTAAGCATTTCCTCTTTCTCAGTGTCACTTCAATACCACTGTTTGATGTAGTATAAGCAGATGAGTGATGAATGCAGATGCGTTGTCACCCGTGAGGACTAAGATGGAATGCCTCTTTTCCAGTAAAAAGAGTCTCCGGTTCTCTACAGTCACCATACGAAACACAGCAGTGTTAAGCTGCTATTTTACGCTGGTATTCTGTGAGAGCGTGGTCCTTCCCGGTCGAGCTGACCCATTCCTACTACAACTATACTACTAATATAGCTGCAGCATGGCTCTACCACGTATAAAACTATCACTTACCATCAGGTGGACTATGTGCTCGCTTGTCACTCTTGTCCTATAAAAAAACACTAGGTATCATTCACTTTGAATGAAATCGACATTAAAAACATACGAAGCGTATCACTTATAAGTGAGGTTATAAATTCCCTCATATTTCTCTATTTTTTATGTTTTTATTTTTTAAATTTTCTCTAAAGCCGAAAAATTTGTGAACTACTATTATGAAATAATATATAGAAGAATAATTCAATTTCTATACAACTGGGCCGCTATGTGCCGGTAGCTAATATGTGTTTAGTCTCGCCATAGATAAATAATAATTTATAATGTAAACAAATAAAAAGAATACATCATCATCATCATTACAGCCCTTCACAAGTCCACTGCTGAACATAGGCCTCCCCCAAGGAATGCCACAAAGCACGGTCCTGAGTCACTTGCATCCATCGACTTCCTGCATGTCTTACCAGGTCATCACTCCATCTAGTGGGGTGGTCGCCCTACACTTCGCCTACCGCTACGAGGCTGCCACTCAAGAACCTTTTTTCCCCATCGGTTGTCGATTCTTTGAGCTATATGACCGGCTCATTGTCACTTCAGCTTACTAATCCATTGGGCTATGTCGGTCGGGCTCATACGGTCAGTAGTGAAGGACCACGTCTCAGTTTCATAAGTCATCACTGGCAACACGCACTGGTTTAACAGTTTCTTTTTCAAGTTTTGAGGTAGACCTGATGAGAAGATGTGTCGTAATAAGAGAATACATACCGACAGTTAACCTCAAATATATAAATCCACATAAAAAAGTTTATAATATAAATAAAACACGTGTTGTAGATTCATGTATATTTGAATAACTACCTTGAATATAGATAGATAGATAGATAACTCTTTATTGCATTTATACAAAGTGGTTACAATTACGGAAAACTTATGAACTACAAACGGTGGTCATATCGCTTCTACCTGACAAACCGAACGTAAAAGGACAATGTAATATATTTGGACGGATAGATGCAAGGTTATCAGTTCTCACGAAAACTTGAGACACAATTACCAACTGAAGTTGTCGCTTTTAGGTGTAAGTGTGCGCGCGGATTGTAAAAATTTCATGATGTCGTTTTTAGGTGTCGCCGTGCGCGCGCATCTTATAACTATCAGCGCATCGTATAACTTCAAAAAATCGTCGCATATTGGTGACGTAAGAAAATCCACTACCTCATATCGTCCCGTGGATGTGGTAAGAGGTGACAGAAGAAAACTAAAATAGGAGATGGGTAGCAGCATCTTCCTGATAACAACTCAGAATAATAATAAAAATTGGTTGCCAATCCGCTTGTCAAGCGTGGCTTCTTTGGCAAATATTCCCTTATGAGGCTAATTATTATTTATTATTTAAATCTACAATAATAATGTCGTCCAGACCGAATTTCGGTCAGCCTCAACGGAGGCTAGCCATCTACGCAGGACAAAATTATAGTGCCCAAGTGTAAGCGCAAGCACAGGTGCACTCTCTATTCCCTCAATCTTATAGTCCGATGGGATGGTAAACGGACACGACCGGAGAGAGACCAGGCGCGGGACCAACGGGTTAACGTGCTTTCCGAGGCACGGGGGTGAAACACCGCACCACTTCCTGACTCCGGGCAGCTACTAAGAATTTCTCGACAGAAAAAATCCATAACTTTTTTTTACCCAACCCGGGATTCGAACCCAGAACCTCATGATCAGCAGTGGCGTTTACAACCACTAGACCAATGAGGCAATTTATAAAGGAGTGAAGCTGTAATGATGATGAAAATTAAAAGAAAATAAAATATTTAATAGAATAAAACCTTAAATCGCTTTTTAAATTATTATTTTATAATGAAATTCATGAAAAATTTTATACACTGCTGAAGTAAATTTCATCTAAGTTCACAGTAGGTTATAAATTCTCGACCATACTGTTCACTTTTAATAAATTAAAACTCTGACTAGCGGTGGCATGTGTTAGGAATTTTGCAGAAATTCAATAAAGTGCAGAGAGCAGGCTTTTACCACACTGCCTAGCCATACCGTGAAGAATATTATAAAAGCGATATTATAAGACAACTTTAATGTTTAAATAAAACTACTTTTTATGGCCCCCGTGTAGTAGCGGGTAAGAACACCCACTACCCCATATCTTACCGTGGGTGTCGCAAGAGGCGACAGAGGGAAACTGAGGCAGAAGATGGGCAACAGCATCTTACTGATAACAGCAAAACAACAATAAAAAAACTGCGGTTACCAACCCACTCGCCAAGCGTGGCAACTATGGCAATATACCGCCCATGTTTAAAGTTACAAAGAGACGGTACACCAGTCCCCGGCGGCCCCGCTATTCCTGGCTACGGTGGCGACCATGGTAACGGCGGGGCTGGGGGTGCTAAGAATCTCCTGCGGAGGTTCGGTTGCCACCTAAGATGACTTACATACCTCAAGGGTGCGTGCGTTGTATGTTGCCTGGTCACAACATACAACGCACGCACCCTGAGGACTGAAGAGAAGATCTGATCCTGGAGCTGGAAGAAGAGACAGACAAGTTGCGCTGGAATATTATAGGATTATCTGAGGTCCGAAGAGAGGGAGTACATGGTAATCCTCGAATCGCCGTTCTATCACCGGCAGGGCGACCATTTGTCCCAAGGAGGTGTAGGATTTATCATCCACAAGTCTCTCGTTAACAACGTTCTGTTGTCTCGACGAGTGTTGCGTACCTTATACTAAGAAACACCAAACGGTATTCGCTGAAAGTCATACAGGTCATACAATTTTGGCACATCCTGATGAGGAGGTGGAGGACATGTATGAGGATATGTCTATAGCCTATATAGCATTTCTCCAAAACCCACTATACGGTGATAATGGGAGACTTCAACGCAAAACTAGGCACAAGAGAGAAAGGTCGGGAAATTTGGAATAGGACAGTTCGACAAAAATGAGATTGACTTCATTATGACGACCAGACGACAACTGTTCAGTGATGTCTCAGTGATCGCGAAAGTGAAAACCGGCAGCGATCACCGAATGGTGAGAGGCACACTGTACCTAAACGTTAACTTGGAGAGGTCACGTCTAATGAAGTCAACGCTCCGTCCCCCTCGCGCTCTAATCCAGAGTCCCGAAACCTATCAGCTCGAGCTACAAAACCGTTTTCAGTGCCTAGAAGATTGCAATGCAGTAGACGATATGAATGACAAGCTCGTGGAAACTGTCCATGCGGTCGGAGCTAAGTTTTGCAAGACCCGTCGCAGAAGAACACAAAAACTCTCCGATCACACTCTCAATCTCATGGCTGTTAGACGGGAAATGAATCTGCAGTCTTCAGCAGATTTGACAGCATACAGGCAACTGAACGGACAGATCTCTTATATAACTTAATAAATCTTAATAAATACGAGCAGTATTTAGATAACTTTAATACTGCTCGTATTGAAGAAGCCATCGAGCGGAACCAGGGCTCCAAAGTCTTTGCTAGAGATCTGTCTGCAGAAAGAGCCAACTGTGCAAGCTGAAGACCGAGTGGCAGCGTCGTTTCCGGACACTTGAGATTTTGATTCTACAGGCAGCTGTACACATCATCGTTGAAGCCACACGCAAGTGTGAGTAACGATCCAAGAGAAAGTCTTATCCGACTCTATTCCAATGATATCCCGGACGTCAGGCTGAGCAAGATTGGAATGGCTCTCAAGCACCTTAAAACGGCAAGGCCCCAGGCGAGGATGGAATTACAGCGGAGCTTCTGAAAGCGGATGGAAAACTGGTACTTGAAGTCCTTCAGAAGCTCTTTAATTCCATCCACCATGGTGGAACTACACCTGAGGCGTGGAGCAGAAGTGCGGTGGTCTTGTTATTCAAGAAAGGCGACAAAGCTCTCTTGAAGAACTACAGACCGATTTCCTTCTGAGCCGCGTCTACGTGTTGTTTTCGAGAGTCATTACGAATCGTCTCGCATGCAGACTCGACGACTTCCAGCTTCCCGAACAAGCCGGTTTCCGAAAAGGCTTTAGAACCATAGACCACATAAATACCCTTCGGCAAATTGTACAGAAGTACGAGGAGTATAATTTGCCACTATGTCTGGCGTATGTGGAATATGAGAAAGCCTTTGATTCCGTCGAAATTTGGTGGTGCTGCAGTCCCTTCAGCGGTGCCAAGTTGACTGTCAGTATATCGAAGTGCTGAAGTGTTTGTACAGTAGGGTTGCGATGGCTATCCGAGTAAAGAACCAGAGTACGAAACCTATTCAACAGCAAAGAGGTGTAAGACAGATTGACGTTATATCCCCGAATCTCTTCACCGCTGCATTGGAAGACGTTTTCAAGCTACTGGACTGGAAAGGATACGGTATTTACATCAATGGCAAGTACATCACTCACCTTCGATTTGCCGACGATATAGTCCTTATGGCAGTATCGCTGGAGGACCTAAACACTATGCTCAATGATGAATAGTGCCTACCAACGTATAGGTCTTAAGATTAACAAAGACAAATCAAAAATCATGTATAACGTTCATGTCACACCTATGCCGGTAGTTGTTGGGAGCACTAAGCTCGAAGTTGTTGATGAGTATGTTTACCTGGGACAAATAGTCCGACTAGGTAAGTCCAACTTCGACCGAGAGGTCAATCGTCGGATTCAACTCGGCTGGGCAGCGTTCGGGAAATTACGGCACATCTTCTCGTCAGGTATACCTCAAAACTTGAAAACGAGACTGTACAACCAGTGCACGTTGCCAGTGATGACCTATGAAACTTAGAAGTGGTCCTTCACTGCTGGCCGGATGAGGAAGTTCAAGGTCGCTCAGCGAGCTATGGAGAGGGCTATGCTTGGAGTTTCTCGGTGATAAACTTAGAAATGAGGATATCCGCAGTAGAACCAGAGTGACCGACATAGCTCATCGGATTTGTTAGCTGATGTGGCAATGGGCCGGTCATATAGCTCTTAGAACCGACAACCGACCTGGAAAAAAGGTTCTCGAGTGGCGGCCTCGTACCGATGGACGAAGTGTAGGTGTCCACCCACATGCAGGAAGTCGATGGATGCAGGTGGCTCAGGACCATGCTTTGTAGCATTCCTTGGGGAGGCCTATGTTTGACTTTTTATGGATTCTACTCGTATCTCGTATTATTAACTTATTTTATATTCCCGATGTTTGGAGCACTTTACAGCACCCATGGTCGCGTCGGGGACTGAGTTGTTCGAAGTCCCAATGTCGTAGTTAACCACAGCTACCTCCAGATCAAAATTATTAATTTTTGGTCCGATTGCAATTGGAACTTATAGTATCTTGAAGTCTTGCAGTTGTATGGTTGGATTGGGAATAAATTTTATTAATTTTAGGATTCCAAGCAGATGGTAGCACCTAGCCATATTCTATATTGAAATTAGGATGTTTTTTTTTATTTCTGTAGCCTCGCGAATCATTCTTGTAAGGAATCGATGTTCTTTAGCGAATTTGTGGACTATCAAATCTAATGTAGTGATGGGAGCGATCATGTACGTGTTCACAGACTTCCCGGAGTGTCGATTCTTCACAACAGCTATGTGTTCTTTAAAAAATCATTAATTTTTTTACCTTTCTTCGTGTTAGACATTCAGTTAAAAGTAATAACACACTATGATTGCCAGATGCATGAGCATGAGAAAAATGTCTAAAAATGTAATGAATATATAACACGCATCAGTATATATATATATATACTGACTGATGCGTGTTAGCAGACTTCACAAATGTCTTCGAATTTTTTTTTAATTTCTCAGATATGTAGATAATAAGAACATAATGTTTTGCTTAACCGCTGAGCATAAGCCTCAATCATCAGATCACCACAAAGCATGGTTTAAGCCACCCACATCCATCGATTCCCTGTATGTTTAATCAGGTCGGATAAAATAAAACATTAATATACAAATTGTATTTAAAAATAAAGACCAATTTTTTTCGTCAACATTGGACGTTGTTATTAAACTTGTAGTGAAATTGAACTTTTGCAGCCAACTTTAATTTGCTGTTGAAAAAAAATTGTCGGTAATTTATAAACAATCAGATATTCTAAAAATATTTCTAAAAGTTTTTACTTGCAAAAATTGTGTTATTTGTTTTAAATCTTAATTAGTGAGGAATGCCAATTTGTTTCTATTTTTTGGAAACAAAAACAAATTTTTTTTTTGTTAACTCTGATTAGATGAGAAACGTCAGGTAGTTCTCTATTTGGGTTTATTCACGGCACAAAAATGACTCAAGAGCGATGATGATGACGCCGTGTGTTCTCAATACCTTTTACACCCTTTATATATCTTTTAAAATATTTTTAAAGAAATCTATATATTTCTCGGAAATACATCAAGAGGTTAATTGTTAAAAATAATATAAGTGTGAGAGCGGATGTTCATATTCCCCTTCTGCTAGCATTACTGCTGCATATCATATTATCAGCAATAAAACAACGTAATGCACTATACATTCAGTATAGAGCAATTACAGTTCGATCATATCGTAATATCCCCGCCACAATCACACAGCAGTTTAACGTGAGGGACGTAATTACATGATAACACCGAAGTATGCAAACCAACAGCAACACTACTCATCTCAATGTAACACAGGGCAGCCTCTCAGCAAAACCATTATCCTTGCCTGCACTAGAGGAACCACCACAACGGACAGAATCAAGATACTATCTTAGCACTCGTAGAATGACTTTATACTGCACCAAAGAGTGGGGGGTTTCTCGATATACCCTCAATTCCACCTCACCACCACCGATATGACGCTCCGCTAGAGTGACGCAAACTATCGCTCACTCTCGATCCAACCGGTATTTTATAGACGCAAAATATTAATATGTGAAAGGAAACCTTTGTATCTCTTTTTAAGTAAAAAAAAACATTCATTGATTATGTTAATGCCAATTATTAAACACATAATAGGCTATGATCAAACAGTTGTGCAGAGTAGAGATTGTTGTCAAAGAATTTTAAAATGTTGCCAGCAAAATAATTGCCGACAGATTCACTTTTTAATAGTCTGTGATAAAGACAAAAAAGCGTTTATTTAAAAACATTATATTAGACGTCTATGTTTTAATTATGAATGTGCAGTTGAAAGCATATATAGTACCAAAGATCATTAATATATAGATAGTACGTAATAAATAATATTATACTGAAAGTTGAAAGTAAAATACAGCTTGTTTAATAAACAATATCGACCACTGGACGACCACTAGTATAAGTAATTTTATATATTAGGTCCTTACATATGAAATTGGCGTTTTGTACGGGAGGAATATAAAGTAAATTTTTTGTAAAATATATTTAATTAATCAAAGTATCCACCGTTGTTATCTATGAACTTTTGCCCTCTCATAGGTAGTTCATTAATCCTTTACTAAAAAAAAACCATGAGGTGAGAATCAATAAACTCTTTGAAGGCGGTTTGGACTGCCGCATCGGAGTTAATTTTTTCCTTGTAAGAAGTTATCCAAATTCCGTAAAAATGGTAATCTGTTGGAGCAAGGTCCGGGGAGTACGGTGGATGTCGCAGACATTCCAATTGTAGCTCATCTAACTTAGTGGTTGTTTGTTGTGCAGTGTGTGGTCTTGCGTTGTCGTGAAGCAGCAGTGGCCTAGAGCGATTGACCAATCTCGGTTGTTTAGCAGCTAGTTCTTCCTTCATGGTTTACAGTTGCTGACAATAGATATCTGCCGTAATCGTTTGGCCAGATTTTAGAAAGCTGTAGTGAACGACACCGGCGCTAGTCCACCAAACACTCACAAGTAACTTTTTCTGAGTCAATTTTCGTTTAGGACAGGATTTGTCTGGGTCTCCAGAGTTCAGCCATTGCGACGAGCGCTTCTGATTATCGTACAGTATCCACTTTTCATCACAAGTAATGATTTGATTTAAAATTCCTTCATTATTGGGTCGGTTGAGCAAAGTAACACAGCAGTCGACGCGTGTTTGCAAGTTCCGATTCACTCAATTCATGAGGTACCTATCGTTCAAGTTTTTACTTTTCCGATTTGCTTCAAGTGAATTAATACAGTTTTATCACTTACCCCGAAGCCTGCAGCTATCTCTGAAATGTTTTGTGATGGATCCGCTTCCACAATAGCTTTTAATTCTTCATTTTCCACTTTGGTCTCCGGCCGTCCACGGGGTTGGTTCTAAAGGTCGAAATTTCCAGAACGAAAACGTTGAAACCAAAACGTACCGTGCTTTCTTTTGCAACACCAGCGCCGTACACATCATTAATCCTTCGAGCTGTTTCTGCAGCACTGGTGCCACGGTAGAACTCGTACTGTAAATATACCGATATTTCATGTTTTCCATTGTGCGGTAATAAGTGACGCCAAAGAGTAAAATTATGAGGAAAACAAATGAATGACTGTTTACAAAAATCAAATGTACCAGCTCAATGAATTTATAAATTTGAATTTGGAATTCTTAACCAAAGAGGAGATATTTCAGATCAAAGTGGTCAATACGAAAAAACGCTAATTTCATATGTAAGGACCTAATAATATTTCGTATTTAATTTGAACTTATTTTTAATACCCAACGTTTTCAATCGAAAACAGTTCAGTTAATGTGGCGAAAATTGCAAAGTAGTTTTATCTAATGTGCAGTATACATGTAATTATAAGAACTAATTTCATTATTAATATATTAGTCTCGTAGTTTGTATAGAGGGTATCCAAAATGCAATTTGTTTTCGTAATACGTACCCTAAATCTACGATTATGGGATTTACCGACGAGGCTCTAGTCACACACTTAATTTGAAAATATGGGAAGCATAGCTTAATTGGCATCTAAATAAGGCTCCGTACCTACAATAAATAGTAATTTGGATTCGTGAACATACTTACCAATTATCTTAGTATCCAAATTTTATACTTAAAAACGAGCCTTAGCTTTCTAGCTTCTGGAGCTTAGCTTTCGCCTGCCTTAGATTTTCTAGTGAAATTGTAAACAAATATAATTTTCTCGTCCAACTTACGTTTGCGGAAGTTTAGGAAGGGTAGATGTGAAAGGAGACGAAAAATTTTACCTATATTACTTTTATTTTCTAACTTACAAGCTAACTTAACTACTGTGACAATTTATGTTCACAAAAATAATGGACAATCTTAACATTTAAACCACTGTCTTCAACCATAATCAAAAGAAGGGCCGCAGTCTCTTCTTCATAACAACTAGAAAATAAAAATCTTTAGTATACTTTTTTCCCTCATACACCGAATAAACTGGTATTTGAAATAGCTCAATATGAAAGAATATTAATTTCTTATATGAATGTGCAGTATGTGAGTGAATTGAGACCACACGTTGAGTAAATCTAATTTTACGGATTTTTTGGCTTTTAATTTGATTTACTTTTACTTATCTATTCCCGGTTTTCATAATGATTTCTTATATTTACGCGAATACTACACATTGAATAAAACTATTTTTTTTTACGGATTTTATCGCGTTTAATTTTACTAATTTTGATTCCCGGCGTTTCGAGTGCTTTACAGCACCCATGGTAACGGGGGGGACTGAGGTGTTTGACGTCCTAATGTCATAGTTAGCCCGGCTACCTTCAGTTTTTTGAATATATTTTATATTCAAAAAAAATTAAACGCGATAAAATCCGTAAAAAAAAATAGTTTTATTCAATATTCCCGGTTTTACTTTTAGTATTTATTTTTAGTGATAGGAAGTTATTTTATTATTTTATAAACAAATTAATATTCAAAACCTAAAATATTAACATTACCATTGGTTTAAATTCAATTTATAATTATTTTCAAGCAACGAACACACATTTTAGACATCGAGGCAATAATATTTATTATTCCAAGTTCCCAATCCGCAACTAATGTGCCAGGCATTAGATTCTAACCACCCGTAAACCGCTCAATAGTTATTGGGGTCATAAAATAACAAGGCAGCATCCCACCTTTCCGTATCTAAATAAATACCTAATCCGCAAGCAACTCATAGCATTAAATTATTACAGCGATATCGTAAACATTCGCTGTTCCACTTCTTCCAATATTTATTTTTATTAAGTCGTCTAACGCACTATATGGAAGAAACGCTGGTTATTTTCGCATTTTCGTGGCAATATTATTTGCCTTTATTTTTTGTAATAACTGCTGCATAAAATGTAACTAGTGTAGGGCGGCGAAAGAGAATCTACAACCACATATCATCCCATGGGTGTCGTAAGAGGCAACAGAGGACTGAAACAGGAGATGTGCTGCAGCATTATCCTGACAATAACTCAAAATAGTAAAAAACTGCGGTTGACACCATCTGCCAATCGTGGCAACTATGCCAACCACCCCCCTCCCCCCCTGTGTGGCAATCTATAGGGGAGACCTTATGTTTAGCAGTGGAAGTCGTAGGCTGTAATGGATGTATAGATGAGTCCACCAGTCAATTACTTCATACCTTTCTTCAAGAGACTTCAACAGCACTAATTTTTATGAAGCACTTTCAGTGATTTCGAGCAAATATGGAAACTAATATTTACAAGAAACTAAGGACACTTACATTTGTAGAAATATACGTGGATATGATAATAAATAATAACAATAATTATTATAATGTTCTCCAGACCATATTTTGGTTAAAGTGACCGGTCCCAACGGAGACTAGCCAAATGCGCGGGTCAGGATCATAGTGCACGAGTTTATGCGCAAGTGTGGATGTACTCTCCATTATCTTACTCTCATAGTCTGATGGGACGGAAATCTGACACGAACTGAGAGAGACCAGGCGCAAACTAACGAGGCTGTTAATAATAATTATATAGAGGTAATAAATAATAATTAAACGGCTCTGTAAAATATATATTTTTAGATTAAATTGAATTACATCTATTATTTTAATACATTTTTTTCGTGGTAGAGATAAACTTCCACATGGATTAGTTGGCTCAACCAGAGAAATGATAATAATATTGACCACTAGACCGAATTTCGGTCACGGCGGCCAGCCTCAAATGAGACTAGTCATCGGCGCAGGACAGGATTACAGTGCCCAAGTTTATGCGCAAGAACAGGTGCACTCTCTATACCCTCACTCTCATAGTTAGTTTGTCGACGATATATATATATATTTACTTTTCATAATGAACTAAGTTTTGTTAAAATGAACAAAATAAAAAGTGTCACCGCCGCGTGTAGAACATTATGTGCGTCGCATTTTATTTTTTCGTTTCCTTCGTCTGCGGTCGTTACAGCAACTAATTGCTTTCGGAAACGCTTTATACGATCGTATTTCACCTGAAAAATGATTTATCCGCTTAGCCAATTTCTTTTTGTGTTGGATAATATCCAGTGATGTGTAATTATATTGTTCGTAAATATTGGGTGGATAAAATGTATTTCAATTTTTGTAATGGTATGATTTTTTTGGATTTTGTCCTTACTGTTTTTTAGATTCCAAATACAATAAAATAAAAGTTGTAATATATATAAATACTTTACATTATGAATCCTGATCCTAAGCCTGTCAAAAGACCACTGCTGAACATAGACTTCTCTCACAGATTGCCTCATAGGGGTATCCTCAATATTTGTTATGATTAATATACTCGTATATAAATAATAATGATAAATACAGAATTTTTTTTTTCGAACCAGTGGTAAAGTAAAAAATGACTTTCAATAAGAATTACACATGTAATCTATATTGAATAAAAAATTATTCTATTCTATTCTATTCTATTGCCACGCTTGCCAGGCAGGTTGGCAATCGCAGTTTTTATCCATTTATAAGGCATTTTTAAACCCCTTTCTTAGGCATTTTTATGAGTCAATGTAATCTTTATATATGAAGCTGTAATATATGTATGAAATAAATTATATTATTATTTTTTCATTTTTTTTGCAATACGAAATTATAAACATTCTGTAAAATTTGAATCTTTATCGCTGTTTTCTATGTTCAAGCCTCAACAATACAAATCGATAAAAATATTTGCTTACGTCATGAGAGTTTGTTTTACTTGAATAAAACTTTTTACTTTCACCTCAATATCGAAAAAAAATGGTTTGAGACAAGTGCTGCACTTATAATTTTCCTTTTTTTCATAATCAACATGTTTATTTTCTTACAATGTCTTATACATAATTCATCATATTTATTTATCTATTTTTGGATTTATATCGCTTATAAAATGAGTCTCGTAGTCACCTCTCATAACAAAACTACACACGGAGTCCACAGAAATGACGTTGAATACAAGTGCGCATACAACGAAGTGTAAACAACATTGGTTAATCCAGGGAGCCGTCATCGACTGGAGCGAGCGTGAAACCGTTTGGAACGTGGCCAGTTCTATTATCTCTTCTAATGCATATTGTGTATAAGGCTTTAGGATCTATTAAATGTATCCTGTGACAATTTTCATAGGTGCGAGTTGTGCAGCTAGATAATTACGCGAATAAATTAAATCATAGTTCAGAAGTTTAGTTAATAAACAGTACTTAATTCAAAATTATTAGTAACAATTAAGGAGTTGACATTGGCAAATATTTATATTTAGTAGTAGTCGTTTGGATGTCTATGATTGACTTTATAAAGCTCCCAGAGTATCATAAAAAGGGGATTAATAATTTGAGGAATGGATGGGATTATTTTTGGATAAAAAAGCGGTTTAATGCAACATACCAAACAAATTATTAGTACAAGTAGCACATAATAAATTGAAATTACTGCCTCGTTGGTCTAGTGGTCGTAAATGTGACTGATGATCATGAGGTCCTGGGTTCGATTTCAGGTTGGGCCAAAATCAGTAATTGGGTTTCTTGTCAACAAATTTTTAGTAGGAGTCCGGAGTCAGGAAGTTGGCGGTGTTCCAGTCCCGTGCCTCCGAAAGCACGTACGTCAGCCCTGCACCTGGTCTTTCTTCGGTCGTGTCAAATTGCCGTGTCATCGTATTATGAGAGTGAAGGAAAGTTCACCTTTGCTTGCGCATGCACTCGTGCACTATAATCCTGTCCTGTGTTGATGGCTAGTCTCCGTTAAGACTGCGCGCCGTGACTCAAAGTCAAGCCGACTTTATTAATAAATTGAACATGAAGAAATTTCTGAGAGCAAAAGGAAAAAAAAAATTTTTTTGTATTATATTCGAACTACTAAAGTTTTTGAAATTTGAAATATTTGTCAGATTTCATTTCTTATTATGTTCAAACCAATTAGTTCACTACTTTTCACTCATATGCGATAAGTTATAACTGACTTCTGTACTAATTATTATGTAACTTTTGATATTTAATCGCTGTTAGATTCTTGATTAATGGATAAAACTTTGACTTTTCATTCATTCAATATAGCCCACCAAAAGTCAAATGCTGAACATGGATCTCCCCCATAGTCTTCCTCCTAAAACTTGCGTATATAGTTACCGCGCTTAGCAGGCATGTTGGCAATCTCAAATTTTTATTTTCTAGTTTTTATTGGGAAGACGATGGCCATCTCCTGTTTTTTTTCCTCCTACGACACCATAATCTTTAACCGTCACTACACGTTTGATCTTATCTTATTAAATTGGTTTATATGTGTATATATAACTTTATTGTATTTATCTACATTTTAATATATTTTAGACAGAAATAAAGATTTCGATAATATTTTATAAGTGGTTTAAATAAAATGAGGGATAATTAACGACCACAGCCCACTTATGATGAGTGAATTTTGTGGTCCATAGATACTTTTATCTATCCTCGATCAAGAATATAAATGCAAATGCGTTATTACCCCGGAGGCCTTAACGGATCCTTAGAGAGAATCCTTTATTTTAATTAAAAAAACTTTCTACCCGTCCTTTATAATAGTAACGTAAGCTGGTGTTAAGGTCGGAGGATTACGGTTCCCGACACTTAATATAGCAGACACACAGCATCATGCTACTATTATTCTGTGCTGTAGTACTCATTTAGAGCGTGACTATTCCCTGGTCAAGCCAACCCATAAAGACTGCAGCTTTATCACAGCTGCAGTTAAATGTTTGCCTTTAAGAATGTTTAATATAAATGTTAACTAGTATTTTACTTAGAAACGTACAATTGACTAAGTAGATAACAGAAAGCCTCATTAGAGTCACTGATCCTCTTTACGGTCATTTGTCTGGACGTAATCCAAACAGCCGTTACACCTGCCTAATGTCTCTTGCCTCTTGTTAACGTTTGCTTTACCGTCACACAAATCCATTTATAGGGGTGAATAACGATTATTTTGTTTAATACAACGTTCATTTTCTTTTGTAACTTTGTTAATATAAATATTATTTATTATGCATTTAATAAATCAGCATCATCATTATCATTATGGATTTAGAGTACAAAATAAGAACACATCAAGTCTTTATGCGCCTTCCTATTCTGGAAATTAGTGCTATTAAAAAAAGAAAAAAATAATTAGCTTTTTACTGCTGCTCCGTGCCAAAATTATAGCTATCATCACCATTCATCATTGCAGCCCATCACAAGTCTAGTACTGAACATAGACCTCCCCAAGGAATATCACAAAGCACGTTCTTAAGCCACCTGCATCCATCGACTTCCTACGTCTCTTACCAGGTCGTCACTCCGTCTAGTGGGAGACCACCCTACACTTCGCTTACATGTACGAGGTTTCCACTCGAAAACTTTTCTACCCCATCGGTTATCGGTTATCGGTATCTTCGTTCCCGACCCGTTGCCACTTCAACTTACTGATCCGTTGGGCTATGTCCAGTATTTAATAAATAACAGTATGTGTGTTTGTTTTTTTTAATGTAAGAAATCGTATATTTCCAAACCGTTGAAAACATTTAGATTTTTTATTTTGTTTGATTTGTTTTTAATTATTTAAAAAAATCAACGGTTATATTTTTTTTAATTTTAAGACCATTTTACATCTATCTTATTTGATATTCAATACCATCATTTATGTTTAGTGGATTTTATTCCTGACGAAACGAACATTATTTTTCATCCGTTCATTTGGGGTTGTTCTTCGAACTTTTCTCGTTGATTGTTATTTTTCATTTTCGTTAATTTTGCTAATAGTGCTATAATGATTTTTAGTGAAATGAAATAAAATGTAAAATATTTACTTTTTTGACGTAAGAAACGAAAATGTTTTATGTCAAATATCACTTTTTAAAATAAAATGAAGCCTAATTTACAAGCACAAAACGTTAAGATAAAAAAAATTAAAGGTTAAGTACTAGTTTAAAGGTTTTATAATAATCTAAGTCTTGATCAATGTAAAGAAAGTGGCTAGAAAAAAATTAGGAGACAAAAGCCATGAACATTTCAAAAGTTGCAATGGTATGCTTAAAGTAATACTGACTGTAGAGACGTATGCTCAACAGTAAAACGCATATATGTAGGCATTATTTACTTTCAATCATTATTATAGAAAGTGAACGCAGGCTTTTAAAATAAACATGTATCCGCTCAGAATTTATGTGAAGTTGTTTGAAACATAGATTTATATTTTCTCACACAACAACCATTACGATGCAAGGGAAAAACATCGGAAGTTGCTTTTAGAAGTCAATTAAAACTGTCTGCGTAAAGCAACATTTTCAGACAAGACGGATTGCGACAAGTGCTCGGCAGTTCGCGCTATGAAACCTACTTCGAGTAAGGAAGTTGAGGAAATGGCGGCGGTTTCCTTTGCCTATGAAATGTGTAAAAATCAGTAGGGCGTTAATTTCACATTTCCTTATCCATATAATATGCTTATTTATGTTGATTTTTTGTTAATTTATACTAGTTGGTACCCGGCACATTGCTGTCGCAACAAAAATAATTGAGTTAATATCGTTTTAAATTTGGAAGAGTTATTTTGTTTAATTAGGAATGATAATACAGTCATTTAAATTGAATGACCTTCAACTTTCAAATAGTCTGTACGATACGCGCGCCACCTAGTTTACGTTATTTGTACTATGCCTATAACCTTTGCGCAAGTGCCAGCAATAAGTTGACAAAGTTTAAGGACGCGTTTGCAAAATTGATAGGTATAGAATCGAACTATTACATTGACACGGGTCACACACACAAGTGTACGCACGGTTAGCTGCGGGTGCGGGAATCGTAATCAAGTAAAAACATTTTGATAATTTGAAAGATTGATTTTTTTCATTTATACCTACAAAATATACTTATATACGAAATACGAATAGTTGCTCCAGAGACTGCTAGGCACTAGAAGCCTCTACTAGCAGTGAGATGGTGGCTGTGGCCTTTGGGCTGGTTTTGTTAGTTATGATAAAACTTTAGCACCGGACTTGGTGAAGTGACTGAAGGTATACTTTGGTGACTACTACTAGAACTCCTGTACGAGTAGAACTAGGTGTATCGAGCTTGGGCTCGTTTTGTTAGTTATTATGAAACCTAACCTCCGGGCTTGATGGAGAGACTTGATGGTGTACTTCGACGACAACTGCTGGAATTCCTGGACGAGTAATAATAATAATAATAATAAATGATTTATTTGTTAGAACTAGAACTAGGTGTGCTGAGTTTGGGTTCGCTTTGTTACTTATTATGAGACCTAACCTCCAGGCCTGATGGAGAGACTGAAGTACACCATCAGCAGAGCTAGCATGGGCAGGAGACAATTTTATCCCTGGGAAAGGAGAAAATGTTTATCCTCTCGCTTAGTTTTATCCACCCTTAGAGCATGGGCACACCATCATCATCATCATCATTACAGCCCTTCACAAGTCCACTGCTGAACATAGGCCTCCCAGGAATGCCACAAAGCACGGTCCTGAGCCACCCGCATCCATCGACTTCCTGCATGTCTTACCAGGTTGTCACCCATCTAGTGGGGACGCCCTACACTTCGTACGCCAGTACGAGGCCGCCACCGAGAACCTTTTTCCCCATCGGTTGTCGGTTCTTCTAGCTATATGGCCGGCCCATTGCCACTTCAGCTTACTAATCTGTTGGCTATGTCGGTCACTCTGGTTCTACTGCGGATATCCTCATTTCTAAGTTTATCACGCAGTGAGACTCCACAGCTTCCTCTCCATAGCTCGCTGAGCGACCTTGAGCTTCCTCATCCGACCAGCAGTGAAGGACCACGTCTCAGTTCCGTAGGTCATCAATGGCAACACGCACTGGTTGTACAGCCTCGTTTTCAAGTTTTGAGGTATACCTGACGAGAAGATGCCGTAATTTCCCGAACGCTGCCCAGCCGAGTTGAATCCGTCGATTGACCTCTCGGTCGAAGTTGGACTTACCTAGTCGGACTATTTGTCCCAGGTAAACATATTCGTCAACAACTGGAGCTTAGTGCTCCAACAACTACCGGCATAGGTGTGACATGGACATTAAACATGATCTTGTTTTGTCCATGTTCATCTTAAGACTATCCGTTGGGAGGCACTATAGAGGTCATTGAGCATAGTGCTTAGGTCCTCCAGCGATTCTGCCATAGGACTATATCGTCGGCAAATCGAAGGTGAGTGATGTACTCGCCATTGATGTTAATGCCGTATCCTTTCCAGTTCAGAAGCTTGAAAACGTCTTCCAATGCAGCGGTGAAGAGTTTCAGATATAACGTCACCTGTCTTACACCTCTCTGCAGTTGATAGGTTTTGTACTCTGGTTCTGTACTCGGATAGCCATCGTAGCCCTACTGTACAAGCACTTCAACACTTCGATATACCGACAGTCAACTTGGCACCGCTGAAGGGACTGCAGCACCGCCCATTTCGACGGAATCAAAGGCTTTCATAGTCCACATACGCCAGATAGTGGCAAATTGTACCTCGGACTTCTGTACAATTTGCCGAAGGGTATGTATGTGGTCTATGGTGCTAAAGCCTTTCGGAAACCGGCTTGTTCGGGAGGCTGGAAGTCGTCGAGTCTGCGTGCGAGACGATTTGTAATGACTCGAAAACAGCACGTAGACGCGCCTCAGAAGGAAATCGGTCTGTAGTTCTTCAAGAGCGTTGTCGCCTTCTTGAAGAACAAGACCACCGCACTTCTGCTCCACGCCTCCGGTGTAGTGCCACCATGTAGGACGGAATTAAAGAGCTTCTGAAGGACTTCTGTACCGGTTTTCCACCCGCTTTCAGAAGCTCCGCCGTAATTCCATCCTCGCCTGGGGCCTTGCTGTTTTAAGGTGCTGGAGAGCCATTCTAATCTCGCTCAGACTGACGTCCGGGATATCATCGGAATAGTGTCGGATAAGACTCGCTCTTGGATCGTTACTCACACTTGCGTGTGGCTCCAACGATGATGTACAGCTGCCCATAGAACCTTTCAATCTCACTCAAAATCTCAGGTGTCCCGGAAACGACGCTGCCACACTCGGTCTTCAGCTTCGACAGTTGGTTTTTCTGGCAGACAGATCTCTGGCAAAGACTTTGGAGCCCTGGTTCCGTTGATCGCTTCTTCAATACGAGCTGTATTGAAGTTGCGCAAGTCCCGCCGCATGCATTTGGAGATCTGTCTGTTCAGTTGCCTGTATGCTATCAAATCTACTGAAGATTGCAGCTTCATTTCCCGTCTAACAGCCATGAGATTAAGAGTGTGATCGGAGAGTTTTTGTGTTCTTCTGCGGCGGGTCTTACAAAGCTTAGCTCCGACCGCATGGACAGTTTCCACAAGCTTGTCATTCATATCGTCCACTGCATTGCAATCTTCTAGGCACTGAAAACGGTTTTGTAACTCGAGCTGAAAGGTTTCGGGACTTTGGATTAGAGCACGAGGGGGACGGAGCGTTGACTTCATTAGACGACACCTCTCCAACTTAACGTTTAAGTTCAGTGTGCCTCTAACCATTCGGTGATCGCTACCAGTTTTCACCCTCGCGATCACTGAGACATCACTGAACAGTTGGCGTCTAGTCGTCATAATGAAGTCAATCTCATTTTTTGTCGAACCGTCGGGGCTCGACCAGGTCCACTTCCTGTGGGGGCTTCTGGAAGAAAGAGTTCATCATAAAGAGTCCCTCTTTCTCCATGAAGTCGGCCAGCTGCTGGCTCCTTGGGTTCCATTGCCCTAATCCGAATTTCCCTAATTTCAGCTCACCGTTCTCTCTTGTGCCTAGCTTTGCGTTGAAGTCTCCATTAACACCGTATAGTGGGTTTTAGAGAATGCATGGCTCTAGAGATATCCTCATACATTTCCTCTACCTCCTCATCGGGGTGCCTGAAGTTGCGTAAACCTGTATGACCTTCAGCGAATACCGTTTGGTGATTCTGAGTATAAGGTACGCAACCTCGTCGACACACTCCCAATTTTACAACGTTGTTAACGAGAGACTTGTGGACGATAAATCCGACACCTCCTTGGACAGATGGTCGCCCTCCGGTGATAGAACAAGTTGCCGGATTCGAGGATTACCGTGTCCTCCCCTTCGGACCTCTGATAATCCTATAATATTCCAGCGCAACTTGTCTATCTCTTCTTCCAGCTCCAGGATCTTCTCGTCAGTCCTCAGAGTGCGTTATAAGTTGCCAGGTCGAGTCGTCGTAGGTGGCAACTGAACCTCCAATGATTCTTAGCACTCCCTGCCCCGCCGTTACCATGGTCGCCACCGTAGCCAGGAATAGCGGGGCCGCCGGAGACTGGGTGCCGTTTCTTCGTAACTTTCATCAAGGTGGGTATATTGCCATAGTTGCCACGCTTGGCGAGCGGATTGGCAACCGCAGTTTTTTATTGCTATTTTGCTGTTATCAGAAAGATGCTGCTGCCCATCTTCTGCCTCAGTTTCCTTCTGTCGCCTTTTACGACACCCACGGGAAGATATTGGGTAGTGGGTATTCTAGCCCGCCACTACACGGGGTATGGGTACACCGGTGATATAATATCCACAGTAGATAAAATGAGATAGACTTAAACTTAGATAGATTTTTGTATTGTTACGAGCTTGGGGTTCGATACAATTAAAAACTGCTGAGTGAATTACCAAAATTGACACTTTAATTACACTTTAAACCACACTAATAACAAAACACAATTTTGCTACTGATCGCTTTAGTTCGCAGTTGTATCGCTCGAAGTCTTCGCTTGTATCGCCAATTCAATACTGCCTCGGTCGTGGTCTATACCGGCCTTATATAGCGCCTCCGATACTTTCCAGAACCTTCTACTGTGGAAACATCTAGAATGTTCGAGTACATATCGGTCCTGAAATTTCTAGAAAGATCTTGACTCTCCTAGTTCTGCTACTCGATACTAGAGGGCGCTAGTGGTAACTAGTGTTGCCATGTATAAACCATTAATAGTGGCGCAACACTGCCCCTCCTAAGACATGCTCGTCCCAAGCATTATTGGCCCCATAATAACGCGCCAGTCGATCCACATGGACGATCTTAGGAGTACCTCTTGCACCTTTCTGTATCCGGTAGGTTACGTCATTGATCCTTGTCACAATCCGGTACGGTCCGTCCCATTTAGCTTGAAGCTAGGAGATTTTGCTGCGAACTGATTGTGTAACCACACTAGTGAACCTTCGTCAAACCCTTTGTTGTTCATTTTGCGGTCATACCGTGTTTTCATCTTCTCAGACGTTTGTTGGCCTGACGTCTGACGTCATAAATGTCATTCATTTTGTCCCGCAAGTCATTTGCATAATCGGTTATACTGCGTGGGGCATCAGGTGGTATTCGGTGATCAGGTCTGCAGGCAGCCGTAATTCTCCCAAAATTTGCTAAAGCTGGTGTCACTGATGTACTCGTGAACAGCGCTTCGATATGACAACAAAACGGTTGTATGTGCCTGTCCCAGTCTCGTTGCCGTTTTTCCACAACTTTTGCTAGGTACCTCCAATGTCTGATTAAATCTTTCTACCATCGATCAGATTGTGGGTGGTAAGAAGTTGTTCTTGTTTTATGAGTACCCATAACTCGGCAAGTTTCCTGGAATATTTGAGACTCAAAATTCTTCCTTGATCGCTATGAATCTCTAAGGTACTCCAAAACGACAGAAGACTTCATGAACTAGTTTATCTGCAACTGTTGAAGCTTCTTGATTTGGAATGGCGAAGACTTCTGGCCACTTAGTGAAGTAATCCATCACAACCATGAAATAATTGTTACCACTTTCACTTTCCAGAAACGGCCCCACGTCAATGGCTATCTCTCCCATGGTGCACCAACATTGTACAATTTCAATGCACTCTACTACGAGTTTGAGGTCCTTTACAGCCGCACAACTTGTACATTTGCGACACCAGTCCTCGACATCGTCACGACATTGGACCCAGTAAAACCGTTCTCGGATCTTCAGTAGAGTTCGTTTAACTCCCAGGTGGCCTCCTGAACAACCATTATGGTACAGCTGTAGAACATCCGGTACTTTAGCTTTAGGGACAACCATTTGCAATGACAACTGTCTCCCCACAGCCGTAGCACCTAGGGCTGTATCCTTTATTGCGGTCGCGAACTGTAGCTGCTGCAACCTCCCTGACGTGATGGGAACGATGATCCTGCCGCACAGCTTCCACCTCCAGTGCATGGGCTAACGCGTCCTTAAGCGTCTCGTGGTGCCCGGAGCCCTCAGCAGCTCTGACTTCAAGGTCGCGGATGTTATCGATGAATGTCTGTACCAGGTTCCCTACAATGAGCGCAGGTACAGACTGGTATGCTTTTCGAACCAGCTTCCACCTCAAGGGCCCACTGCTGCAGGTTTTCGTTGCTGCGTTGCACGCAATCCTGAGCTGCGCACGAAAGACGTGTTCCAGGTGAGCGTCGCCATATCTCGCCTCCAATGCCTCAAGGAGCTGCTCGTAAGTCACTTCCTTACCGAGAGCTTCCAGAACAGTTAAGGCCTGGTCACGCAGGCCTAGGGTAAGAGCATTCATGGCCTGACTTTTATTCCAGCCGTTCGCTTCATGACAGCCTCGAACTGGATTTTGTAGGCCGACCAGGAAGAAGTCCCGTCGAACGGCGGCACTTTGAATCCACGTAGCGAAGGTGTTGTAGCTACCACGGGAGCTGTAATTCCATCCCCAATTTTAGTTCGTCCAGCGTTTTCCACGTCAGCCATCACGTTGTTAACCCGATTGTTCACTTGGTTGATTCAGGTTTCAGCTCGACAGGCGGTTGTCATGTTGAGCAACCCTATCCTTCACCTCCTTATCTCTTTCCCGAAGGTAGCGTGAAGGTCCTTCGCGAGAAGCATCTGCTCCTCCTGTCCCCGCTGCAGCCGCTCTTCCAACCGACGGGCCTGTTCTTCCTGTCGGCGGGCCTGTTCCTCCTGTCGGCGGGCCTGCTCCAGCATCATCATCAGAGCACCTAAGTCAGGTGCTGCAAATGCAGGAGCTGCTGACGGGCCGACCTCCGTGGTCGGCAGCTGGCCCTCCGACGCTTGCGATGTTGTACCACCAAATTGTCTCTGGTCCGTCTCCTGTTGGCGTTGACTTCGGCACGGATACCTCCGTGTCATTTTAGGTAAAATCGGCATGATTAAATCCCACTTGACACCAATTGTTACGAGCTTGGGGTTCGATACAATTAAAACTGCTGAGTGAATTACCAAAATTGACACTTTAATTACACTTTAAACCACACTAATAACAAAACACAATTTTGCTACCGATCGCTTTAGTTCGCAGTTGTATCGCTTCGAAGTCTTCGCTTGTATCGCCAATTCAATACTGCCTCGGTCGTGGTCTATACCGGCCTTATATGGCGCCTCCGATACTTTCCAGAACCTTCTACTGTGGAAACATCTAGAATGTTCGAGTACATATCGGTCCCGAAATTTCTAGAAAGATCTTGACTCTCCTAGTTCTGCTACTGATACTAGAGGCGCTAGTGGTAATTAGTGTTGCCATGTATAAACCATTAATAGTGGCGCGCAACAGTATGAATATAAACTTACCTTTTCATATGCAACTCGTTCGCAAGGATTCTTTGAACACTGCCATATGAGATCCCCTGACCTCAGCTACATGCCTGATGGTCACTTCGATCTGCCAACACAACATCTTCGACTTTTTCACGTTGTCTTCAGTGAGGGACGTGGATGGGCGTCCTTCGCGATGTTCATCTTCAGTGGATGTTCTGCCCAGCTTAAACTCCTTGGCCCAGCGTGCAACTGTAGAATATGGAGGAGCATAGTCCCCAATGTTTCCACTAAGTCACTGTGTATGTCTTTGAAGACATTTTTTCAAACAGAGGTACTTGATGACAGCTCTAATTTCGTTTTTCTCCATGTTGATGTTATCTCTTTGACAGTTCGTATTCAAATGAATCTATCTCCCGGAAATCGTGATCTATTTATATGATTTTTAGGCTGACGTAGTGAGTATATAAGCAAGCAAAAATAAAAATTTTTGGTTTTTATGCGGACCTGAAGTAACCGATTACTTTGGATCACCCTAGGTGCCCTCGTTGTTTTCGATAGTATTAAACCTGTTTTAAAAACAAAATTTGATCAGCTATTAAACCACGTTGATAAATTGTATAAATTAAGCCTCACATTGCGCTTACTATTTTAAAAATATTGTCTCCTTGTACCTAGATTTACATACTTACTCCGCTCGAGTCCAGTCTGGATATGTTCGGATATTTTAAAAATATTGATAATAATCTTAAAATAGCTACAGCCTGGACTCAAGCTACTTTACCTATAAAATTTGGTGGTATTGGTGTGAGAAATCTTTCTAGCGTTGCATTGCCTGCTTTCCTTGCTTCCTGCATAGTGTCAATAATTTATGTAAATAATTTTAAATAATAAAGTAGACCTGTGCTTTGCTATGGAGGCAGGGCAGACATGGCAAACGCTCTGTCCCGGTGAAAATGTTCCACTGCCAACTTAATAACAGTGGGATATTCCGTTGGTACAGAGGTTGCAGAAAGATTTGTTTCATAATTTCCATAGTGACCAAGATAAGGCACGCCTTCTAGCTGTTTCGACTAAGGAATGTAGTCACTGGTTACACGCTTTATCATCAAGTAATCTCGGCACATTACTTGATGGGAAAAGCTTGCGCATCGCTGTAGGAACCGATTAGAGCGGTGATTTGTCAACCCCATCAGTGCCCCTGTGGTAGCAGCGTCGACATGTTTGGGCTCCACGGACTTTCTTGTAAGAAAAGTGCTGGTAGGTTTTCACGGCATTTGTTTTTGAACGATGTCATCCGAAGGGCTCTTGTCTCTATAAATGTTCCCTCGGTTTTAGAGCCTTGTTGAATATTTAGAGACGATGGCAGGAGACCCGACGGTATGACATTGGTCCCTGGGAGAGAGGTAAAGCCCTAGTGTGGGATGCTACTTGCGTAGATACTGGCGACCTCTCATCTCAGGGTACCCGTTTAGAGCCGGGCGGCATCAGAGGCAGCTGAACTGAGTAAGTGGCGCAAATATGAGTCTCTGAGAGATGACTACATATTTGTGTCATTTGCTGTAAATAGTTTCGGTCCGTGGGGTCCACGTGCGGTGAAGTTCTTAGGAACTCCATCCGCGGCTGGTCGTTGCTGCTGATGATGAGAGGGCTGACTCTTTCTCGCTCAAAGGCTAAGTATAGCCGTTCAGCGGGGAAACGCAGCCAGCGTAATTGGCTCGATACCGCGTGGAGTAGGACTGTTTGATAATTAAATTACTAGTTTTTTAAATTATATTTTAATATTGTATATAATAAAAGACATGATTTAAATTTATTAATGAACTAGCTGTGCCCATGGTTTCACCCGCGTCATCACGTGTCCGAGGCGCCTGACATAACATGTATGGAAAATGATATAATTAATGGAGTACTTACGTACTCAGTATGTTAAATAGCGAAGTTAAATTTTATCCACTTTATAATACCTAATTGCGGCTTATGTATAAGATATAGACATATGGTATCCCGAACTTTTTTAGACAAAGTGAAAATCTATATTTTGTTGAAACATTGTATTTACGTATCACTGACCATAACACCAGCGCACGCGGTAAATAATTTCAGGCGCTTTTTCTGACTTGCTTAATAAAATCAATAAATAAGGTTAGCTGAGAGATATAGCCTAATGCTATATAGCCTATACTATTTCACATGAATCTGGCTATAATATACAAAAAATCGGACCTGTAGTTGCAGAGATTAGCGCGTTTAAACGAACAAAAACAAACAAAAAACTCTTCCGCTTTATTATATTATAGTATAGATAACTTGATGTAATATTAGGTCCTTACATATGAAATTAGCGTTTTGTACGGGAGGAATATAAAGTCAATTTTTTTTGTAAAATATATTTAATTAATCAAAGTATGCACCGCTGAAATCTATGCACTTTGCCATCTCATAGGTAGTTCATTGATCCCTTTACTAAAAAACCATGGAGCGAGAATCAATAAACTCTTTGAAGGCGGTTTGGACTGCCGCATCAGAGTTGAATTTTTCCTGTAAGAAATTGTCCAAATTCCGGAAAAATGGTAATCTGTTGGAGCAAAGTCCGGGGAGTACGGTGAATGTTGTAGCTCATCTAACTCAGTGGTTGTTTGTTGTGTAGTGTGTGGTCTTGCGTTGTCGTGAAGCAGCAGTGGCCTGGAGCGATTGACCAATCTCGGTTGTTTAGCAGCTAGTTCTTGCTTCATGGTTTGCAGTTGCTGACAACAGACATCTGCCGTAATCGTTTGGCCAGATTTTAGAAAGCTGTAGTGAACGACACCGGCGCTAGTCTATCTAACACTCACAAGTAACTTTTCTGACTCAATTTTCGTTTAGGGCAGGATTTGGCTGGGTTTCAGGGTTCAGCCATTGCGACGAGCGCCCAATTATCGTAGAGTATCCACTTTTCATCACAATTAATGATTCGATTTAAAATCCCTTCTTTATTGTGTCGGTTAGCAAAGTAACACAGTAGTCGACGCGTGTTTGCAAGTTCGATTCACTCAATTCATGAGGTACACATCGTTCAAGTTTTATACTTTGCCGATTTGCTTAAAGTGATTAATGCAGTTTTATCCCTTACCCCGAAGCCTGCAGCTATCTCTGAAGTTCTTTGTGATGGATCCGCTTCCACAATAGCCTTTAATTCTTCATTTTCCACTTTGGTCTCCGGCCGTCCACGGGGTTGGTTCTGAAGGTCGAAATTTCCAGAACGAAAACGTTGAAACCAAAACGTACCGTGCTTTCTTTTGCAATACCAGCGCCGTACACATCATTAATCATTCGAGCTGTTTCTGCAGCACTGGTGCCTGGTAGAACTCGTACTCGTAAATATACCGGTATTACATGTTTTCCATTGTGCGGTAATAAGTGACGCCAAAGAATAAAATAATGAGGAAAAAACAAATGAATGACTGTTTTCAAAACTCAAATGTACCAGCTAAATGAATTTATATATTTGAATTTGGAATTCTAGACAAAGAGAGATAATGATTTCTTATATTTACGCGAACACTAGACATTGAATAAAACTATTTTGACGGATTATATCGCGTTTAATTAACTTTTATTGATTCCGGACGTTTCTGGTGCTTTGCAGCACCCATGGTCACAGGGGACTGAGGTGATTGACGTCCCAATGTCAGAGTTAATCCGGAGTACCTTCAGCTTTTTAATTACTAATTTTGGTCCGATCTACGCAGAATGAACTAACTGTGTCTTGTAGTGGTATGCTTGGGTTTAGTTTTAATTTTATTAATTACAGGATCCCAAGCAGGTGGTAGTACCCAGCCTCCTTCTATATTGATTTTTTTTTAATTTCAATAGCCTCACGTATCATCCTTGGCAGGAATCGATGTTCTTTCGCGAGAATTTGTGGTCTATCAAATCTAATGTAATGGCGGAGGCCGTCTAGGATATGATCACAAACTGCAGACTTCCCGGAACGTTGGTGTTTCACGTCAGCTATATGTTCTTTAACGCGGGTTTTTATAGATCTCTTTGTTTGCCCTATATATGAGAGATCACAATCGCTTGTACTCTCCTGCATATTATAGAGGAATATTGCACTTGACGGATGGTAAGAACTGACTAATCTTCTTCGGTGGCTTGAAGAATGTTCTAATAGAAGCTCGCTTCAAGATGTAGCAATCTTGTCTGTGACACCTCTGACATATAGTAGTACAGCAGGCACACGCTCGACTGTGGCCGGCTTCACTCGGTCACTGTGACGTAGGCGCGGGACCCGAAGCTTGTTGTTTTGCAGAACCTGCTTGACGTGCTGAAGCTCGGCGGCCAGGTGTTTGCTGTCACAGATCCCTCGTGCTCCCTGTAACAAAGATTTGCCCACGGTAGCTAACTGTGAAGGATGATGGTGGATTCACCATTTAAATATCGGTCTGTATGGGTCTTTTTCTATACACATTGTGACCTATGGCGTTGTTAAGATTTGGAATGACTAACACATCTAGGAAAGCTAAAGAATTATTTGCCTCTAACTCCATAGTAAATTGAATTTTAGAGTTTACGGAATTAAGATGTTCTAAAATGCAAATGATGGTAAAATTGTGAAAGTATCGTCTACGTACCGCTTGTAGAACCTTGGAGTTACTGGTGCAGTAAGCAGGGTTTTCTCCTCAAAGTCCTCCATGAAAATATCGGCGACAATGGAGATACCGGTGAGCCCATTGCAACACCATCTATTTGCTTGTAAAACTCTTCCTTCCACAATAGATAGCCAGATGTAAGGCAATGTCTAAATAACACTGCATATTCTGCTGGCATGTTATTTTCCTCTAGCCTTTTGAGATTTTCCAATTGAGATGCAGTCTTCAACGGGTAGGCATGTAAATAGAGACTGAACATCAAAACTGACCATAGTTTCATTGTCAGTAAGATATAGGTCTTTATCTCACTAACAAAATGGTATGAATCCTTAGTGTGTGCTCTTGTGTGTTCTCTGAGTGGTGATAGTGTGTTTGCTAAGAATTGAGCCAATCTGTAAGTTGGCGAATCGATCTGACTCACTATTGGACGTAATGGAGCGTTCGGTTTGTGTATTTTTGGTAACCCATACAACTTCGGTGGCTTGGCATATGCAGGTATTATCGAATTAACGTCTAGATTCAATTTCTCAGGTTTTCTTCATTAGATCGCTAGTTGTTTTAAGCGTATTGGTTTTAGGGTCTGTTTTGACCTTTCTGTAGGTACTTTCATGCGATAAAAGGTGTTGTATTTTAAAATTGTAATCCGATGTATCCATTATAATCGGAGTATTACCTTTATCTGCGCGGAGAATCGTTAAATCTGGTCTCTTGCGTAAGTTTTTCAATGCATTAAATTCATATTTGGGAAGATTTAATTTCGGCACTGAGCAATGTGGTCTCTCATATATAGGGCAAAGAAAACGATCTATTAAAACCCGATTAAAAGAATACATAGCTGACGTGAACCACCAACGTTCCGGGAAGTCTGCAGTTTGTGATCATACCCCAGACGGCCCCGCCATTACATAAGATTTGATAAACCACAAATTCTCGCGAAAGAACATCGATTCCTACCAAGGATGATACGTGAGGCTATTAAAATTAAAAACACCATAATTTCAATAGAGAGGAGGCTGGGTACTACCAACAGCTTGGGATCCTGTAATTAATAAAATTAAAACTAAACTCAAGCATACCACTACAATACTTCAAGACAGAAAAGTTCATTCTGCGTAGATTGCACCTAAACTAATAAATTAAAAACCTGAAGGTAATCCGAGTTTACTCTGACATCGGGACGTCAATTACCTCAGTCCCCTCAGACCATGGGTGCTGTAAAGCACCCGAAACGTCGGAAACAATAAAAAGTTAATTAAACGCGATATAATCCGTAAAAATAGTTTTATTCAAAGAGGAGATATTGCAGATCAAAGTGGTCAGTACGACAAAACGTTAATTTCATATGTAAGGACCTAATAATAATTTAAATCTGACATTTTATTGTAAGAATTATAATGAAAGATTTCATGTGATTGACATAAATAATTTAATTAAGACCTGAGTTTGATATACTCTCCTCCGGCGCCCAACTTTCCGGCTGCGGATTAGGATATCTGCCGCCCTTTCTCTCCCTCTCCGCACCCTCCTTCCGCAACATTACTTCTTCGCAGAAGGTTACGCTGGCACTCCACGCACTGTCGCATCTAACCATAGCTTTAATTAAAGCTGGAGCGAGTGGTCGTCCCCACTACATCCAAGATTTCACGATGTAACCCAGCCCACGCTGGCAGTCCTCAAGGTATGCTGCGCCGTGTCCTCGTCGCTACCATAGTGATGACACTCAGTTGTCGGCTCTCTTCCGGCTATTCGTCACAGATACTTACCAAAGCACCCGTGCCGGAAAGCACCTGTACCAGCCAAGCAGTCTGGCAAGACCGATCGAACAGCCTCGACAGTTCTGCTTCCTGCCTTCGGGTGAGCTAGACTCTTTTCCACTTTTCAAGCATAAACTGCCGAGCGTGAAGCTTCCATGATTGCCACTCTCGGAGAAGGACGATACCCAAGTCGAAGTTCCGAATGCCAATCGTACAGAGACGCAAGAAACTCTGCCTCCATATCCCAGGGTGGGGACCCCACCAAGACACATGCCGCCTCATAGGAGATCGTCCGGTACCTCGTGCAGAGTCCGACGGCCATCGCCCTCCTGGGGCTTTCTCAGGAAGGTGACGTATTGCAAGCCTAGTGCAACTTGTACAGATAATATTTTACTGATTTTGAGCCCTTACATAATTTAATTATTCAAAATTTAAATTTGATCACTGTGGACAGTTGGTATCGCCTACATGCACAAAAACAGAAAGTTAAGAAAGATATGCATGTTCCAATAAATGAACATCCTTATAGAGATTTAGAAGTAGTATAGTGAAAAAGCTGCCATTTCTTCCATATAAAACAATACTAACTATTTATATGGATCATTATTTAAACTAATAAGTCTTGAATTTAATAAAATATTTAGTTCTAAAACACTCTTCAAACAGTCACAAATCGTTTAATGAGTGGGCGACAGTAGGAATCCATAAGAGGACAAAACAACTTTGAAGTTGTATGACCTTTAAAATGAAAAATCATATAATCATAGTATTTTACTTAGAGAAAATTTAAAAAATATTCGAAAAAATTTAAAAGAGTGTGCATCACAGCCAAGTCTTTACATTTAAGAAACAAAATTAGAATGCCTCTAACAAAATTAAAATGACTTGAAGTATAATCAATAGTGAAACTGGCAAGATGAAACCACACAACTCAAACATTCAATTAAATTTATAATTTAACGAAATCAGATCAAGATGTTGCAACGGCTTTGAACAATATTTTACCGACATTTGGATCTTGACTACAAAGTCACTCAATTTCTCCCATGCTGTCGCCGAGTCATTACTCAAACAAAATGAAATTGTCTGAAAAAGAATTTGCATTTCATAAAATATTAACTATCAGACGATATTGTAAAATATTTCAAAATTATTGATATTATGAAAACAGCAAATGGAGAATTCCTGTTAATGTTATTGCGTCTATAATAGATGCGATTGCACCCAACTTGCTATTATTTTTAATGCTAGTACCCAATCTGGTGTGTTTCCTGATTTAATAAAACATAGTAAAGTTATACCTTTATTTAAATCTGGCAGTACATTTGACCCCACTAATTTTAGACCTATTTCTATACTACCAACGCTCAGTAACATTTTTGAAAAAATTATTCTAGAACAAATGTTAAGTTTGTTTAATGTAAATAAATTACTCCATAACAATCAGTTTGGACAAGGGTCGCTTGACAACTGATGCCGGTGTTGAGCTAATCAAACATATTTTCTGTACATGGAAAATTCAGAAGATGCTTTGGGTTTATTTTGTGATCTTTCCAAGGTTTTCGACTGAGTTCACCATGAGACATTAATCAGGAAGCTACATCATTATGGTGAAAAATATAGCGCTTAAACTTATTATATCATATCTACATAATAGAACGCAAACAGTTGTTATTAATGGGAGCAGTTCTTCCAGATCGGTAGTATTGGGTGTTCCTAGGGCCAGTTCTTGTCACCTTTCTGTTTTAGTTTATATTAATGACTTACTTGAATTACTTGGCAGGGAATAACCATGATTTAGTATTAGTTGTTTATGATACTGTATATTTTCCGACTTAAAAGCAATGATTGAAATATTACAAGTGAATAATGCTGTATCAAAAGGAGTACACTGGTTTAACGTCAATAATTTGCTTTTGAACGGTAATAAAACGAAATGTATTAAATTCACCACAGCTAATGTTAAACGGTAAATACCAGTGTGTAAATGGGGAGGAGTGGGCCTTGTTGAATCCACTGTTTTTCTCGGAATTACAGTTGACGCGAAGCTTCAATGGGGCTCTCATATCTAAACTAGCTAGCAACTTAGTTCTGCAGCATATGCTGTAAAAAGATAAGGGGCCTTGTATGTGTTGAAACAGCTAGATTAGTTTATTTTAGTTATTTCCATAGCATAATGTCAAAAATTTAAAAATAAATATTTTAACTTTGGCCTATCAATATATTTACAAGAATTTAATGTATGTACACAAAACAAAAATAGTTTTATTAAAAATAGTGATGTACATTCTCTTAATACTAGGAACAAGCACACGTTAGTTATACCAGTTACTCGACTCCAAAGAGTCAGTAATTCCTTCACGGGCAATGTATACGCTTTTATAACAAAGTACCCGAAAATATGCAGATCTTATCTATCAAAAGTTTAAAATATTTATTAAGCAAAAATTGTCCACTAAGGGTTATTATACTACTAAAGAGTACATGACTGATTATAATGCTATATAAAAATTAGTGCATTGGTTTAACGTTAATAATCTACATTTAAACGGAAATAAAACTAAATGTATTAAATTTACAACAACGAATGTTAAAAATCTGGGTACCAATGTGTTTTTAAATGGGAAGAACTGAGCCCTGTTGAATCCACTGTTTTCTTGGCATCACTCCCGACGCAAAGCTTCAGTGGGGCCCCCATATATCCAAACTAGTAAAGTTCTGCAGCCTATGCTGTAAAAAGATTAGAGGTCTCACTAGTGTCGAGACAGCTAGATTAGTTTATTTCAGTTTTTCCATAGCATAATGCCGTATGGGATTTGCTATGGGAAATGCGGCTGATTCAGAAACTATTTTGTTTTACAGAAACGGCCATTAGAGCTATTTGCAACCTAAAACAGAGAGAGTCTCATAGAGATAAATTTAAGAAATAAATATATTAACTTTGGCCCTCAGTATATTTACGAAAATTTAATGTATGTTCACAAAACAAAGGTAGTTTTAGTAAAAAGTGATATACATTCTGTAAACACTAGGAACAAATACAAGCTAGTGATACCAATTTCTCGACTCCACAGAGTTAGTAATTCATTCTTGGGCAATGTATACGCTATTACAACAAGGTCCCGGAAAGTTACAGGCTCTCTCTATTAACAAGTTTAAATGTTTTGTTAAGCTGAAACTGTATAAAAGGGTTATTATAGTATAAATGAATACATGATTGATAATAACCCTGGGAATGAGGTGATCGCTTCAAGCAGTTTCTAAAATAAATTTTGTACTTAAATAGTTTGTACAACCATTAATGTAAAATTTACTTTAAAAAAAGAAGTCCCGTTGGTTTCATGGTTCTTCCCAGAACAGAGGTTTTTTCGAACCAGTGGTAAAGTAAAACTACTTTCAATAAGAATTACACATGTAATCTATATTGAATAAAAATTATTCTATTCTATTCTATTCTATTCTATTCTAACCCTGGGAATGATGTGATCGCTATCATGCTGTTTCTAAATGTTTTCATAAATTGTTATGAAAACATATATAAAATATTATATTGTAAATTGTGATTTAAAAAAAAAGTCGCGCTGCGTTTCTTGCTGGTTCTTCCCAGAACAGAGGTTCTTTGCAAACCACTGGTAAAATTAAAAAATTACTTTCAATAAGTATTAGTGTAATCTATATTGAATAAAAATTATTCTATTCTATTCTACCCAGTAAAAAGGTCTCCTGTTCTCTACGCTCACCACACGAAACACAGCAGAAAGCTGCTGTTTCACGCCGGTATTCTGTGACAGCGTGGTCCTTCCCCGGTCGAGCCGACCCATTCGTGCTACAACTATAATATAGATAGAGCATGGCTCTACCACGTTACCTTAGAATTTTGATCAGCACACAAATGTGGGAGACAGGATCGGACTTGTGATATTATCACTAATGTAGATCCTATATGATAGCCGAAAAATTTTAGACACTGAATTTTATTTAATTTTCTATTTTAGATACGACTATTATTGCAGAGATAGTGAGCTATTTACTGTAGAACCTGCTTAAAAAATCACTGCAAGAATTGAAAACAGTGGATTAAATTGCTATCAAATAATCGAGGCTTTGTTCAGTGCCTCAAGTTTCTACTTTCCTATGTGGAGGACACCTTCTGCCAGATAGAGTATAACTTCGTTTGTCATTTCAGTTTTATTTGACTTTCCACTGGAAACTCTCCGCCCTTATCGATATTCCTAAAACGAATTTCCACTATTATTCGAATTCAAATAATTTTCACAAAGCAAAATTCCAACTACGATAAAAACTAACGATTCCCATCCCCAATATTTCAATTGCAGATGCATCAGTGGACGCCAATAAAAAAAAATAGACATAGGTGCTTTGAAAATATTATCAATAATTTGATTAGTCAAATATATAATTTCCATTAAAATAGTACGTAAATGTTAAGCGTAACATTTCTAAATACAAGGCATTTACAAATTCTTAAAATTGGCCAATTATCAGTTGTGAATTGAAAACTAACTGTTAATGCTTATTGTTGGGTTTATACTAATTTGGAATGCTCTTACCTTATTGCAATTTTTAAGCTCTGCATTTGCGTTCTTATTAGCCTGTAATTGTTCACTATTGGATGACACAGTGGTTTAGAGGGTTATTTCGATACAACTTTAGAGATAGAGAGCAATACATTTTATATAGGGTCTTTATATTTTAAGTTTTGGGCATTATGGGCTTGATATTGCCTTTGACTTTCTGCCTTTTTCAAAATTTTACTTTAAGAATTTCCGTCAAAGTATCTAAATATATTAAAGTTGCTATGGTGAAGCCACTATGTAATTAAAAACTGTTAAAAAATCAGGCACAAATCACATCGTCAACTGCAAACTGAGTTGCCTAATGAAGTTAAAAAAACCTGGAAGCAGACGGTGAAAAATTGAATGTTGTTTTTCAGTGTACTATTGCCCAAACGGCTTGGTACCTTTGTCCCATTAATTGCTCTAATTCTGACTGTTCTAGTGCAGAGAGCTAGGTATGGTGTTCAGATTTACGGATAGTGATTATTTTAACATAGCTTGTTATTAGTTTTGAGATCGGTATTAGTATTTTGATAGGCATGCATGTATTTTTAAGTACAATCACGTTTTTTTTTTCTACTTGCGTGCTGTAACTAAAGATGAAGTTTACCTGGCAGAGGCAGGGCTACTCTGCCACTTGATCAACTATCAATAATTTTTATTTTGGAGTGAAGTGACTGGTTTGACCTAAAATAAGCCACACTGTCACAGATTACCAGCGTAAAATAGCAGCAAAATGCAAGGTATGTATGGTGACAATACATAAGAGTAAACGAGGCATTCCATTTGAGCTCTTAGTCGTGAAATATGTATCCTTAATCAATTATATTTGTAGGTTTATGGCATGCAGCATCCATAAGGGTGGAGACTGTTGTCACTCTTGTATGAAAAGCTTCTATTTTTTAATATTTAAATTATAAGCAAAATCAACAATCCCTTTAATGGTAAATGACTGCCATGAAAAATAGTTTATATAAATAAAATGATAGAGGTTTGCAATTGTGCGCGTATCACGGACAAACTACTGGATAGATTTCAATTAGGTTTTCTAATTTTATTTCTAGACACTTGGCCCTTATCAAAAAAATTATATCGATCTTCATTTAATATAAAGTTGTTAAAGTTTTAAGGAACAACGATTTTTATACTGGTTTCGAAGGTTGTTGGTTGCGTGTTCACATCACGTCGGTTGGTCACCACTGTGGCCGTGAAAGGAAAAGGGGAGTGGCCAACTCTCCGAGTGGCAGTTCGAGCTATTCTATATACTGCTTTTACTCCGAACTTTGATAGCGCGATTTAGGCTTCGATGTGTTTCGCTTGTGGCGGGGCGACAGCGCCGCCACACCATAATTGGTCCAGCAATATTTATAATGTAGATTTAATTAAATCCCTGGCAATAAAATAGAGTCGGGCAACTTTAGCAGTTCATTGCTCAGATACAAATATTGGGGTCTCCTCAGAGGTATTCATACCAAGACGTTTCGCACCGAACTTAGATTTGTTCATATTATTAAAGATCTTGCATTTTTGAGCAAATCCATTATGAGAGGATGCTGTAGGTTTATTCTGAGACCCTCCTTTACTCTATAGTTGTCCTTTACATCGGACGTAGTCAGATCTGAACCGACGTTTTAGATAGCCTGTTTACCATATTTAAGATCTGATTTATATTCAAATTTTGTAGGTACATTTTAATTTCAAAATTAGCTTTCCTATGTTCCTTCAGCAGATTTTCTATTTTATTTTCCAGAATCTCGATACAAGCTCTATTTTCCATAGACTATGATTCTGAAGTAGCTGTTTTCTTCTTGAACTCTTCATTTTGCTGACTAAGGAATTCAATCGAATTTTCCATTTTAGCATTTTTTTCTTGTATACGAATGAGTGTTGGATTAATCTTTATAAGTTCTGCTGTTGTTCCGTAAACAATAATTTAACCATCTAGTGTTTATATTTCACGAAATCACAAACCAGGGTTTCTGGCTTGATTGTAGAGAAGCGTCTTCACTGTCCTTCTTTATTTTGTTACCTCTTTGCCGTTCAGATATCTTAAAGTGAGGCGACGTAAGTCTTGGCCCTAAGTCTCGGAAAGTGTTTACGGTTTTAGTGGTCGATATGAATTCAATGAGGTTTCAATTAGAAGTTAGCTAGTGTAGTTGAAGGATGTCATATATCAAATTTTAATATGGTTTTGCTGGAAGTACTAGGATCCCCTAAATTTGTAGGTAACTTGTTATTACTTTTAAAATGTTGTCGGTACTACCACATAAGTAACGGTTCGCGTAGTGTATATTTTCTTTGGTAACGGTACGGTTTCTTTCCTCATGTGATACTTACTAAGAAGATTCTAAATTTATTGTGTCAATTAAATCAGTGAAAAAAGTCACTACTACCAGGCTCAGAAGTTAATAATGTCCTTAAACACCTGTTAGCAACGAACACCTTATCAAAAGTGTCAAATCTTTCAGGTCCAATATCAGCAAAAGTACCAGAATCATGAATTCGTAGAAGTCAAAATTCGTGAAAGTTTGTACACTTATGCACTGTAATAATGCCTACAAATAACAGTCAATAAATTCAAAATGTTTATAGACTTACCACAATATTGTCATAAGTTTTTCTTTTCCTAGTATAGAAACCTGCAGAAAGTGATCAGATTATTTTGTGCTTTTATTTGCACAGCACTTAACCTACTTTCGATGATGATCACATCATGCATAAAATTTTGAAACAATCAATTCATTTATAGTCAATATCTTATACAGAGTTAACATCTCACAAAAATCTTTACTGTATATTCACGACAATATTATGACAGTGTATTCGCCTACAAACAAAATGAAGTATTCTGAGGCCATAATAACTGAATTTAAGCAAAATCAATAATAAATATTAAAATCTAAACCTATGAAATATATTTGAATAAATTTCAGAAAATAATTTCAACGTAGACAGAGAATCCAATAGACGGCGGGGTCGCGTAACCGTTATTCTGCCTTTCATTTACTCATCACAGTGCTGCCATTTTGGTAATATTACCCACAAAATAGGAGATTTTGTTGGTGAAGCGTATGTCAGTAATTCTAGGCCACTTTATTCACAAGTTATTCATCATCATCATTACAGCCCATCATAAGTCCACTGCTGAACATAGGCCTCCCCAAGGAATGCCAAAAGAACGGTCCTGAGCCACCTGCATCCATCGACTTCCTACATGTCTTACCAGGTCGTCACCCATCTAGTTGGGGAACGCCCTACACTTCGTCCGTCGGTACAAGGCCGCCACTCGAGAACCTTTTTCCCCATCGATTATCGGTTCTTCGAGCTATATGGCCGGCCCATTGCCACTTCAGCTTACTAATCCGTAGGGCTATGTCGGTCACTGTGGTTCTACTGCGGATATCCTCGTTTCTAAGTTTATCACGCAGAGAAACCCTGAGCATAGCCCTCTCCATACCTCGCTGAGCGACCTTGAGCTTCCTCATACAGCCAGCAGTGAAGGACCACGTCTCAGTTCCATAGGTCATCACTGGCAACACGCACTGGTTGTACAGTCTAGTTTTCAAGTTTTGAGGTATACCTGACGAGAAGATATAGTGTAAAGAATAATAAGTGTAAAATTTTATTTTTAAAGAATTTTTCCCGGCACATGAAATATAAAAAAGTGTTATTATGGTTTACTGTACTGTTTGTATGAACAATAGTACAACAAATAAAATATTTTTTTTAATTATCCCAAAGACTCCACTAGGTAAGTAGTAACTTGACTATAATTTATTGTTTTTAATGTGGTACATAGATAACTCACCTATAAGTGACCTAACTAACTACCTATAAGTGATTGAATAGTTATTTTTATAATGTTTATAATTGAAAAATTTCGTTTATAAATTAAATACGTAGGTTCATGTTTTTTATTATTATTATTTCAGACGGCTAGAGTGTTTAAAAGCTGTCGGACGAGAAGATCTCCTTTCAAAACTTATTATATAATTTAAAATTAAAAATTTCGTACATCGACTTCAATGTAAATTATTAAGAATAACTCAAAAACTATTTGTCAGACCTTGATTTATATGAGACCACATGTGTGAGGCATCAGTTTTCAAACAAAAAAAGAATTATCGAAATCGGTTAACCCAGTAAAAATTTATGAGGTAACACACATAAAAAAAACATACAGTCGAATTGAATACCTCCTCCTGTTGAAGTCGGTAGAAAAAAGGCAACAATATAGACTCTGTGAGGATCACTTCGAAAAATCCCGTATTAAGTTTTCTAAAAAAAAAACCTGTAAATCATTTATTTGGAAATGCTTTTCCAACACTCAACTTGCTGACAAATGATGGTGCTAGTTTGAGTTCCAGCCAATGTGAGAATGTATCTGAAATGAATGTATGAATTGATTGAGCCAAAATTTTGCAAATATTTTGATCTCGAAGGAATCATTGTAAATATTGGTAATGAAATATTAAAACGTGTGCAAGATTTTATTGCACGCCTCACAACATGAGGGAGTGTTCTACTCTCGATATGTGGCCATACCTCAATTTCGCTACATAAAATCGTTCTTATACTTTTAGTTATACATCAAATCCTAACGTAACAATAACTACAGACATTGAATTATAAGATTAGTTTATTTTCTAATTGATTCACTTTAGATTACAGAACAAAAAATGTAATTGAAAAATATATGAACTGCCGTCCGTTGGTCTATGCGTCGGTGAGTCTTCTCGCTTAATAGAAGTGTAAGCAATAGATTGAGATATAAAGTATTAAATAAGATTCCATATATTCTAAGGCGGATCCCTATTGATTTTTGTTATTGAACTCAACTCCGTTTAAAAGTTATTAATGAAAGTCGATCAGATTCTCTGTTTTTTTTTTCTTGTAAAATTATCGTCACTATTTTTATTTTTTTCATCAAAATTAAATGAATCGCTCATGAAGCGTGCACTTTTGGGTTTTCCAAACTATATTTGTTAAGCCATGCGAGTGCTTTCTAATAGATTATTAATAAAACTTTACATTAGATTCATAATTTACCATTTAATTAAAAGGCACAACAACAAAAATTATAAAAAGAAATATTTAGAATATGTAGTTTATAAAAAAATATTCTATCTTAATTATATATATTATATAATAAAAGCTGATAACCGTTTTGTTTATTTAATTTTATCCTCTTGTGCCAACCCTACCAAAATAGGTAAAAATTTCGACAGCTCCTTAGAAGCCTTGCCTCTGTCTCATGTGGTTTTAGACACGTCTACTCGCAACCGAGGTTCGGGGGGAAGAGGAAAAGAATAGAATATTTTTTTATTCAATTTTTATATAGATTTCATGTAACTCTTATTGATTGTCATTTTTAACTTTACCACTGGTTCGGAATAATACCTCTGTACTGGGACAAACCGCCAAGAAACCCAGCGGGACTTTTTTTCTAAAAGTAAATTATACAATATGAAAGGTTGTACAAAGTATTAATTTACAAAATTTATTTTTGAAACAGCTTGGAAGTGACCACTTTCAGAGGTTTTAGTATCAATCATGTATTCATTTATATTATAATAACCCTTTTTATACAGCTTTTGTTTAATGAAATATGTTATTACGAGAAATCGTTTCTTTTATCGAAGGGATTCACTTCGTATCAGTCGTAACCGTTACCGCTAACGTTATAGCCTATCAAAAGTCCACAGCTAACAAACATAGGCATCTCCCATGGACTGCCTTACCTCATTAGAGGTATATGCCATAGTTGCCACGATTTTCAGGCGGGTTGGGAACTGCCACGCTTTTATAATTTTGAATTGTTATCAGGAAGAAGCCTGTCCACTTTATGTTCATTTTGTATTCTAACTTTGTACGTACTTTGATATTCGAATTTGTTTTTTATGAATGAAGTAGACAATAAAATTTTGACAAGATGGATATCTAGATACAGGAGTTAATTGCAGCAAGGAGCAACATTCTTCCGAACTTTGTAATCACATTCAAGAGGAGTTCAATAAATTGAAAAGGAAGTTATTATCCTTTAAGACAAAGTAACTAAAGATGTATATTTAATATGGCGAAATTACATAATTGAGGGACAAACCAATAAGTATTTTATTTTAGAAAAAATTAAGGTTCCGCGCAAAAAATTTAAACCCATGAAATCAAATCGTAATAAGTTCCACGCGTATGAAGTCGCGGGGAACTGCTAGTTGTAAATATATTTTTAGGGGACGATTCGATGAATCCTTAGATGTGTAAATAATTTTTTTGACGTTTTACCTTATTTCCTGTATTATAAGATTTCATCGGATGCCATATTCTGACAGCGTTAGATGTTTTACCGAAAAATATCATCCTGTAGGAAATTATAACGGGATAAATGAGTGTGTTGTTTATTTAATTATCTGTCACGTACAACCACTGCGTGAAATTTACTATAGCCAGGGGTTTTGAAGCCAATATGACTAACAGTCCTTCAAGAAAGAAGTTCTTTTACAAATTGAAATTACAAATGAAAGTTACTACACTACTACAGCTACTACAGTCCATAGACACTTGCAATCAACTTTAAACACTTAAAAGGATACATGTGTGTTGTCTCCTGATGTTGATGTGGGCCTGAGATGAAATACCTCACATTCTGTAATTATTCTGGTTATCTATATTATTTAGACCGGAACTACCGTGCTTGCACTGAGTGAATATGTGAGAGGGTACCTACTCAGACGGAATCTTATGTAGAAAACTACTACTACCCACTAAACTACTACTTTAGATGCAGCTACAATTCATCGAGTGTTGAAGATGTGTAAGTTACATGCTCGCTTGCTCCTCTTCTATAAAATATGTGGTAAATAAATTAATTTCATTTATCAATATGGACCACAAATAGGCTTACTATAATTAATATATTTGAAATATTTTTTTAAATACAGAAAAGCATTATTATGAACCAAATGATTATTACTTTTTTTATAGAATTTATTTATGTTAATTAATGTTTAAATAAGAGTTTATTTGTAAGGTTGCTTGTGCATGTGAATGTGTGTGTGTGTGTGGATGTGCGTGTGCAACTTTTTATATAAATTATACGAAGAATTCTTACTTAAATTATCTCATAAATTTTTAATGCTCGGAGTTTCTCTGTGTGATAGATTTTGCAATATCCCAACGAACCATTAAGCTGAATTTGCAATGGGCCGGCCATAAAACTCGAAGAATCGTCTTGAAATCGGGTAAGATAGATTCTCAAATAGCAGCCTTGTACAGATAAGCGTTGTTTAAGGGACTCACCCATTAGATGGTGACAATCTGGAAAGAGATGCAACAAGTCGATGGATGCAGGTAACTCCACACCGCGATTTGTAGTATTTCTTTGGGGAGCCTTATGTTCAGCATTGGTTATGATGGGCTGTAATGATGATGGCGATGACAGCTTAGCCATTTTATCAATTTTTAATAGCACTTAGTTCCAGAATGTTGTGAGCCTAGAATTGTTCTTATTTCGTACTCTAAATCCATAAAGTAGCAATGTAAGACGAGTTAGTAAACTAAGTAATTAATACTTGAATAAGTTTGAGTATAAAGTTAGCAGCAATTGGCTTCTGAATGTATTAATATTAAACAAGTTTAGAACATTGCAGGAGTAGTGGTTTAGAATGTAGTATATATTTAAGAAGCAGATATAAGAGGGTAGTTCAGGAGGTTAAGTGTTTGCCGCAAATTTCCCAGTATGCAAGCAATCCGAGCTTGATCCTTACAGGCATAATGAAATCTTCAAATTCAAACCATTTTCAGATTAGGTAAATCTGAAACGAGAGAATAAGTAACTTTTTTTTAAATTAGGGTTCTTTTTCGCTCAAAGGTTGAGTACAGCTATTCAGAGAGGAAACGCAGCCAGTTTTCTTGGCACTATACCGTGGGGAGTAGGTCTGTATGATAATGAACGTTTAAGTTTTTTTTTCATCAGCCTTTATACAGCTCATCTAATGTCTACTGATGGACTTACATTATCTCATAGGGTTATATTATAGGGATATATATATTATAGGGATATATAATATGGCAAACTATAGTTGCTGCGCTTGGCAGGCGGGTTGGCAACCGCAGTTTACTTATTTTTTTAGTTGTAATTAGGAAAACGTTGCTGCTCATCTCCTTGTTTGTTTCCCTCTGTAGTTTCTTACTTACCGGGACGATGTGAGGTAATCGATATTCTTACACCGCTAAGACACTTACAGATCTTTTTATTATGGTAGTAGACATTGTATATTTTAATCTTATGTAAAAAAATAATTTTCTGAAAAATTAATGTTCGGTGGATTATTTTCTGCCCTAAAAACCCTCTTATAAATTATAGAAAGCATGTGTCAAGCAGTGCGACGTTGCTGCAATAAATCTATAAGGTGATATTTTTCTTAAAGAGAACGTTACTCATTTTTTGCATCGTGGAGGCGTTTTACTTAGATAAGTAGCAATGGAAAAACATCCCGATTAGGAACAATTATTTGTAGGCCATTCAAACACTTGTTCCGTGTAGAATTCGAACCCGCGACCCCGAAGCGCCGAAAGCACATCCTCAGTCCTTACTCTACCGAGGCGTATTTTATTAAACGAAACCTTATCTTAAAATAAAAAAGAATCTTCAAAAACACGTTTACATTTTAAATCATAAAAAAGTTTTTCATTCGCTTATGCAAGAATCGTCTACTTTAAAAGTCACGTACATGCGCTACCGTCTATTAATATTGTATGTTTATATACATTATTATGACGCGAATAATCACGTCACACCGATTTAAAATCAAGTTTGATGGCAGACATTAAGAAAATTAATACAATTCAAATACATAATTTATTATTAAAGTAAGAAATACATTTATACCGTATCCACAAAAATGCAAGTGACTATGTATATCTTTTTCATTTACAATTTTTTTGATTGAACGACATATAATTGTGTTATATGCATCTAATCACAGTAAGTTTCACCATTTTAACTTCAATTATTTTCTCGAAAGCTCTATCAAAGGCTCCAATTACGGAAAGGTTTACATAATAAAGTTTTCAAAGCATTGGCAGCTAGAAGCGGGGAATTAAACTGTAATATTTTTTTGAATAAAACTACTTTTATTTTTAAATTCCTGACGTTTCGGGTGCTTTCCAGCATCCATGGTCACGGGGGACTGAGGTGATTGACGTCACGATGTCAGAGTTAACCCGGAGTACCTTCAGGTTTTTTAATTATTAGTTTAGGTCCAATCTACGCAGAATGAACTTTTTTGTCTTGAAGTCTTGCAGTGGTATGCTTGGGTTTAGTTTTAATTTTATTAATTACATGATCCCAAGCAGGTGGTAGTACATAGTCTACCTCTTTATTGAAATTAGGATGTTTTTTAATTTCAATAGCCTCATGTATCATCCTTGGCAGAAATCGATGTTCTTTCGCGAGAATTTGTGGTCTATCAAACCTCATGTAATGGCGGGGGCCGTCTAGGTCTTTTCTTGCTATTCGAGTCATACAGCGAGGAAGCGCAGAAAGTGCTGCATTTGTTTTTGTTTATATTTTCAATTGCTTCCAACTTGGTATATATATCGTTTATTTAAAAAAATAAATTAAGATTATCAAAATAAGTGTATATCATGTTATTCTCGTTACTGTTTTTTTCGTTCTTTTTTATTTATTCATTGATTTCATCTAAGGTGCTTCTAGAACCAAAGGAGGTTGTCAACGCGCAGCACAATCTATTATAAGAATTTACGTATGTATTTATGTCTATATCTTTGGCACACGCTGTAGCTTAATGCATTTTAACATATTATGAACTGTGTTATTCATGTTCTTGCAATATTTACTTTTCATATTTCATAAATCTTTTTAAACAATTTTACACAAGGTTAGGTGCATCTTTTGAGTTCCTTCATTTGAAAATTTACCTTATAGTGGCGGTGTAAGAAAATCCACTACCTCACTTCAGACATCAAAAGGGGTAAGCCTGAGTAATGTACGGTTATTTAAAGGATAGTATAGAGGTCATATGAGTTGGAGCTGAAAGGGAGAAGAGAAAATTATGGAAAATCTTAAATTATTCATAACTAAACTGAAGTGAAAATAGAGTCACATAATATACATCACAATACAAAGCATTAGCAAGAGTGTAACATTAACATTATAATTTAAGCAACTTTCTTTAATTCTTTTAAAAGTAGCAAAATTTCTTGGGTTACACATAAATAATTATAAAGATTATTTTTTCATCTAATATTTGCTTCTTAAACGGAAAATATTAGGTAAATATACGACAATTACACAAACACTTTAACGAGTACTTATGCACCTACAGTTTACAAAAAAGAGCAGAGGCTAGAGCTACCAAACCAAATATTCAAACCGCACAGCTCGAAAGTGTTCAGAACTGATCAGTCCTACAATCCTATTATCCAGCAAACAGAGCATTTCCTAGCAACTGTGGCTATCCTGTGCGCCAGAGCAATCAGAACCGACGCAATTAGTTGCACAAAGGCGTCGGGCCGTTTGAGTAACACGGAACGGAATTACACAGTCGAATTTTCTCTCTAACGGTATTTCGAGAACTTTATTACGTGCTTAATGTTGGAAGTACTTAAACATTATCCACACTTGTCCCGGACGGAGATAAGTGATGAAAATGAAGGTAATATTTTTTGCAGCAAACAGGGTGAAACTCTCGACGTTGATAAAAGATTGATCTTTTGGATTTTTGAATTCCTTTTCTAATAAATTAAAATTTTCATTTTATTTATATGTATTGGAGAAACCAAATAATTAACCGAATAATAAAAGTAAATACTAACAAATCCGACGTCTGTATTATAAAAAGGTAAAGTTGTTTATTATTGATGGTTTGTTTATAGGGGGAAATCCTTGTAACTACTGATCTGATTCTGACAATTCTTTGACTGTCAGAAAATAACACGTTTACCGTATGAAAAGCTTTATATTTATAAAGCAAGTCGGAGAAAAATAAGCTGACAGGCAGCTTTATCGGCTTTCAAACAGATATTAGAAGATAATATTGTATTGCAAAGTAATAATGAAAATGTGTATAAAGTTAAAGTTACAACCTATATACATCCCACTGCTGGCCACAGGCCTCTCAGGTATACTTTGATTTAAATAACGGTAAACCTAGAATGAGAAACAGGCAAATAGGAATACCTTTATATTTATACATATTATAACGTTTATTCATTAGTGCTCTGACCATATTCCCAACAAACGAAAGTACGCTCGGGGTTCCGTTAGCAGGTGAAATTAAATAAAAATAAAAATAATTATAACTTCTTACAAAAAGTAAAATCCGACTTTAAAGAACAAAAAGAAGTTATTCATTTTGACCTTAAAGTGGAATTTTTTCTCAATATTTATATGAAACCATCCTAGAAGATAAAACCTATTTAATAAAAAAGGAATCTTCATAATGATACTTTACGTACAATCATATGCAATATATTTACAAAAAATATACATTCGAATTGTGAACTTGCTCCTTACATTTTTGTGAAGTCGACTAATAAAGAGCCTTGAAGGTCGTACTACAGAATGTCATTGATGAGGGGATTATTTTGAGTTGTTAACAGGAAGATGTTGCTGCCCATATCCTGTTTCAGTTTCCTTTTGTCGGATTTTGCGAAACCCACAGGACGATATGGGGTAGTGGATATTGTTACACTGCCTGTGCCAAGCGTGGCAAATATGGCAATACATGAGGCCATCTATGGGGCGGTCTATGTTCAACAGTCAATTTTATTAGCTGTAATTGATGGATGGATAATGGAAGCTGGAGTAAAGATTTTTATTTCTTAGCTATGTCATAAAGAGAAATTCTTATTTATTTTAAGAACAGAACAAAAGCTTAATCCTTTATGCGACGTAAATATACAATACAAAATGTTTCCATTTTCGGTTATGGAACGGCGTTTGGCAAGTGTGCTCAGCAGCAATCTGCCCGATGTAAACATTCTACGTAAAAAGTATCTTGTGCGAAAATCTTGAAATGTTTATGTTTAGCCTCACATTTTTATGTTCTATAGATTATTTTATCAGACAGTTATAACAGTCTCCACCCTTTCATTGTTGACTTACCACTTACTACACTTACCAAAATCATTCATCAGCAGTACAGCAAAGGAGTGGAATAAGTTGCCAGCATCTGTATTTCCATCCGATTACAATGTGGGTGTCTTCAAGGCAAGAGTGAATAGGCTTTTGTTAAGTCAGTGCGCTTCACCATCTTAGGCTATATCACCACTTGCCATCAGGTGGTATTGTAGTTAATTGTGGCTTAGAATAATATAAAATATATTTAATAAGCGATAAAACCCGCAAATCTCATCGAAGCAGATTTAATTACTGAGACAGGCTTAACTTGTATAGAATAAACAAATTTAGTCTAACAAGGAAATTAAATTTCATCCCTTTAAGTTAAGAGAAGGACGAATTTAATTGTATCCAATGTTTACGCGTGTTGTTACTTAGCATTATTATTTTTATAAATAGAGGTAATAAATGAGGACATAGTCCACTTTACGGTAAATAATTGCCGTAGACCATAGACAGTCGCATTTGAACACATTTTCGGCAACGAGCAAAGTAATCAGAGACGGGGTCCGTACACCCCTACTAAGAATGCGGCTAGATAGCTTGAAATCCCCATACAGGGGACCTGATGATTGAACCTGATGACGAACCAAATCATAATTGTTATCATCATCGCCTTTCTTTTTTTATATAGCTCGTGCCCTAAGATAGATGGAGCTGCAAAAGCTAAAAGGTTAACAGCACTAATATCTCAGAACAAAGACATTTTTCTTTCAACTTTCTTCATGCACAAATAAAGAAAAGAATTATATAAAAGGCGCTCAGCTTTGTATAGAGGTAACATAAAATCACATAGTTCACTTTATCATTAGTGGATGCCTTGACTCATAGTCACATACATCCACCAACTTCCGTTGTATATTTAAATTATGTCTTAGATTATTTTCCTGTGGCAATCCCTGTATGTAAGGCAGTGTGAACAAGACAATTTTATGTACATTTAAGTTATTGTTGTTCAATATATCTTCATAACTGTTTGTTGTTTACACTGCCTCTTCTACCAACAAAATTATTATTGTACTATTTGAGCAAAATTTAGTAACTACAATTTTATTTAGAATGTCACGAAAAGGTGCTCCAGGCATGCAGCAATTTGTAATTTTTGTCACTTTAAAGAGTTATTTAAATTTATGCCTAGATTTTTTCCCATGTCATCGCTATACATAATTATATTATTTTTGTTAATATTTGAGTTATTTTTATTTTAAGCTCCTCTGTTATGGCACTGTCACAGAGTTTTGGTGGTGGTATAATATTATCAGCACACACAGACTCTGAAGAAGCTGGTATTGAATGCTGACACTCACATTGATGTTTAACTAAGGAGTCAAAACGCTCCTCATTATATTTACATGTCTTTACCAGATTATCCATAGCCAGTATGTGTTCTTTTATTTCGTTTTGGGCTGATTTATATTTATTGGGAACAGCTTGAAGGGAGTAAGTGATAATATTTCTGATTTAAGGCACTCTACGTCAGTCTCATAACATTTTTATGTTATCCACCTCAATTGAATACAACTTAAGTTCATATATAAATGCTTGGTTTTCTTTACATAAATTAACATGATTTTTGGTATTAATGTTATTTTTATTAATTTTGTACTTTCCTTATGTATTTATTAACTTTATATACTTCTTCAATTTGGTTTACTGCAATTAATCCTTACTGTGTTTCCTGAAGTGGAAGAGTCGTCACCAGTCAAATCTATTTTGCAGATTGCTGTAAAATTCTTGAAGTATTACATTGCACAGGCTCAGAGAACAGGCTTTGATGGTGAGTGTAGAGAACCGGAGACCCTTTTTACTAGAAAAGAGGCATTCCATCTTAGTCCTCACGGGTGACAACACATCTGCATTTTGATTCGCAAACGAGGATAGATGTAGATGTCTATGGGCCACAGCAACCACTTACCATCAGTTGCACTGTGTGCCCGTTTGTCACCTAAAATATAAAAAATTAGTTGTTATTAGGAAGACGTCTCCTGGTTTGTTTCCTCTGGCGCCTTTACGCCCTCATCTCATTTTCGTAAAATCATTTTGCATAAGCGGAGAAATCTCTCGACTGTGCATTTTGACACGTTTTCAGGTATTCCGCTGCACCGCTCTATCCTCGGACATTACTATGCTTTACAGTTCGCTTTCAGAAATTGGGTTAAACATAATTTTATTTTGATGTTTTTTACTGTTCTATATTTTACCTATACCATCTAGTTTTTACATTTCTAATAAATACATAAACAAAATTTATTCCAACACTTACTGCTACACACATGACAAATTACAATTAAAAATAAAACAAGTGACTTATTAACAAACAAACAAAAAAATGAAATAGAATAAAGAAAGAAGTGCGTCCATTATATGTGTATGCAAACACATATTAAAATAAAATAAAAATTCGTGTTCTATGATGAAGTGGTGGAAGGGACCGTCTCAGCATAAGCCGCGAGCTTGCAGCGCTGATTTTCAGCCTGCCCCGAACTAGTTCGGACGGTCAACTTTATGCGAGCGAGTAATTTTTAAATCTGTATTCTATACCTCATGTGAGATGTGCACGTAGAGGGTAGTATGTAGAGCGTTGTACTAAAGTGTTTATGATATATAATAGTAAAAATAATTAATAATGAGTTTTAAGTATATAAAATTACACCTATACTTTGAACTTCGATAATTTCATAATAATTAGATTACTCATTATGGAAGTCAACTTAAGATAATTTTGGGAAATATTTAAGTATTATACATTTTGGATTGCTAAATCTTTAATCTTTAGTTTACAAGTACGTTATATTTTTATAAAAATATTTTTAATTTAATTTTAATTGTCATAAGGAAAATTTTCAAATTGAGGTTTCCTTGTTGCTGATAGCTGCCGATGTTGGGTTAATGACATTTTAGATTCGATAACTATTCAGTAATACAAGGAAATAAAGAAAAACTCCGTCATTACCGCGCTATTTCGAGCTAGAAGCAAAATGTCGAAAGGGGAAAAAAATAAAATGATAATTCTCGTTATTTACACTTATTTATAACATTTGATAAATAAGTGTAAATAACGGATACAAGAAAATACTTGTTGTTGATTTTTACAACAAAATACTTTTATTTAACAAGTAAGCACGAAATATCATAAGTATTTAATGTTTGGAAAATATTTTCACAAGAGATTTTTACGCTCATCGTTTTGACCCCACGTATGATGAAACGATGCATACTTCTTATTTGTTTTGATAATTATAATCAGTATTGGATATAGCATTCCTGTGAGAACTATTTTAATAAATAATTTTTAATATAATTTTTGAATGAGAATTTTCATAATTTTAGTTTCGTAATTTATTTACTAAAATATTAAAGTCTTTAAATGGCGATGTTTATCTAATAGCATAAGTATTCAGAAATACGTATATAAAGTTTCAATTCAAAATATCAAGAAACAAATAAGTTATAGATTTTGAGATGGAACGTAACGTTTGGTCGCCGTCTTATGTCCCAGGAATTTTCCTAGATCAGTGGCGGCGCAAGAGATTCCACTATCCTACTTCTTCCACTATCACACTTCCACTATGCCGTTGGAGTCGTAAGAGGCGACAGAGGCAAGCTATGGGCAGCGCTGTCTTCCTAATAACAACTCAAAATTTAGAAAACCACGGTTGCCAAACCGCGTGGCATCCGTGGCAGCTATGGCAACTATCCTCCTAGAGGTAATCGATTGGTGAAGCCTGTATTCAGCAGTGGACTTTGAAAGGCTGTGAAATGAATGAATGATGACTTATTACGACTGCCACGGAATAAAATATGACGACGGACTTACTTGTCGCCACCAAAAGGGCCGTATTTTCGAGCTCTTTAAATAATAGTTTTAAATTTAACTGCATATAAAAGTGAAATAATAACCTATTAATGTCTTCTTATTATTAAAGGGGTACTAGTGGGTTTCCCTGCTGCTGTTAGAGCTCGTGATGATTTCATATGTATTTTTATATTACAGAAATTAATATTATTTTTCTGGCGTGAACATTATGTGAGGTTGCCAACCCACCGTTTATTTGAAATAAAGAGAAGTTATAACCAGCTACCACAAAAGATATAGTCGTAAGGTAGCGTTAGCGTAAATAAGAAGACGCTATTTTGACATATTTGTCATAAATTACGGGTGAAAGATTTCCAAATAATGTACTTTAAATAACTCTTATTTGAACACTGAAATCAGAAAATATACGTATTTTTTAAAACTGAGAAATTTGAAAATTTACAAACCCTTATGCCTCTGTAGCGTTAAGAGCCTTTTAACTGGGAACGAGGTATTCCATCTTAGGCCTCAGGGTGACAACGCATCTGCATTTGAAAAATGCCTATGGGTCACAGCAATCAGGTAGACTGTGCTCATTTGCTACACTTATTCTTTTAAAAGATGTTTATGCACCCGAGATAATTCGCACTTACCCTGTTTTCACCAAGTTTTATTAAGTCACTTTCTTGTTTGTCTATCCTTCCGGGTGGAATTTAGTAATTCATTTTAAACTAACTTCCCGATAAGTCGAAAACTTGAAATTTTGAATATAGTTCAAATTCGGATGACAATGCATAAATAATATATAAATTAAAAAAATACTTGTTACATTTTAATACATCATAACATAAAGACTTCGTTGATTATATCATTAATAACAATTAATGTACAACACGTTGGTAATTATTTAAATTAATATTTCCTGTGCCTATAAATATTTTTACCAAAATCTTTTCATGTTAATTGTTTTGTGAGCGCATTGTTTCTAAACGCGCCTATTGAATGGAACCAGAAAATGACTTTGTACAGCAAATTCACAAAAATTTAACCAATTTATTGATTGTAAATTTTTGAAAAATGTTTTTCAAACAATGCGTACCGTGGAATAAAAATAAAGAAGTAATTTAATATTGATTTGATAATAAGGGTTGGGCCATTTAAGATTTGGAATTTAAATCGGCTATAAAAAATTAATGAATATTTTTCAAAGTTATGAGTTTATTAGAAAGATTTAACCTTTCCATTTAGGAATGGAAGACATCATTCAAATGACTGCCACGGCTAGACTTACAATACCCCATTCGATAAGTTCAATTCTTCAGTACATTTTCGATTGTTTGGACCTCAATTTCGTCAATGGCAACTTCGATTTCATGTTTCTAGTCGTCAATCGTTTCTGGTTGGTTAGCGTAAAACTTATCCTTAACGGCTTGTCACAGAAAAGTCCAACGGAGTCAAGTCTCAGCTTCGAGGTGGCCAATTGACATCAGCATTTCAGCTGATTATGCGATTTTCGAAAATAGTGCGCAAAATCGATTGTTACGTTGGCTGTAGCACGTTACGCCATCCTGTTAAAACCAAATCGTTGTGAATTTTTTTTCGTAAATTTCTTACAGTTTGAGTAGAATACTCACCACTTTAGAAATAAGTTTTTAATATTTTCCAACTTTGTTAAGCGAAAAGCGACCCATTTCATATATGTCAAACATAAAACTGACTTTCTGTCACATCGGAAATGTCATCAAACCTTCCAACCTCAAAATTACCTATAGTTCCAATTCCAAACGTTAGATGGCCCACCTTGTAGAATTAGGCGTTACTTAAGTAGAATCTGCGATGGAGTCTACTTCACCTGAGGATGCCTCGTGTAGAGGCAAAACACGTGTCATATTATTATCAACGGTGGTGTGTCTTTACCAGTAGTGTTGTTGGTAGTAGTGGTGCTGGGATTAGTGGGGATTAGTGGTGACGGGGATAGTACACGCAGTTGAGGAAGAGCGAAAGTGCTCCTCAAACAATGTAAGACAGATAATTTTATATCATTACGCAAATTAATTTGATTTTCGATTTGTATTACATTATTTACAATTTATATTTTAACACTTTCCCTCTATCTTGATGGATATTTAGATTGTTTATCTTTTTTTTCCTCTTTAAAAAACGTCACCCCCACATTAGGATTTCCTCCTGTATCGTAGAGGCAGTTTACAAGCATAAATTACACAAGGACAAACATCCAGACCCAATTATTTGTAGGCCATACAAATACTGGATCCGTGCGGGATTCGAACCCGCGGCCCCTAGGCGCTGCAACTCATTGCTAAGCCACTGCGCTACGGAGCGGTCGATGATTTTGTAGACAGAAAGACTTTATTTACTTATTATAAACAGTTTGAAGGGAGTTAGTAAGTGATAATATTTCTGATTTAAGGCTTTCTACGTCAGTCTCATAACATTTTTTTGTGTTATTTTTATGTTATCCACCTCAATTGAATACAACTTAAGTTCATATATCAATGCTTGCTTTTCTTTACATAAATTAACATAATTTTTGGTATTAGTCTTATTTTTTATTAATTGTTGTACTTTCCTTATGTATTTATTAACTTTTATATACTTCTTCAATTTGGGTTTACTGCAATTAATCCTTACTGTTTCCTGAAGTGGAAGAGTCGTCACCAGTCAAATCTATTGTTGCAGATTGCTGTAAAAATCTTGAAGTATTACATTGCACAGGCTCAAAGAACAGGCTTTGATGGTGAATGCAGAGAACCGGAGACCCTTTTTACTAGAAAATAGGCATTCCATCTTAGTCCTCACGGGTGACAACACATCTGCATTTTGATTCGCAAACGAGGATAGATGTAGATGTCTATGGGCCACAGCAACCACTTACTTCAGGTGGACTGTGTGCTCGTTTGTCACCCTAACCTATAAAAAAATTTTTTTTAGTTGTTATTAGGAAGACGTCTCCTGGTTTGTTTCCTTCTGGCGCCTTTTACGCCCTCATCTCATTTTCGTAAAATCATTTTGCATAAGCGGAGAAATCTCTCGACTGTGCATTTTGACACGTTTTCAGGTATTCCGCTGCACCGCTCTATCCTCGGACATTACTATGCTTTACAGTTTGCTTTCAGAAATTGAGTTAAACATAATTTTATTTTGATGTTTTTTTACTGTTCTATATTTTACCTTTACCATCTAGTTTTCACATTTGTAATAAATACATAAAGACATTTATCCAACACTTACATCTACACACATGACAAATTACAATTAAAAATAAAACAAGTGACTTATTAACAAACACAAAAAATAATGAAATAGAATAAAGAAAAGAAGTGCGTCCATTATATGTGTGCAAACACATATTAAAATAAAATAAAAATTCGTGTGCTATGATGAAGTGGTGGAAGGGATTATGCGATTTTCGAAAATAGTGCGTAAAAATCGATTGTTAGGTTGGCTGTGTAGCACGTTGCGCCATCCTGTTAAAACCAAATCGTTGTGAATTTTTTTTCGTAAATTTCTTACAGTTTGAGTAGAATACTCACCACTTTAGAAATAAGTTTTTAATATTTCCCAACTTTAAGCGAAAAGAAACACATTTCATATATTATGTCAAACATAAAACTAACTTTCTGTCACATCGGAAATGTCATCAAACCTTCCAACCTCAAAATAACCTATAGTTCCAATTCCAAACGTTAGATGGCCCACCTTGTAGAATTAGGCGTTACTTAAGTAGAATCTGCGATGGAGTCTACTTCACCTGAGGATGCTTCGTGTAGAGGCAAAACACGTGTCATATTATTATCAACGGTGGTGTGTCTTTACCAGTAGTGTTGTTGGTAGTAGTGGTGCTGGGATTAGTGGTGCTGGGATTAGTGGTGACGGGGATAGTACACGCAGTTGAGGAAGAGCGGAAAATGCTCCTCAAACAATGTAAGACAGATAATTTTATATCATTACGCAAATTAATTTTTAAAGACATATTTATTTGATTTTCCATTTTGTATTACATTATTTACAATTTGTATTTTAACACTTTACCTCTATCTTGATGGATATTTCGATTGTTTATATTTTTTTTCTCTTTAAAAAACGTCACCACCACATTAGGATTTCCTCCTGTATCGTAGAGGCAGTTTACAAGCATAAATTACACAAGGACAAACATCCAGACCCGGAACAATTATTTGTAGGCCATACAAATACTTGATCCGTGCGGGATTCGAACCCGCGGCCCCCAGGCGCTGTAACTCATTGCTAAGCCACTGCGCTACGGAGCCGTCGATGATTTTGTAGACAGAAAGACTTTTTTATTTACTTATTATAAACCAGTGCTCGACTAAAGTTTATGTAAACTGCTTTATACTTACATATATATATAATTTGTGAAATATATGTATGTTAACTACCCTCACGATAAAGGAGGAACTCCTTATGTGAAGCTAACGTCCTATTTTTAAGAAAAAAAAGAATAAATACTAATCCCACCTGGTGAAAACCGCTGATATAGCACTAGATGGTAATTCGCACTTTCGTAACGTAACAAAACTGTTTACCTAAAATCAGTCCATTATTGGACACCGTCTTTACCTAATTTTATCGTTTGGTTTGAAATCCATGCACGATGAAGCTTCTGAAAATGCATATGTCACCGTTAAATGATATTAATTAGATTGGCGGCAGCGACGTTTTTAATTTTGTAGGAAATCTATTTTTTGTAAGTATTTAGTGGAAGACGATGTAGATAGTTTCGTAACTTGATCCTTAATACGACTATATAAATCCTCATATGAGTTTCGAGCTTAGGGTTTAATTTTGAATTTTTAACATTATTGTCATCTAAAACTTCTTGAAATTCACTGCGTTATTTTTCTATATTCGAAGCGGCACTAAGAAATAAATTTTGCTCGTCCAAAGAATTAAATGCGTTCTTTGAGGTCTCGTAATTTTTTTGTAAGTGTTCATAAATACAATAATTACGCTTAGCGTTAATAATTATTAAACAAACTACTTAATCCGAAACCAGTTCAGATTATTTGCTTCTCGTCTTCATTTTCAACAAACAAAATGCGAACTAAAATTATTGTATTAATGACAGGTTATCCCAATATTGGCTCTTGTAAAATTAATTTTAAATAGTCATATTACTAGGTATATGTAAGTCACGAAAAAAATAAATGTCATAGTCCTTTGAGTGAAATTAAAGATTCAAAAAACGATACATTGTACTTTGCTCGGTTGAAAAAAAATCCGAATCAGTGTCGATTTTAAAACCATTTTTCGTTTTACATCGTAATTACAGCACCAAATTATATTTTTTTTTTAAATTAATTGCTTTTACTTAAAGGAAATTGTATTATAAAGTAATTTTAATGGATATTTTTTGTTTTATTTTTGTTAACAAACAAAAAAAAAATAGTAAAACGCCTCACGCGAAACGCGCGCTTCGTGTCCAGCCGAACGTCGTTAAGGTTGGACCTGTGTCAATTTTTTTAGATGACATATAAAAATAAAATAGAAAATTTGAAAAACAAAAAACATATTGTGACCATAGTAACATAATTATACAAAGTAAATCAGAACCGTTATTGTTTTCGAAAATGTATTTCTATGAAGAATTTTTAACAGTGTAAGCGTACAGTACGAACATTATTGTAGCCGAAGATGTGTCTAAGTTATTTAAATAAGTCTAATTATACAAATGAAACAGACTTTATTGATTACAGTGCATCAATACCCCGCTCTGAGAAAGGTACCTTGGCACATAAAAATGCACAGAAAAACAGTAAGCACCCAACGGGCATTGATTGAGCATATGGAAATTGATTTTATTTCCGCGCAAGTCATAGACATACACGTAGATTATTAGACATACATAGTTTGTTAAGCTAATATCGATTATTTTGTCAGTTGACAAAGTAGTAAAATAATTTTCTAAGTTTCGATATTTATTTTATTTATTTATTTATTTAAACTTTATTGAACCTTACAAATTAAGTAAAGGAACAAAAGGCGGACTTAATGCTAAAAGCATTCTCTGCCAGTCAACCTTAAGGCAGTGATATAACTACGAAGGCGGTTACAAAGTAATATACATACACACATACATATACATATTATACATATATATACATATATACATTCATATACACACATATATACATACATATACGCCCCGTGTAGTGGCGGGTAAGAATACTCACTACCCCATATCTTCCCGTGGGTGTCGTAAGAGGCGACAGAGGGAAACTGAGGCAGAGGATGGGCAGCAGCATCTTTCTGATAACACCAAAACAACAATAAAAAACTGCGGTTACCCACCCGCTCGCCAAGCGTGGCAACTATGGCAATATACCCCCCATAATAGTAATGAAGAGACGGCCCCCAGTCCCCGGCGGCCCCGCTATTCCTGGCTACGGTGGCGACCATGGTAACGGCGGGGCAGGGGGTGCTAAGAATCTCCGGTGGAGGTTCGGTTGCCACCTACGACGACTCAACGTGGCAACTTATAACGCACGCAAACTGAGGACTGACGAGAAGATCATGGAGCTGGAAGAAGAGATAGACAAGTTGCGCTGGAATATTATAGGATTATCCGAGATCCGAAGAGGGGGGGAGGACACGGTAATCCTCGAATCCGGCAACTTGTTCTATCACCGGGAGGGCGATCATCTGTCCCAAGGAGGTGTTGGATTTATCGTCCACAAGTCTCTCGTTAACAACGTTGTAAAGATTGGAAGTGTGTCGACGAGGGTTGCGTACCTTATACTCAGAACCACCAAACGGTATTCGCTGAAGGTCATACAGGTTTACGCACCAACCTCGGCACACCCCGATGAGGAGGTGGAAGAAATGTATGAGATATCTCTAGAGCCATGCATTCCTCCAAAACCCACTATACGGTGTTAATGGGAGACTTTAACGCAAAACTAGGCACAAGAGAGTACGGTGAGCTGAAAGTAGGGAAATTCGGAATAGGGCAACGGAACCCAAGGGGCCAGCAGCTGGCCGACTTCATGGAGAAAGAGGGACTCTTTATGATGAACTCTTTCTTCCAGAAGAGGCCCCACAGGAAGTGGACCTGGTCGAGCTCCGACGGTTCGACAAAAAATGAGATTGACTTCATTATGACGACCAGGCGACAACTGTTCAGTGATATCTCAGTGATCGCGAGGGTGAAAACTGGCAGCGATCACCGAATGGTGAGAGGCACACTGAACCTAAAAGTTAAGTTGGAGAGGTCACGTCAAATGAATTCAACGCTCCGTCCCCTCGTGCTCTAATCCAAAGTCCCGAAACCTTTCAGCTCGAGCTACGAAACCGTTTTCAGTGCCTAGAAGATTGCAATGCAGTGGACCATATGAATGACAAGCTCGTGGAAACTGTCCATGCGGTCGGAGCTAATTTTTGCAAGACCAGCCGCAGAAGAACACAAAAACTCTCCAATCACACTCTCACTCTCATGGCTGTTAGAAGGGATATGAAGCTGCAGTCTTCAGTAGATTTGACAGAATACAGGCAACTGAACAGACAGATCTCCAAATGCGATCGAGCAGAACCAGTGCTCCAAAGTCTATGCTAGAGATCTGTCTGCCAGAAAGAGCCAACTGTCGAAGCTGAAGACCGAGTGTGGCAGCGTCGTTTCCGGGACACCTGAGATTTTGAGTGAGATTGAGAGGTTCTATGGGCAGCTGTACACATCATCATTGGAGCCACACGCAAGTGTGAGTAACGATCGAAAAGCGAGTCTTATCCGACACTATTCCGATGATATCCCGGACGTAAGTCTGAGCGAGATTAGAATGACTCTCCAGCACCTTAAAAACGGCAAAGCCCCAGGCGAGGATGGAATTACAGCGGAGCTTCTGAAAGCGGGTGGAAAACCGGTACTTGAAGTCCTTCAGAAGCTCTTTAATTCCGTCCTACATGGTGGCATTACACCGGAGGCGTGGAGCATAAGTGCGGTGGTCTTGTTCTTCAAGTAAGGCGACAACGCTCTCTTGAAGAACTACAGACCGATTTCCCTTCTGAGCCGCGTCTACGTGCTGTTTTCGAGAGTCATTACGATTTTTACGTGGTAGAGCCACGCTGCAACTATATTATAGTTGTAGCACGAATGGGTCGGCTCGACCGGGGTAGGACCACGCTCTCACAGAATACCAGCGTAAAATAGCAGCTCAATGCTGCTGTGTTTCGTATGGTGAGTGTAGAGAACCGAAGATCCTTCTTACTGGAAAAGAGGCATTATATCTTAGTCCTCAGGGGTGCCAACGCATGTGCATTTTGATTCTTAATTGAGGATAAATGTAGATGTCTATGGGCCACAGTACCCACTTACCATCAGGTGGACTGTGTGTTCGTTTGTCACCCTATGCTATAAAAAAAAATCGTCTCGCACGCAGACTCGACGACTTCCAGCCTCCCGAACAAGCCGGTTTCCGAAAAGACTTTAGCACCATAGACCACATACATACCCTTCGGCAAATTGTACAGAAGTCCGAGGAGTACAATTTGCCTCTATGTCTGGCGTATGTGGACTATGAGAAAGCCTTTGGTTCCGTCGTAATTTGGGCGGTGCTGCAGTGCCTTCAGCGGTGCCAAGTTGACTGTCGGTATATCGAAGTGCTTAAGTGCTTGTACAGTAGGGCTACGATGGCTATCCGAGTACAGAACCAGAGTACGAAACCTATCCAACTGCAGAGAGGTGTAAGACAGGGTGACGTTATATCCCCGAAACTCTTCACCGCTGCATTGGAAGATGTTTTCAAGCTTCTGGACTGGGAAGGATACGGTATTAACATCAATGGCGAATACATCACTCACCTTCGATTTGCCGACGATATAGTCCTTATGGCAAAATCGCTGGAGGACCTAAGCACTATGCTCAATGACCTCAATAGTGTCTCCCAACGGATAGGTCTTAAGATGAACATGGACAAAGCAAAGATCATGTTTAATGTCCATGTCACAACTTCGACCGAGAGGTCAATCGACGGATTCAACTCGGCTGGGCAGCGTTCGGGAAATTACGGCACATCTTCTCGTCAGGTATACCTCAAAACTTGAAAACGATGCTGTACAACCAGTGCGTGTTACCAGTGATGACCTACGGAACTGAGACGTGGTCCTTCACTACTGGCCGGATGAGGAAGCTCAAGGTCGCTCAGCGAGCTATGGAGAGGGCTATGCTCGGAGTCTCATTGCGTGATAAACTTAGAAATGAGGATATCCGGTGAAGGGGTATAAAGAGAGCAAGAGTCTCCGATGAACGAAGCTGTCTGTCATGAGTGTCCCGCAGAAACTGTAACTTATGTTTCCGATATTTTGGATAGTGGTTATCGAATAAAATAGAAAAAACTGTGTTAAGTATCCTAATTTGTCTTCGCTGACGAATTGAAAGCCATTTAAGCTGAGTGCGAAATGAGGATACATGATCAAACTTGCGAAGACGAAAAATAAAAATGATACAGTTATTGACGAGATGATCCAGATTATCAAGGAAAACCTCATTGAGATCAGGAAAACATACATCAGCATAGTCAATAATGGACAAAATAAGAGATTGCACCAGAGTTATCTTTACCTTGACCGGAAGAAAGTTGCTGAGACGGTTCAAAGCACTGAGCTTAGCAAAAACAGAACCACTGATATTCTGAATTTGAGTGGACCAACTTAAGGTTGTGTCAAAGTAGATACCCAGATTTTTAACGCTGTCAGAATACGGTATGATAGAATTATCAAAAGATAGATATGATGTGTTATGATTTTTTTTCAAAATTCACATTTGGCGGGAATTGGATTCGTATGCAAAATATAGAAACTCGAACTTATGCGCTGAATTTAAACGTAGCAGAACCGCCTGCAATAACGAAACTCGCTTCGGGCGGCCAACAACGGCCGCTACGCAAGAAAACGTTAAAAAAATTGAAGAAATTGTTAAGGTAGATCGACGACTGTTTTGCTGGTATCGTGATCGTTGAGGAAACGTGGGTACAGCATTTTGACCCGGAGACGGAAAACCAAAGCAAGGTGTGGAAAAGACCGTCTTCCCCACCAGCCAAAATATTGAAGGTGTCTGTGTCCGCTGGAAAACTAATGGCCTATGTCTTCTGGTATGTGGACGGTATAATAATGATCGACTATTTAAGTAAAAGAGAGACAAACACTTTGCGATGAACTAAAGAATAAACGTTAAGGAAAATTGCGTGCTTTTTCATCATGATAGTGACCCTGCCCATCGATCTGATTTTGCTAGCGCTGCCATGCAAAATGCCAGGTTTCAGTTGATGCAGCACCCACCATATTCTCTACCATGTAAAAAAAAAACAATTTGAATTTGTAGATGAAAAATCTATCTCATGTGGTGTCAATTGCCCATGGTATTGAGCAGGCCCTACAGCAGATACAGCAGCAAAAGAACCTTAGTATAGAGCCTTGTGGATTTTTCATTGATAAAACCTATCCTTTTATTGGAGATACGCCTGATATACTAATTGGTGATGACATGCTAGTAGAGGTGAAGTGTCCTAATATAGAATCCAAAAAAGGCCTAATGAATGCAATTGAGGCCAATAAATAAAAATATTGAAATTTGATAAAAAAATCTAGCACCATAATAATTAACAAAAAAGTGATTTTTACTACCAGGTACAGGGGCAACTAAACGTGGCCGAACGGAAAATAAGGCTCCTTGGAATTCGGGCGAATGAAAATGAACCTATACGTTTTGAACGCATTTGAAAAGATGACAATTTTTAATAAATATATACAAATATAAAGAATAATGGTACAATTTTATTTATGTTTAGTTGTCAAAAAGAAGTATTCCCTAGGCATTCACGGGGTATGCCGATTAGACATCTTTTATTACCTACAAGATAAAGAAAATGTGAAGCTTTCTTCACTCTCGCAGCAAAAATCAAACAATGATTCTCAACCGGCCTTTGCACACGTCCACTTGTCTCTGGAAATGAACTATCCATTGCTTTTTGAATTGAAAGAAAACTGAATTTTATAGATTTGTCAGAGATGCAGCCATTAAAAGGAAACTGAGCAAAATTGATTCGTCAGCCTATTTAAATGTTTTGAAACGCAGCGTATTGGAAAGCATGAAAATAGCCTGTTTATTCCAAATGGAAATGGGATATTTTTTTAATTAAAAGAAACTGAGCATAATTATCCGTCAGGGATGCAGACTTTTGAAAAGAAACTGAGCTAAATTGATTCGTCAGAGATGCAGTTTTCTGAATTGAAAGGAAACTGAGCCAAATAAAAGATCCGTCAGAGATGCAGCCTTTTTAGTTGAAAGGAAACTGAGCTTAATAGGTCCGTCAGAGGTGCAGCATTTGGAATTGAAAAGAAACTGAGCTAAATAGGAAATTTTGAATTGAAAGGGAAGATCTGTGGGAATTCTGATTAATTGATTGTGGAATTTTGAAAAAAACTAACTGAACACTATTTTAAGACGCTACTGTACACAATGTTATGTTTTCCATTCGGGAAAGAATGAAGATTCTGGGCATTTGACACACGCGAACATGCTACATACAGCTGACCATGAGAAAACACGGTTTTCTAAGTTGACCCCGCTACCTGTAACGTTTGCCCTTGCGCTTTATTAATTGTCATTGCAAAACTGAGCTTAATAGGGAACTGCAACCTTTTGAATTGAAAAGGAAGATCTGTGGGAATTATAGGGATCCGTGGTATAATAACATTTTCACCTTTTCCTACGCCTGTCAAAATTGTAGCACCGATTATGTTCCGTCCAAGATGTGTCACACGCAGCCTTGTCCCGTTACATAACCGAGGAGCATCTAAATTTCGCAATAGCATGACTGGGACGCCTAATTTTAATTGAAGCTTATTGAGGGCACACCTGACAACTCTAGAGAATTTAGAAACTCTTCTGTGTCCATAACTCTGTCTACTGACAAATATTCTGTTATTTCTCCTGTTACTTCGCTTAATATATCTGAATTTATTTTGTTAACGCTCTCATTTTTTGGTGCAAGAATCGCCCTTTCACATAACCATTTGTCTTCATGCATGTTGTTCGTTAAATCTGAATAAACGCTCGCAATTAATTCGGAATAACTCTGTACTAAATTACAAAAATCTCTCGTCAATTTAACGCAGCCCTCAGCATCCGTTTCCAACCGCCCATCGCCAATTTTTAATAGTGTGTCAGCATAGTTTCCAGCATTGATATCATTATACAAATGCACTCATATTCGTAGTTAAACTGAATTTTGTCACCTTGTTCCATAAAATAGACGACTTGAGGCATGCTTTAATTTCATCTGCAGGTGTGCCTTTTGAATGACAGGTAAAGTTTATGAAAGTCACCAGCCAGTAAAACCACCATTCCTCCCATTACATCAGTATTGCTGCGCAAATCCTGGAGCTTTCGATTTAGTGCTTCTACAGCTTTTTTATGCGACATTGTACTTTCGTCCCACACTAAAAGTTTGCATTGTCGTAGCATTATACTCGTGCACTATTTTTGCTAAAGTTGCAGATCGGCGATTCTTCCTGGGCTAGATTTAGAGGAGTTTTAAAACAGAATGTGCAGTGCGGCCCCGCTTAGCAGCGTGGCGGCTATACCGGAGGAAGCTACGGCCACAGAAATATTTTATCTTTCCGTACTTGCGCTAATAATAAATTTAACAAAATGTCTTCCCAGTTCCTCCAGGGGCATCTAAAAAGAAAAGTGCATCATTTCCAGATTCAATTTGTCCTAATACTTTGTCAAAAACTCGTTTTGTTCGGGAAGCAAGCGGGTACAAATTCGGCTACTTGCTGCTGCAAAGCTGGTATATCGTAGTTTGTTTCATATAATTTCATCATAGTTCATTTTCGGTTGTTCGCTGAGGGCTTATCATTCCAAAGTCGCTTAATTTTTGCCTACCATTGCCATTACTTTATCTTCAATTTTTCCAAGTGCTTCATTATAAATGTGTTCATTGTATGTCATGTTCGCGAGTGTCTGCTGTAACCTTCGCAAAATATCTTCCGCCATGTACTCTTTATATTTGTCCCACAATTTATATGCATTAGATAGCCCGCAAGATGATATGAGAGTTGCATAAAGATCCCCAATTTTGGCTGGTGACTGGCACTGCACAGCTTCCTCCATGGTTTCATCCCAGTGATTATCGTTTTCTAAAAGATGCAGAGCTTCACATGCTTCTGTATAAGTTGCGCATTCCTGACCGTTGACAGTTTTAAGGTCTTTATATCTTGTAGGACCCCGAACATGGTGCAGCAGCAATCGTAAACAAAACATTCAAAATTAGTTACATGGGCGGTATACACGACCAAGGCATCTGATGACTTTACACCGGGCCAATTTGCAACAGGCGCGCCTTGAATACAGCGTTTCACTCCTTCCTAGATGTGTTTTAAGTATAATAGCAGGGGACTTCAGAATATAACAACGTTTTTGCAAAGGGTCAGTTTGACAAAATTGAAAGAAGGCTGTTAGTGTAGTTTTGGCGGTGATGCAATTCTTTCTTGAAATTTCTTTCGGTGAAATATACACGCTCTCCATTTTCTAAGTGCAGCAAGGTGAGTAACTGTTGGGTGCCTTTCGTGTAAAGGAAGCCAAGGAGACGCCACGCTGCCTCGTTACTGCTGACATAACGCCCTGCTTGAAAGGTCTGTACTTCATTAACGGATTTGCCTCACCTTCACTCCTGAGATTAAATATTGCTTGGTCGCTTCCTTTATTTATGTACTTACAGATATACTTGATTGCGCGGACAGAGCTACATGCTTCTACATTAATTTGGGCATTAAACATTTTACATAGAATGGGCGAATAGGACAATCCAGCTGTTATCTAAGGTTTCGAACGCTTCAGAGCGAGATTTGATTGTAACTTTCCTGCCACCATCTTCAGGAGCTCTGCGTCTGTATAAAGGTAGCCATTGTCATTGTGCACTGTTTCTTTTAATAGCTGTTTAGGAATTTCTTTGTACATTTCCTTCTTTCATACATGGCGATATTGAATTTCGTGCTCCATGGACCGTGAATCATATTTTGGACGATGGTATCAGACAATTCTTTATCTTGCTCAGGATCCGGAATCTCAGCGCTTATTATGTCGTCTATTTGGCTCGGCCGCAACTTCTCTTTAAGCCATATTAGAATGTGGGCATGCGGTAATCCTCTTTTGCCATTCAATTGAATACATGAAGCACTGCACCTCTCCGAAAATTTTCCTTTGTTAATTACATAGATTAATTTTTACTTTTAATCTAAATACTCTAACAACTAAATCGTGTCTGTCAGTACTTTTTGGCCCGGCATTAGCTCCTCAGTTATTTCTTTCCATGTGGGATTGCAAGTAAAAGTAACAAAAGATCAGGTCTTCCGTAAGTTCGTACATAGGCGAATGCGTCTTGTGTGTACTCATGTAGGTAGCGGGACTGTTAACGAATGATGAGGGCAGAATTACCATTTTACCTAAATCTCTTGGGTTTACATTGGCGTCGCTAGAAACTGCATCTTGTAAATGTATATAATTCTCAACGCGCAGCTTTTTGATTAAAGATATATAACGGAGACCTTCACTTTCTACGTTCACATAAATGTCTACCAAAATTGATGAAATAATTGTCTACACTGGGCTAAGAGGTTAAAATCATTTTCTCGCATCATATGATACGCATAAAAATCCATACATGATACTTTTTTGTTCGGAGTAGGCTCCTTTGTGACCGGGTTAATGAGTGGAATTTGAAAATGATAACCCTCTTGTCCTTTGCAATTTGCAAAATCAATGGGTTTTGCAGAGCGTCATATAACTTGTGTGTATCGACTACCCGTTGCAACGTATCATCACGTGCTCGCAAGACAATGTCTCGTGAAGAAAATTGATCACCACTAATTACGGCTGCTATTTCGTTTATCAAAGGTGCATTGTAGCGCCTTTCATGCTATCCTCGAGGGGTCCGATCTGCGTGAATGACGACTTTATAATCCTCTTCAGGTAGGTTTTCTAAAGCAGTTTTAAATGTTTTGACTAAAATGTTACGTATGAACGTAGAAAAAAAATTAATCTTTGAATTTTGAACACTGTGTCTCTCTCAACTACCTGGATAAATTGGCAGCGACGGTCTACCTCAATTTCTTCGTCACCCATAAAATATACTTGTAAAAATTTATGCTGTTCGTTTTCAGCTGGAAAAAGTGATTCTATTCTATGATAAATTTGCAACGGATCATAATTGAATGCTGCGTTATTAAAAACCGACCAATTGTTTCTTTGAAAATTTTGACGACGTTCAGCTTGGAGCTGTGCATTTGCATCTCTTTGCACCTGTGTCTGTTCTGGTGTTTCAGATGCCCTTATAGTAGATTTTCGTTCAGCTTGCTCAATGAGTCTGTGTTGAGTTTCATCAGGTGTTTCCGCGGCTCTTAAGGCGGCCTGACGTTCCGCTTGTTCGAATAGCCTTTGCTGACTTTGAGCAGGTGTTTCAGTAGCTCTTAAAGTAGATTGACGCTCTGCCTGTTCAAGACGCCTTTGCTGACTTTGATCAGGTGTTTCAGTAGCTCTTAAACTAGCTTGACGCTCTGCCTGTTCAAGACACCTTTGCTGGCTTTGAGCAGGTGTTTCAGTAGCTCTTAAAGTAGCTTGACGCTCTGCCTGTTCAAGACGCCTTCGCTGACTTTGAGAAGGTGTTTCAGAAGCTTTTAAAGTAGCTTGACGCTCTGCCTGTTCAAGACGCCTTTCCTGACTTTGAGAAGGTGTCTCAAATGCTCTAAAACAGCCTGACGCTCTGCTTGTTCTTGCCTTCTCAGTTCAGCATCTTCAAAGATTCTAGCGATCGAGCTAATCTTTCGCTTGTCTTTGAGAAGATACTCTTGAAAGGCTGGACTTATGTTTGCGAGGCATTATGAAGTAAGAAAACCTATTTATAGAAAAACGTTAAAATACCTAAAAGGAATTAAATTTCCTTTTAAATATTTTTTAGAAGAATCAAAATATCTAAAAGGAATAAATATTCCTTTTAAATATTTTAAAATCAAAACAACAAAACCAATTCAAGACACAACACGAATCCGAAAACGATAGCCAAAAAATCGAATCAACTTAAACCAAATCACAAAACAAATCGCAAAAAACCGAAATCGAAAGCAGTAGTCAACATAAATATAACCAACGAAAAAAGAAGTAAGTGTATAGGTACCGTATACACTATCTATACTATTAATATTCCTTTGAAATATTGTTAAACAACCTAAAACAACGAAAACCAATTCACGATTCTAAATAAACAAAATCCAAAATCAAAGCCAGAGTCTAAATATGTATAAAGGAATACAAACCAAATCAACAAAACCGATCCAAGAAAATACAAATATCCGAAATGAAAGCCAATATAAATCCATTCAACCTTAACCAAATCACAAAGCAAATAACAAACAACCGAAATCGAAAGCAGGTAGTCGAATAAGCTACGAAATAGAAACAATTTAAGCGTATAGGTACCGTATGCACTATAAGTTGACGCGCGGCTCAACGGCGGGAGTTAAGTACATGTCAGGAAACATTTCGTTACCGCGTTTTAAAAACCTAGTAACGACATCTAGCGTAATCAATTTAAACTATGTATACGTTAGTTAATAAGAACTCTCAAAAAATATTTTTCTTTTAATTTTGCACAATTTTTCTTATTCATTTACGTTCAATAAATATTACTAAGGCTTATTAATAAGGCTTACTGATAGAACTGTTTCTACCATTGTTAAGTAATAGTTAAGGGTGAAAGCGTGACAGGTGGTGATAGTATTTCTGATCCATACTTATAATCACGCCTGTAACCCTTGCGGGGTAGGCAGAGCATCAACGGATTACTTAATATCGTCTGCGAGGTTATCGCCTATTCTGTGAATTACGATGCACCAAAATGTTTGAAGAAAATCAGCTGGTGAATTTTAAGTTTTTTATCGCTCTCTTCCTGGTCCTGCGTGGAAAAATACAGATCCATACATTTTTTATCTTAATTTTGGTAAAAAGACATTATAATCGAGATATTCTGACCTTCTGTGTTCGTCCATCGTACCGTCGTCCGTCTTGTAGAATCACGGTGGCGCCACCTAGCTGAATTTAATTTTGCAACATATTCGATTTTCCCAAGGGAATGATATGTTTCTCCGCTGAAAAAAGTAGCCTATGTCACTCTACAGCCACCGAACTATCCCCATACAAATAATCATGCCATGCAGACTCTCTGTTGCGACGTGAAAGAACGACAAACTTGTGCAACATATTCGATTTTCCCACGGGAATGAGATGATTTTCCGCGGAAAAAAGTAGCCTATGTCACTCTATAGCCACCAAACTATCCCCATACAAAAAATCATGCCATGCCAACGCTCTGTTGCGACGTGAAAGAAGGACAAACAAACAAACACACTTTCGCATTTATAATATTGGTATGGACTAACACACTAATAACTGAGATTATTTGCCTTAGCAAGCGCTCTTAAGCACTTTCTAATCTTGTTGAAAATTCTATAGTTTTTCATGAATTTAAAATTTGAATACACTGAAAGTACTGGCAATGTTCCAAATTACGTGCAAAAGTAAAGACAATGGCTGCTTTTAAGTCACATTTTTTATAAAAGCAGGAAATATATTCAACCAAAAAATATTGGAACGCACAATTATTAATTAACAAAAGCCAATCATATTTAAGGGCATGAATTACATACAATTACTTATATATTATATTCTTAGTCAAATTTATATTCTCAATAATTAATTAAATATTACTATTGTATTCGATTTTACAAAGACAAGTCTAGTTTTACGTATATAATTGCGTTTTATTTTACTTATTTTTACTTTTTAAATTTCTTAACTTATCATTAAATGTGTAGTATTCGTGTAAATATAAGAAATCATTAAAACAATAGTCTTTTATGCCTAGGAGTCCTACGTGGTACTACTTCCCTCCAACGTATCTCTGCCAACAAGCTCACCGTTGTACTGCTGTGTGTCGATTAGAATGGTAAGAGAGCCAGATTGATTACAAGCCATGGGACATTCCATTTAAGTACACAAATTAATATGATTTTTTTATATGCGGTATTATACATTAATTTAAAACGTTTCATGATAAAGACCCGCAAGGCCATTTGTCCCTTATTTACAGATCACAGATATATACCGAATCACAAACTATTTACAGAATACTTTTTATAGAATAATGGTGACAAATAAGCACACAGTTCACCTGATGGTAAGTGGTTGCTAAAGGTCTACATCAAACCTCAATTAAGCATCGAAATGCACATGCGTTATCTGCACTCCTGAAGACAAAGATAGAATACCTCGTTTGTAGTTAAAGAAGTCGACTGTTCTCTACACTCCCCATACGAATCACAGCAGCATTACGCTGCTTTTTTATGCTCGTATTCTGTGAGAGCATGGTCTTTCGCAAGTCGAGTTGGACCATACGTGCTACAACCATTACATAGCTCTACCACGGTTCTACCACGGCTCTACCACGGCTCTACCACGTAAAATGTCCAATAAAGATTTTTGTTATGAAATCGAGTGACAAACAAACCAAGAGTTCACTTGATGGTAAGTGGCTACTTCAGTCTATAGGTTTCCATGCAGCCCACTTCTAACAAAGAAGGCTATTTAAGAAGGCTATATGCGTTGTCATCTCTGAGTACTAAAATAGAATGTCTCACAGCCTGTAATTATACTGGCTCTCTATACCCTTCAGACCGAAACAAATCACTGCAAGCATTTGGTGACAGATATAGGTAAAAGGGTGGTTCCTACCCAGACGGACACCTAGGCTAAAAATATGTAAAAGTAAAGTAAAGTTACAGCCTATATACGTCCCACTGCTGGGCACAGGCCTCCTCTCATTTCTGAGAGGGTTTTAGTTCAAGGAAATGTCTGCCGCGCTGCCCCAATGCGTGTTGACGAACATCACATGTCTTCGAAAAAATTTTTTTTTGATTTCTCAGACATGCAGGTTTCCTCACGATGTTTTCCTTCACCGCCTAGCACGTGGTAAATCAGCACTTAAAATTGCAATTAACAATTTCGATGGTGCCGGCGGGGATCGAACCCGGGTTGCTCGCGTACTGTTTAACTTACAGCGAGCGCTAACCATCTGAGCTACCACGGCTCATATGTACTTACGATTAACTTAGTGCCTGCGCATTTTGTAATTATCAACAGTATCAGAAAAATTTGTCAAACACCAGTCTGGACAAAATCGTCATCTTCTTTAAGGTGCATATCAAAAAGTTTAAGGAATTATATTTAAAATAACCTTTTGACGTAATGAAGGGTTTCGATGGGAATATAATATCAAAGTTTGCGTCTAAGCGTTGTAATCCAGCAAAAATTAAAAAACTTTAATTGTTGTTTAATATTCCGGGCTTTCCCAGTAAAATACGCCTTTGTTTGCCGTGTAAGAAAGCGCCGTGTAAGAAAATCCACTACCCCACATCATTCCGTGGGTGTCGTAAGAGGCGACAAAGGGAAACAAACCAGGAGATGGGCAGCAGTGTCTAATAATAGCGCCATCTACTTATTTCTAAATAAACTAAAACTAAAATGGTAAGTCACTGATAAAATCAAATAATAGAATGCTACTGAATATATGATATAAATAATTGAAAATTCGTTCGTGGCATCCTTGGATGTGTGATTACTAGGTAGATGTGGTCAACAATCATGCAAAAGCTTAGTTTCAGTTTTTATGAATTGTATTTAAACAAATACGAGGGCCGTGTAGCTCGCCGTGAGATTTCATCATTGCACGGGAGCAAAACGTGTACGATTCCCTCGAGGATGAATCTGTTATAGAAAATTTTACATGCTAAGTCAGCACACGTGTCCATTAAAGTGGTGAAGAATAACTTCGTGGGGAAACCTAGATGTCTGAGTAATTAAAATAGTTGTGAAGATGAGAAAACCGTTAATATGCATTGAAGCATTGCACCATACTCTATTTTTCTGCCCACAAAACACTATAGGTAATGAGGAGCCCTGTGCACAGTAGTGAGACGTATATTAGCTGCTACTATACATTTTTACCTTTAATGAGACTTATAAATCAGTTTGTAATTTAAGATAGTTTTCATATTTTCAGACATATTAAGATATATGACAGTCCTAGTTTCATAGCTCATATGAGCATATGTAAATGAACAGGCTCCTGTGGAAAACTACTTTAATCAAAGAAAGCAGATTTTACTCAAACAAAGGTTCATTTTATTTTACTTGTCAAAGGCGGTAAGCAAACTGATTAAAACTTAAATTTCATGGTATGGATTTTAATGGATATTTTTTGTTTTATTTTTGTTAACAAATAAAAATAAAAATAGTAAAACGCCTCACGCGAAACGCGCGCGTCGTGTCTAGCCAAACCTCGTTAAGGTTGGACCTGTGTCAATTTTTTTAGATGACATATAAAAATAAAATATAAAATTTGAAAAACAAAAAACATATTGTGACCATAGTAACATAATTATTCTAAGTAAATCAGAACCATTATTGTTTTCGAAAATGTATTTCTATGAAGTATTTTTAACAGTGTAAGCGTACAGTACGAACATTATTGTAGCCGAAGATGTGTCTAAGTTATTTAAATAAGTCTATTTATACAAATAAAACAGACTTTATTGATTACAGTGCATCAATACCCCGCACTGAGAAAGGTACCTTGGCACATAAAAATGCACAGAAAAACAGTAAGTACCCAACGGGCATTGATTGAGCATATGGAAATTGATTTTATTTCCGCGCAAGTTATAGACATACACGTAGATTATTAAACATACATAGTTTGTTTAGCTAATATCGATTATTTTGTCGGTTGACAAAGTAGTAAAATGTCTTTTTGACTTTGTGATTCAACAAAACTTTGAAGCTGATGTACCTGAAAAGTCCATTTTTAACACTAAATCCTCTAGCATTGAAAGCCCACCTATATAGATTATGTTTGATAGTAATTTTCTAAGTCTCGATATTCATTTTATTTATTTAAACTTTATTGAACCTTACACATTAAGTAAAGGAACAAATGGCGGACTTAATGCTAAAAGCATTCTCTGCTAGCCAACCTTAAGGCAGTGATATAACTACGAAGGCGGTTACAAAGAAATATACATACACACATACATACATACATATATATATATATATATATATATATATATATATATATATATATATATATATATCAATATACAAGTATATAAATTTATATATTATAAGAAAATATAATATAATACAATACATAAAGATACGTAATATACTAATGATGACGGAACATTAGCAGTTGCAAAGCAATTTTAGAAAATGATCTCGAATGTTTTTCTTAAATGTTTGTTTGCAGGTAGGTTGTCTTAATTTTTCAAGCAGGTCATTCCATAGGCGCGCAGCTTGGACAGCAAACGATGAAGATATGAAACTCGAACGGTGAAGGGGTATAAAGAGAGCAAGCGTCTCCGATGAACGAAGCTGTCTGTCATGAGTGTCCCGCAGAAACTGAAACTTATGTTTCAGATAATTTGGATAGTGGTTATCGAATAAAATAGAAAAAACTGTGTTAAGTATCCCAATTTGTCTTCGCTGACGAATTGGAAGCCATTTAAGCTGAGTACGCAATGAGGATACATGATCAAACTTGCGAAGACGAAAAATAAAACGGATATAGTTATTGACGAGACGATCCAGCTTATCAAGGAAAACCTCATTGAGATCAGGAAAAAATACATCAGCATAGTCAATAATAGGCAAAATGAGAGATTGCACCAGAATTATCTTTACCTTGACCGGAAGAAAGTTACTGAGACGGTTCAAAGCACTGAGCTTAGCAAAAACAGAACCACTGATATTCTGAATTTGGGTGGACCAACTTAAGGTTGTGTCAGAGTAGATACCCAGATTTTTAACGCTGTCAGAATACGGTATGATAGAATTATCAAACGATTGATATGATGTGTTATGATATTTTTTTTCAAAATTCACATTTGGCGGGAATTGGATTCGTATGCAAAATGTAGAAACTCGAACTTATGCGCTGAATTTAAACGTGGCAGAACCGCCTGCAATAACGCCACTCGTTCCGGGCGGCCAACAACGGCCGCTACGCGAGAAAACGTTAAAAAAATTGAAGAAATTGTTAAGGTAGATCGACGTATCTGTTGACATCTGTTGTGCTGGTTTCGTGACCGTTGATGAAACGTGGGTACACCATTTTGACCCGGAGACGGAAAACCAAAGCAAGGTGTGGAAAAGACCGTCTTCCCCACCAGCCAAGATATTGAAGGTGTCTGCGTCCGCTGGAAAACTAATGGCCTCTGTCTTCTGGTATGCGGACGGTATAATAATGATCGACTATTTAAGTAAAAGAGAGACAATAACCGGAGATTATTACGCATCTTTAAGGACGCGTTTGCAAAATTGATAGGTATAGAATCGAACTCTTACATTGACACGGGTCACACACACAAGTGTACGCACGGTTAGCTGCGGGTGTGGGAATCGTAATCAAGTAAAAACATTTTGATAATTTGAAAGATTGATTTTTTTTCTCATTTCTTATACCTACAAAAATATATATTACATACGAAATACGAATAGCTGCTCCAGAGACTGCTAAGCACTAGAAGCCCACTACTAGCAGTGAGATGGTGGCTGTGGACTTTGGGCTGGTTTTGTTAGTTATGATAAGACTTTAACTTCGGACTTGGTGAAGTGACTTGAAGGTATACTTCGGTGACAGCTACTGGAACTACTCGACGAGTAGTACTAGGTGTGCCGAGTTTGGGCTCGTTTTGTTAGTCATGATGAGAGCTTACCTCCGGACTTGTTAGAGTGACCTGATGGTGTACTTCGGTGACTACTGCTGGAATTCCTGGACGAGTAGAACTAGGTGTGCCGAGTTTGGGCACGTTTTGTTAGTCATGATGCGAGCTTACCTCCGGACTTGATAGAGTGACCTGATGGTGTACTTCGGTGACTTCTGCTGGAATTCCTGGACGAGTAGAACTAGGTGTGCCGAGTTTGGGCTCGTTTGTTAGTTATGATGAGACTTTACCTTCGGACTTGATGGAGAGACCTGATGGTGTACTTCGGTGAAGATCGTATTTACAATATAAAAAACTATTATTTTCAACAAAAATGTCACCACCATTTGAAGATGAAGAACCATTCTATACGTGGTAGCAATTAGCTATCTTTTATTTGGTTTAGTTTTGTCACAAAATGTACCGAAAAACAGCATAATTTCGATTTGCAAACGCACCCTTAATCAAAAAACTTCGCGATGAGCTAAAGAATAAACGTCAAGGAAAATTGCGTGCTTTTTCATCATGATAGTGGCCCTGCCCATCGATCTGATTTTGCTAGCGCTGCCATGCAAAATGCTAGGTTTCAGTTGATGCAGCACCATCATATTCTCCACCATGTAAAAACCAATTTGAATTTGTAGATGAAAATCTATCTCATGTAGTGTCAATTGCCCATGGTATTGAGCAGACCCTACAGCAGATACAGCAGCAAAGAACCTTAGTATAGAGCCTTGTGGATTTTTCATTGATAAAACCTATCCTTTTATTGGAGATACGCCTGATATACTAATTGGTGATGACATGCTAGTAGAGGTGAAGTGTCCTAATACAGAATCCAAAAAGGCCTAATGAATGCAATTGAGGCCAATAAATAAAAATATTGAAATTTGATAAAAATCTAGCGCCATAATAATTAACAAAAAGTGATTTTACTACCAGGTACAGGGGCAACTAAACGTGGCTGAACGGAAAATATGGCTCTTTGGAATTCGGGCGAATGAAAATGAACCTATACGTTTTGAACGCATTTGAAAAGATGACAATTTTTAATAAATATATACAAATATAAAGAATAATGGTACAATTTTATTTATGTTTAGTTGTCAAAAAGAAGTATTCCCTAGGCATTCACGGGGTGTGCCGATTAGACATCTTTCATTACAAGATAAAGAAAATGTGAAGCTTTCTTCATTCTCGCAGCAAAAATCAAACAATGATTTTCAACCGGGCCTTAGCACGCGTCCACTTGACTTCGTAGAATTTTGATTTGTTGGTTACCCAAACCCATACTCTGTTGATGTCACATGGTTCCCCGAGGAACCAAGCGTAGTTTTAAATTTAGCAAATTTTAATTTTATTCTGAATGTTCAAAATTTTTTGTTTTATTATATTACTGTGTGTGTATTGTAAATTTACAAATACATTTCTGTGAACAACCTACCGGGCCGTGTAATGGCGGTGTAAGAATAACCATTACCCTATATCATCCCGTGGTTGTCGTAAGAGGCGACAGAGAAAAAGTCAGAGATGGGCAGCATCGTCTCCTAATAAGTAACAAAATAAATTACTGCAGTTGCTAACCCGCTTGCCAAGCGTGGCAACTATGGCAAATATCGCCCCCATGAGGCAATCTATGGGGAGGCCCATGTTCAGCAGTGGACGAATATAAATTATAATTAATATTATTAGAACTATAATTAATATAATTTAATAATATATACGGATATCATTTTTGTATTGTATAAAGAAATCGATAGATATATAAACGATTAAGTACTTCTCCAGGCCGAAAGTTTAAAATATCGAGGCTCGTAGTGACCAAAATGATGGATAATATTAAATTATTCCGGCTGGAGTGATCAGCTGGTGGGTGAAAATGGTTTGTTGGTTTAAAATAACTAACTGCTGGTTCAAAGTTATTAAAAATGATGATTTTACGTAGATTATGGACTGTATGAGGCGGTGAGAATTTACTATTTTGTGCAAACGTCCCTAAATTCGGGCTGCAGGAAGGATGTGAAGGAATGCATGTGCTGAGAGCTGCGGCCACGACGGTTGGATGCTGGCTGTCTTCACACATATAACTTCACAGATTATCGCAAAATATAGCGTTATAGCAAATGTCTATATATTTTATTGTATTCTTGTATATTTCAATATCTAAACCACACAAAGGCGGGAGATATTACGCGAGATATAGGCGGTGCGGTTGGTTGCGAGTCTTGTGAGCTTGTGTGAACCCCATTTAACACAAGAGTGCACATGCTAGGCATAAAAGGTGGAAAGGAAATTCAGGAAAAGGCATTGCAGTACTCTTATTGGATAATAGTTAACGAATCTCATAAGCGTTAGGCGGTAGTGCGAAGTGGCGCGAACAGTATCTTCTATGTATATACATTCTATATTAGTCACACCGCCTGCCTTCGAACGGACTGCACACGAACGAATGTGGTGAGACATCTTCTTTTTCTTTGAGTAGCCCGTGAAAGTCAACTGCACTTGCGCCTCCAATATTATAGGGAGCATTAGCCTTAATCATTATGCTTGGCAAGCGGATTAGTAATAGTAATGCTTATCAAAATAGAATGGAATAGAATAAGTCATTTTTAATTATCACCACAACCTGCCTAGATTAAGGCTTACAATATTACTAACATCATGAAATATAAAACATTATGTCATTAATCATTAAATCTCAGATTAATTAATATTATATGTAAAATCAAATCAACAAACACGGAAAATAAATCATAATATATATGTAGGCGAAAGAGGATCATCCCAGATGCACTCATGATGGGTGACGCAAATATGCGTGCGTTACAACATAAAGTACAAGAAAATATAATGAACAGATCGTTAGCAATTCGTCGCAAATATATGGTACGCTTTTCCGATGATGTTAATTAAAAAAAAAAATCCTCTATAACAACAACGGTTGCCACGTTACCACAGACACGACGCTTCGCTAGAGTAAAACCTTCTCTGGATCTGGCCAGTATTTTATAGACGCGCCTACAATCTCTCGGAGATTACACTTAGACAGATTAGACAGATTACCTTAGCACTAGTATAATGACTACACTCGGAATATCTCGCGTACAGCGCCTACAGTGAACTTTATACTGCACAAACAAGTGGGGTTTCTCGATATACCCTCAATTCAACCTCGATCCAACCGGTATTTTATAGACACTCTATATATCGGAAACAGGTAGCAAAGGTGTATAAAATAGCAACTTAAATTTTTCAAAATATAAAGCGTCATTTTCTCATATTTTTTTCATATATTAGAAATCACGGCGTCCGTTGCTAGACACTTAGTATCGTGGCTGCGCCTTGCCAGGTACCCTAAAACTTTAATAAATTGAAAATGTACTTCCATTACAGTATAAAAGCTGAATTTTATATATGTTACTTGGGTTACTATTACAAGATATATACTCAGTAGCCAGACAGTTGCGAGAGTTCTAATACCTGACCAGACAAACATATTATAGGGTAGCTGCAGGTGCAAGCGCAAGGTATTATGTATCTGAGTGGATGCAAGTGAGATAGTGAGTTAGGTCTTTTGCGACGCTTCACTGCGCATCCTTAGTTTAATCAGTCATATTAATATACGCACAATATTCGTTTTACTATTTGCTTGTGCAGTTTATAAATGTCATTCAATTTTGATAAAATATCATCATAAGAGACGACGTCGAGATAATTTGAGTTATTTGTAAAATTTTGTCACAGTTACTTCCATCTATCTCTGGAACAAACTGCCTGTTGACCTATATAATATGACCTATATAACACACCAAATATCTATATATATATATATATATATATATATATATATATATATATATAAATTATTGAATTTGATTATGACATCCTAACTGCCCATAACTCACTCTATGTTCTACCCAAGGTTAGCTGGTGGAGAATGCCATATAGCATTAAGCTCGCCTTAATACAATATTATTGGTGCAATAAAGAATAAAATAAATAAAGAAATTATTTTCTGAGGAGACTGAAAAAATGTCAATCAATTTTGAGACTTCGAATAATACACAACGTCAAAAACATAGAAATTATTCTACCAAGTGAATATACGGACAGTGATTATCACAGGGTATGTTATAAATCATTTACAAGACTCATGAAAAAATATTTCACCTCTGAATCTAAAAGTTCTAAAAAAACCGTTGAAACAGAAAAAAAGAGCAAGTATACCAATAGACAATGAAGATATCGACTATAATTGAAACTAAACGTGACGATATAAGTGATTAAACTGAATTTTACAATCAGCAGCGCTGAGAGCCGCGGGTTCGAACCCAGCACGGAACAAGTATTTGTATGGCCAACTAATAATTGATCTGGGTCTAGATGTTTGTCCTTGTGAAGTTTATTTATGTAAACTGCCTCTAAGATACTGGAGAAAATCTTAATAGTAAACATATAAAACAAAAAAGGAGAGGCCCATGTCCAGCGGCAGATTTTTTGTATCCAATAAAACAGTATTTTTCCCATTTTTGTAATCCATGAATTTATCACTAATCGTATTACCAGAGTCTCGCAATTTTGAGTCTCGAAACTGGACATTTTATTACAGATTGAGAAATTAATATACTAACGTAAATTTCACTAATACTGCCTGTTACTATAAAATAGTATATTCCCAAAAATTGTGGCTATTTTATACCAGAACAATCAGAACAAGCGAATTAGTTGTACAAAGACAACTGGCCGTTTGAGTACGAAATTACATACTGAAATTTTCGCAGCTCGGTTGTAAGGCTATTTGAGTAAATAATTATTAAGAAACTTCATCACACACATAACATTATTTGCTATTGAAACATTCGGAAGTCTTTTCTTGTCTTTTAATGGAAACGTGACAGTAGTTATACGTGGTGGAGACTTGCTGCAAATTTATTATAGCTGTGGCACGAATGGATCGTCTCTACCGGGAGAGACTATACGACTAGAATAACACCTCGCAGAATGTGATCATTCTGGATCTCTGAAGAGAATTCAAGCTAACGATCAGTAGCTGTCATGTGTATTCGAAGAATCGAGATTGGCAACCAGGGGAAACAACTGCATCTAGGATCCGTTCACTTCAATGAAAAATTGATAAAATCGTCATCCCGTGTCCTCCTGTTTTCTCCTCCAAAATTATACCGTTTGTAGTTTGTTTATTTTTAAAAAACCTTTTGAATGGGATTGTGACTACCACTGTATGTTTGTCTTTTATTTTTTATGTTTGTTGTAGTTCGCTGGATGTCTAATAATAGCGGTATAATTCGGCTGTTTTAGATGTAAGTAGTGATTTTAGAAGGTTCCTAGTTTTTAAAATAACTAATTTATAAAAAATTATAAGAACTTCGCAATTTTAGATATATAACGTATAAAAATGTATACGTATAATATATGTATCGGTATCGATACAATGCGATTGTAAAAAATATTAGTGTCATGTCCAGGGAGAAAACAGCTAAGCTCTGCCCGGATATCCGTCCACCGTCTTATTAGAAAATGTAGTTTCTTAATGATATCGAGCTTAAACTATGGTTTCAGAAGATTAATTTTTACGAAAGATCCTCTCTCAGCCGCGGCGCCACAATCTTCAAGAAATTTGGCATTAAGTTCGCTGACAGATTTCATAATTTACATTTTAAATCGCGTGTTTCCGCGAAACTTCTTTTATGGAACAGGTTTTAGTTTAAGCCTGAGACTAATTCTAAATAAATTTTTGTAATGACACGGTTAACGTTGTTATCGGAATAAAGGGTGCACTGCTGATTCTTGGCAGAAAAAGGTAAGTCAGTGGTACCAACCCAGACGAACTACAACCAAGTATTGCAAAGTAGTTACGTGTTTAATATTATTCAAGTTCTCCCAGTAAAATTACTTTATTCAGTCAATTGCAGAAATAAACAAAGAAAACGAATTTAGGTTTCTCATAGTTTTTTTTTAGAAGTACTGTGTTGTGGCGGTGTTACAATATCCACTACCCCATATCATCCCGTGGGTGTCTTCTAATAACGACCAAAAATAAAAACTGCGGTTGCCAACCCGCTTATCAAGCATAGCATTTATGGCAAATGTCCCTCTTATGAGGCACTCTATGGGGTAGGCCTATGTTCAGCAGTGGACTTTAATAGACTGTGATGGTAAAGGTGAAAAATTAGCACAAAGTTTCTCCATCAGCGTGGAATGTATCGAAATAAAAGTTGTAGCCCTTTAGAATCTGCCATTGATAAAGAATGAAAATGCAGATGCTTTGTCACCCCTGAGTAACATGGAAATGGACCTGTGTAGTGTGTACTCTGACCACACTTTTATTTACGTGGTAGAGCCATGCTGCAGGTATATTATGGTTGTAGCACGAAAATTTTGTCTTAACCGGGGAAAAACCACACTCTCACAGAATACCAGCGTAAAATAGCAGCTTAACGCTGCTGTGTTTCGTATGGTGAGTATAGAGAGCCGGAGACCCTTTTTATTGGAAACGAGGCATTCCATCTTAGTCCTCACGGGTGACAACGCATCTGCATTTCGATTCGTCATTGATGATAGATGTAGATGTCTACAGGCTGCAGCAACCATTTTCCATCAGGTGAACTGTGTGCTCTTTTGTCACCGTTATCCTATAAAAGAAACCACTAAGACAACGCGATAGCAACTGTTTGTATTACAATGTTGGTATTTTGAATTAAATTAGTTATTTGATTCATCATTAATGCATTAAAGCCCATCACACATATCCATTGCTGAACAGGCCTTTCCTAAGGAAATTCACAAAACGCGACACCGTCGGCGCTGCTTTATAACTCAAACGAGACTTCGAGAACATTTTACAAATTTGGTTATTGGGGGAATAAATACTTATGTCGCCTCATGCTAACGGGCGCTGCAAAGGGTTCAAATTAAAATTGAAAATTGAAAACGCCTTAAATTTCATAAATTAAATTATTTCTCACGCGTAAATATAATAATAGTTCAGAATGTTGTTAAATTTTTAAGGTTTACTGAACTTTTTTGTTAAAATAACTTCAAAGGATTACTCAAATAAATTGTCAGAACTCAAATAGACAGATTTCCAAGTAAAAAGGGAGAAAGAACTTTGTTACGTATTTTTTGTCGCTCACTGTTAGATTTCTTTTTCCTTGTAGGCCCAGGGGCCCATTTAATTTTAACAACGGTCGTCTCTTATATTTTACATTTCGCATTTTACTGTAAACAGGACAAATTATTATTAAAAAAATAATTATATAACACGTTTTGAAAATGGACTGAAAAGTGTTAAATTTTTTCTTCTATAAAACTACTTTTACGGATTCTATCGCGTTTAATTAACTTATTTTTATTAATTCCCGACGTTTCGGGTGCTTTACAGCACCCATGGTCACGTGGACTGAGGTGATTGACGTCCCGATGTCAGGTTAACCTTTTTCAATTATTAATTTTGGTCTGATCTACGCAGAATGAACTAACTGTGTCTTGAAGTCTTGCAGTGGTATGCTTGGGTTTAGTTTTAATTTTATTAATTACAGGATACCAAGCAGGTGGCAGTACCCAGCTTCCCTCACTATTGAAATTATGATGTTTTTTAATTTTAATCGTATCATCCTTGGCAGGAATCGATGTTCTTTCGCGAGAATTTGTGGTTTATCAAATCTAATGTAATGGCGGGGCCGTCTAGGATATGATCACAAACTGCAGACTTCCCGGAACGTTGGTGCTTCACGTCAGCTATGTGTTCTTTTACGCTGGTTTTTATTGATCGTTTTGTTTTCCCTATATGAGAGACCACATTCACAATAAAGCTTGTACACTCCTGCATCTTGTAGAGGAATATTGCACTTGACGGATGGTAAGAACTGACTAATCTTCTTCGGCGGCTTGAAGAATGTTCTAATAGAAGCTCGCTTCAAGATGTAGCCAATCTTGTCTGTGACACCTCTGACATATGGTAGTACAGGAGGCACACGCTCGACTGTGGCCGGCTATCAAAACAATCCCAGACAAGAAAGCAAGTTAATAAGAACGTGTTAAAGTGGAAGTATATTTACACTGAAAAATTTGAATTATTGCAAAAAATGGAGCCAAATTTAACGGGGCAATAATTTCTAGGAATAATTGATAGGAAATGACGGCTCAGTTGCGTATTTGCTAGGCGTTTAGCTGTGGCAATGTGGACGGCAGATTCAAATCCCGCACTTAATACGTATTTGTCTGGCCTACAAGATAGTATTTTTATATAAATAGGAAATCACATACGCAATTACAAATAGTCAAAGCATGAAAATTTATTAAATTTTTATTAAAAACTAACACACTACTAACTGAGATTATTTGCCTTAGCAAGCGCTCTTAAGCACTTTTTAATCTTGTTGAAAATTCTATAGTTTTTCATGAATTTAAAATTTGAATACACTGAAAGTACTGGCAATGTTCCAAAGTACGTGCAAAAGTAAAGACAGCTGCTTTTAAGTCATATTTTTTATAAAAGCAGGAAAAATATTGAACCAAAAAATATTGGAACGCACAATTATTAATTAACAAAAGCCAATCATATTTAAGGGCATGAATTACATACAATTACTTATATATCATATTCTTAGTCAAATTTATATTCTCAATAAATAATTAAATATTACTATTGTATTCGATTTTACAAAGACAAGTCTAGTTTTACGTATTTAATTGCGTTTTATTTTACTTATTTTTACTTTTTAAATTTCTTAACTTATCATTAAATGTGTAGTATTCGTGTAAATATAAGAAATCATTAAAAACAATAGTCTTTTATGCCTAGAGTCCTACATGGTACTACTTCCTCCAACGTATCTCTGCCAACAAGCTCACCGTTGTACTGCTGTGTGTCGGTTAGAATGGTAAGAGAGCCAGATTAATTACAAGCCATGGGACATTCCATTTAAGTACACAAATTAATATGATTTTTTTATATGCGGTATTATACATTAATTTAAAACGTTTCATGATAAAGACCCGCAAGGCCATTTGCCCCTTATTTACAGATCACAGATATATACCCAACCACAAACTATTTACAGAATACTTTTTATAGAATAATGGTGACAAATAAGCACACAGTTCACCTGATGGTAAGTGGTTGCTAAAGGTCTACATCAAACCTCGATTAAGCATCGAAATGCACATGCGTTATCTGCACTCCTGAAGACAAAGATAGAATGCCTCGTTTGTAGTTAAAGGAGTCGACTGTTCTCTACACTCTCTATACGAATTACAGCAGCATTATGCTGCTTTTTTATGCTCGTATTCTGTGAGAGCATGGTCCTTCCCAAGTCGAGTCGGACCATACGTGCTACAACCATTACATAGCTCTACCACGGTTCTACCACGGCTCTACTACGGCTCTACCACGTAAAATGTCCAATAAAGATTTTTGTTATGAAATCGAGTGACAAACAAACTAAGAGTTCACTTGATGGTAAGTGGCTACTTCAGTCTATAGGTTTCCATGCAGCCCACTTCTAACAAAGAAGGCTATTTAAGAAGGCTATATGCGTTGTCATCTCTAGTACTAAAATAGAATGTCTCACAGTCTGTAATTATACTGGCTCTCTATACCCTTCAGACCGAAACACATCACTGCAAGCATTTGGTGACAGATATAGGTAAAAGGGTGGTTCCTACCCAGACGGACACCTAGGCTAAAAATATGTAAAAGTAAAGTAAAGTTACAGCCTATATACGTCCCACTGCTGGGCACAGGCCTCCTCTCATTTCTGAGAGGGTTTTAGTTCAAGGAAATGTCTGCCGCGCTGCCCCAATGCGTGTTGACGAACATCACATGTCTTCGAAAAAATTTTTTTTTGATTTCTCAGACATGCAGGTTTCCTCACGATGTTTTCCTTCACCGCCGAGCACGTGGTAAATCAGCACTTAAAATTGCAATTAACAATTTCGATGGTGCCGGCGGGGATCGAACCCGGGTTGCTCGCGTACTGTTTAACTTACAGCGAGCGCTAACCATCTGAGCTACCACGGCTCATATGTACTTACGATTAACTTAGTGCCTGCGCATTTTGTAATTATCAACAGTATCAGAAAAATTTGTCAAACACCAGTCTGGACAAAATCGTCATCTTCTTTAAGGTGCATATCAAAAGTTTAAGAATTATATTTAAAATAACCTTTTGACGTAATGAAGGGTTTCGATGGGAATATAATATCAAAGTTTGCGTCTAAGCGTTGTAATCCAGCAAAAATTAAAAAACTTTAATTGTTGTTTAATATTCCGGGCTTTCCCAGTAAAATACGCCTTTGTTTGCCGTGTAAGAAAGCGCCGTGTAAGAAAATCCACTACCCCACATCATTCCGTGGGTGTCGTAAGAGGCGACAAAGGGAAACAAACCAGGAGATGGGCAGCAGTGTCTAATAATAGCGCCATCTACTTATTTCTAAATAAACTAAAACTAAAATGGTAAGTCACTGATAAAATCAAATAATAGAATGCTACTGAATATATGATATAAATAATTGAAAATTCGTTCGTGGCATCCTTGGATGTGTGATTACTAGGTAGATGTGGTCAACAATCATGCAAAAGCTTAGTTTCAGTTTTTATGAATTGTATTTAAACAAATACGAGGGCCGTGTAGCTCGCCGTGAGATTTCATCATTGCACGGGAGCAAAACGTGTACGATTCCCTCGAGGATGAATCTGTTATAGAAAATTTTACATGCTAAGTCAGCACACGTGTCCATTAAAGTGGTGAAGAATAACTTCGTGGGGAAACCTAGATGTCTGAGTAATTAAAATAGTTGTGAAGATGAGAAAACCGTTAATATGCATTGAAGCATTGCACCATACTCTATTTTCTGCCCACAAAACACTATAGGTAATGAGGGCCCTGTGCACAGTAGTGAGACGTATATTAGCTGCTACTATACATTTTACCTTTAATGAGACTTATAAATCAGTTTGTAATTTAAGATAGTTTTCATATTTTCAGACATATTAAGATATATGACAGTCCTAGTTTCATAGCTCATGAGCATATGTAAATGAACAGGCTCCTGTGAAAACTACTTTAATCAAAGCAGATTTTACTCAAACAAAGGTTCATTTTATTTTACTTGTCAAAGGCGGTAAGCAAACTGATTAAAACTTAAATTTCATGGTATGGATTTTAATGGATATTTTTTGTTTTATTTTTGTTAACAAATAAAAATAAAAATAGTAAAACGCCTCACGCGAAACGCGCGCGTCGTGTCTAGCCAAACCTCGTTAAGGTTGGACCTGTGTCAATTTTTTTAGATGACATATAAAAATAAAATATAAAATTTGAAAAACAAAAAACATATTGTGACCATAGTAACATAATTATTCTAAGTAAATCAGAACCATTATTGTTTTCGAAAATGTATTTCTATGAAGTATTTTTAACAGTGTAAGCGTACAGTACGAACATTATTGTAGCCGAAGATGTGTCTAAGTTATTTAAATAAGTCTATTTATACAAATAAAACAGACTTTATTGATTACAGTGCATCAATACCCCGCACTGAGAAAGGTACCTTGGCACATAAAATGCAGAAAACAGTAAGTACCAACGGGCATTGATTGAGCATATGGAATTGATTTTATTTCCGCGCAAGTTATAGACATACACGTAGATTATTAAACATACATAGTTTGTTTAGCTAATATCGATTATTTTGTCGGTTGACAAAGTAGTAAAATGTCTTTTGACTTTGTGATTCAACAAAACTTTGAAGCTGATGTACCTGAAAAGTCCATTTTAACACTAAATCCTCTAGCATTGAAAGCCCACCTATATAGATTATGTTTGATAGTAATTTTCTAGTCTCGATATTCATTTTATTTATTTAAACTTTATTGAACCTTACATTAAGTAAAGGAACAAATGGCGGACTTAATGCTAAAAGCATTCTCTGCTAGCCAACCTTAAGGCAGTGATATAACTACGAAGGCGGTTACAAAGAAATATACATACACATACATACATACATATATATATATATATATATATATATATATATATATATATATATATATATCAATATACAAGTATATAAATTTATATATTATAAGAAAATATAATATAATACAATACATAAAGATACGTAATATACTAATGATGACGGAACATTAGCAGTTGCAAAGCAATTTTAGAAAATGATCTCGAATGTTTTTCTTAAATGTTTGTTTGCAGGTAGGTTGTCTTAATTTTCAAGCAGGTCATTCCATAGGCGCGCAGCTTGGACAGCAAACGATGAAGATATGAAACTCGAACGGTGAAGGGGTATAAAGAGGCAAGCGTCTCCGATGAACGAAGCTGTCTGTCATGAGTGTCCCGCAGAAACTGAAACTTATGTTTCAGATAATTTGGATAGTGGTTATCGAATAAAATAGAAAAAACTGTGTTAAGTATCCCAATTTGTCTTCGCTGACGAATTGGAAGCCATTTAAGCTGAGTACGCAATGAGGATACATGATCAAACTTGCGAAGACGAAAAATAAAACGGATATAGTTATTGACGAGACGATCCAGCTTATCAAGGAAAACCTCATTGAGATCAGGAAAAATACATCAGCATAGTCAATAATAGGCAAAATGAGAGATTGCACCAAATTATCTTTACCTTGACCGGAAGAAAGTTACTGAGACGGTTCAAAGCACTGAGCTTAGCAAAAACAGAACCACTGATATTCTGAATTTGGGTGGACCAACTTAAGGTTGTGTCAGAGTAGATACCCAGATTTTTAACGCTGTCAGAATACGGTATGATAGAATTATCAAACGATTGATATGATGTGTTATGATATTTTTTTTCAAAATTCACATTTGGCGGGAATTGGATTCGTATGCAAAATGTAGAAACTCGAACTTATGCGCTGAATTTAAACGTGGCAGAACCGCCTGCAATAACGCCACTCGTTCCGGGCGGCCAACAACGGCCGCTACGCAAAAAAACGTTAAAAAATTGAAGAAATTGTTAAGGTAGATCGACGTATCTGTTGACATCTGTTGTGCTGGTTTCGTGATCGTTGATGAAACGTGGGTACACCATTTTGACCCGGAGACGGAAAACCAAAGCAAGGTGTGGAAAAGACCGTCTTCCCCACCAGCCAAGATATTGAAGGTGTCTGCGTCCGCTGGAAAACTAATGGCCTCTGTCTTCTGGTATGCGGACGGTATAATAATGATCGACTATTTAAGTAAAAGAGAGACAATAACCGGAGATTATTACGCATCTTTAAGGACGCGTTTGCAAAATTGATAGGTATAGAATCGAACTCTTACATTGACACGGGTCACACACAAGTGTACGCACGGTTAGCTGCGGATGTGGGAATCGTAATCAAGTAAAAACATTTTGATAATTTGAAAGATTGATTTTTTTTCTCATTTCTTATACCTACAAAAATATATATTACATACGAAATACGAATAGCTGCTCCAGAGACTGCTAAGCACTAGAAGCCCACTACTAGCAGTGAGATGGTGGCTGTGGACTTTGGGCTGGTTTTGTTAGTTATGATAAGACTTTAACTTCGGACTTGGTGAAGTGACTTGAAGGTATACTTCGGTGACAGCTACTGGAACTACTCGACGAGTAGTACTAGGTGTGCCGAGTTTGGGCTCGTTTTGTTAGTCATGATGAGAGCTTACCTCCGGACTTGTTAGAGTGACCTGATGGTGTACTTCGGTGACTACTGCTGGAATTCCTGGACGAGTAGAACTAGGTGTGCCGAGTTTGGGCACGTTTTGTTAGTCATGATGAGAGCTTACCTCCGGACTTGATAGAGTGACCTGATGGTGTACTTCGGTGACTTCTGCTGGAATTCCTGGACGAGTAGAACTAGGTGTGCCGAGTTTGGGCTCGTTTGTTAGTTATGATGAGACTTTACCTTCGGACTTGATGGAGACCTGATGGTGTACTTCGGTGAAGATCGTATTTACAATATAAAAACTATTATTTTCAACAAAAATGTCACCACCATTTGAAGATGAAGAACCATTCTATACGTGGTAGCAATTAGCTATCTTTTATTTGGTTTAGTTTTGTCACAAAATGTACCGAAAAACAGCATAATTTCGATTTGCAAACGCACCTTAATCAAAAACTTCGCGATGAGCTAAAGAATAAACGTCAAGGAAAATTGCTTGCTTTTTCATCATGATAGTGGCCCTGCCTATCGATCTGATTTTGCTAGCGCTGCCATGCAAAATACTAAGTTTCAGTTGATGCAGCACCCACCATATTCTCCACCATGTAAAAAAACCAATTTGAATTTGTAGATGAAAATCTATCTCATGTAGTGTCAATTGCCCATGGTATTGAGCAGACCCTACAGCAGATACAGCAGCAAAGAACCTTAGTACAGAGCCTTGTGGATTTTTCATTGATAAAACCTATCCTTTTATTGGAGATACGCCTGATATACTAATTGGTGATGACATGCTAGTAGAGGTGAAGTGTCCTAATACAGAATCCAAAAAAGGCCTAATGAATGCAATTGAGGCCAATAAATAAAAATATTGAAATTTGATAAAAATCTAGCGCCATAATAATTAACAAAAAGTGATTTTACTACCAGGTACAGGGGCAACTAAACGTGGCTGAACGGAAAATATAGCTACTTGGAATTCAGGCGAACGAAAATGAACCTATACGTTTTTAACGCATTTGAAAAGATGACAATTTTTGGAAGACAAAAATGAAACGAATAATAGTACAATTTTATTTATGTTTAGTTGTCAAAAAGAAATATTCCCTAGGTATTCACGGGGTATGCCGATAAGACATCTTTCATTACAAGATATAGAAAATGTGAAGCTTTCCTCACTCTCGCAGCAAAAATCAAACAACGATTCTCAACCGGGCCTTAGCCACTTGACTTCGTAGAATTTTGATTTTTGGGTTACCCAAACCCATACTCTGTTGATGTCACATGGTTCCCCGAGGAACCAAGCGTAGTTTTAAATTTAGCAAATTTTAATTTTATTCTGAATGTTCAAATTTTTTGTTTTATTATATTACTGTGTGTGTATTGTAAATTTAGAAATACATTTCTGTTAACGACCTACCGGGCCGTGTAATGGCGGTGTAAGAATAACCATTACCCTATATCATCCCGTGGTTGTGGTAAGAGGCGACAGAGGGAAAAAGTCAGGAGATGGGCAGCATCGTCTCCCTAATAAGTAACAAAAATAAATTACTGCAGTTGCTAACCCGCTTGCCAAGCGTGGCAACTATGGCAAATATCGCCCCCATGAGGCAATCTATGGGGAGGCCCATGTTCAGCAGTGGACGAATATAAATTATAATTAATATTATTAGAACTATAATTAATATAATTTAATAATATATACGGATATCATTTTTGTATTGTATAAAGAAATCGATAGATATATAAACGATTAAGTACTTCTCCAGGCCGAAAGTTTAAAATATCGAGGCTCGTAGTGACCAAAATGATGGATAATATTAAATTATTCCGGCCGGAGTGATCAGCTGGTGGGTGAAAATGGTTTGTTGGTTTAAAATAACTAACTGCTGGTTCAAAGTTATTAAAAATGATGATTTTACGTAGATTATGGACTGTATGAGGCGGTGAGAATTTACTATTTTGTGGAAACGTCCCTAAATTCGGGCTGCAGGAAGGATGTGAAGGAATGCATGTGCTGAGAGCTGCGGCCACGACGGTTGGATGCTGGCTGTCTTTACACATATAACTTCACAGATTATCGCAAAATATGGCGTTATAGCAAATGTCTATATATTTTATTGTGTTCTTGTATAGTTCAATATCTAAACCACACAAAGGCGGGAGATATTACGCGAGATATAGGCGGTGCGGTTGGTTGCGAGTCTTGTGAGCTTGTGTGAACCCCGTTTAACACAAGAGTGCACATGCTAGGCATAAAAGGTGGAAAGGAAATTCAGGAAAAGACATTGCAGTACTCTTATTGGATAATAGTTAACGAATCTCATAAGCGTTAGGCGGTAGTGCGAAGTGGCGCGAACAGTATCTTCTATGTATATACATTCTATATTAGTCACACCGCCTGCCTTCGAACGGACTGCACACGAACGAATGTGGTGAGACATCTTCTTTTTCTTTGAGTAGCCCGTGAAAGTCAACTGCACTTGCGCCTCCAATATTATAGGGAGCATTAGCCTTAATCATTATGCTTGGCAAGCGGATTAGTAATAGTAATGCTTATCAAAATAGAATGGAATAGAATAAGTCATTTTTAATTATCACCACAACCTGCCTAGATTAAGGCTTACAATATTAACATCATGAAATATAAAACATTATGTCATTAATCATTAAATCTCACATTAATTAATATTATATGAAAAATCAAATCAACAAACATGGAAAATAAATCATAATATATATGTAGGCGAAAGAGGATCATCCCAGATGCACTCATGATTGTGGCGCAAATATGCGTGCGTTACAACATAAAGTACAAGAAAATATAATGAACAGATCGTTAGCAATTCGTCGCAAATATATGGTACGCTTTTCCGATGATGTTAATTTCAAAAATCCTCTATAACAACAACGGTTGCCACGTTACCACAGACACGACGCTTCGCTAGAGTAAAACCTTCTCTGGATCTGGCCAGTATTTTATAGACGCACCTACAATCTCTCGGAGATTACACTTAGACAGATTAGACAGATTACCTTAGCACTAGTATAATGACTACACTCGGAATATCTCGCGTACAGCGCCTACAGTGAACTTTATACTGCACAAACAAGTGGGGTTTCTCGATATACCCTCAATTCAACCTCGATCCAACCGGTATTTTATAGACGCTCCGATATATATATATATCGGAAACAGGTAACAAAGGTGTATAAAATAGCAACTTAAATTTTCAAAATATAAAGCGTCATTTTCTCATATTTTTTTCATATATTAGAAATCACGGCGTCCGTTGCTAGACACTTAGTATCGTGGCTGCCCTTTGCCAGGTACCCTAAAACTTTAATAAATTGAAACTGTACTTCCATTACAGTATAAATGCTGAATTTTATATATGTTACTTGGGTTACTATTACAAGATATATACTCAGTAGCCAGACAGTTGCGAGAGTTCTAATACCTGACCAGACAAACATATTATAGGGTAGCTGTAGGTGCAAGCGCAAGGTATTATGTATCTGAGTGGATGCGTGCAAGCGTCGCAAAAGACCTAACTCACTATAGTTAGGTCTTTTGCGACGCTTCACTGCGCATCCTTAGTTTAATCAGTCATATTAATATACGCACAATATTCGTTTTACTAGTTGCTTGTGCAGTTTATAAATGTCATTCAATTTTGATAAAATATAATCATGAGAGACGACGTCGAGATAATTTGAGTTATTTGTAAAATTTTATCACAGTTACTTCCATCTATCTCTGGAACAAACTGCCTGTTGACCTATATAATATGACCTATATAACACACCAAACATCTATATATATATATATATATATATATATATATAAATTAATGAATTTGATTATGACATCCTAACTGCCCATAACTCACTCTCTGTTCTACCCAAGGTTAGCTGGTGGAGAATGCCATATAGCATTAAGCTCGCCTTAATACAATATTATTGGTGCAATAAAGAATAAAATAAATAAATAAATTATTTTCTGAGGAGACTGAAAAAATGTCAATCGATTTTGAGACTTTGAATAATACACAACGTCAAAAACATAGAAATTATTCTACCAAGTGAATATACGGACAGTGATTATCACAGGGTATGTTATAAATCATTTACAAGACTCATGAAAAAATATTTCACCTCTGAATCTAAAAGTTCTAAAAACCGTTGAAACAGAAAAAAAAAAGTATACCAATAGACAATGAAGATATCGACTATAATTGAAAGTAAACGTGACGATATAAGTGATTAAACTGAATTTTACAATCAGCAGCGCTGAGAGCCGCGGGTTCGAATCCCGCACGGAACAAGTATTTGTATGGCCAACTAATAATTGATCTGGGTCTAGATGTTTGTCCTTGTGAAGTTTATTTATGTAAACTGCCTCTAAGATACTGGAGAAAATCTTAATAGTAAACATATAAAACAAAAAAGGAGAGGCCCATGTCCAGCGGCAGATTTTTTGTATCCAATAAAACAGGATTTTTCCCATTTTTGTAATCCATTATTGAAATTGAACCTCTTCTATAGAAGGAGAATTTATCACTAATAGTATTACCAGAGTCTCGCAACTTTGAGTCTCGAAACTGGACATTTTATTACAGATTAAGAAATTAATATAGTAACGTAAATTTCACTAATACTTCCTGTTACTATAAAAATAGTATATTCCCAAAAAATTGTGGCTATTTTATGTACCAGAACAATCAGAACAAGCGAATTAGTTGTACAAAGACAACTGGCCGTTTGAGTACGAAATTACATACTGAAATTTTCGCAGCTCGGTTATAAGGCTATTTGAGTAAATAATTATTAAGAAACTTCATCACACACATAACATTATTTGCTATTGAAACATTCGGACGTCTTTTCTTGTCTTTTAATGGAAACGTGACAGTAGTTATATGTGGTGGAGACTTGCTGCAAATTTATTATAGCTGTGGCACGAATGGATCGTCTCTACCGGGAGAGACTATACGACTAGAATAACACCTCGCAGAATGTGATCATTCTGGATCTCTGAAGAGAATTCAAGCTAACGATCAGTAGCTGTCATGTGTATTCGAAGAATCGAGATTGGCAACCAGGGGAAACAACTGCATCTAGGATCCGTTCACTTCAATGAAAAATTGATAAAATCGTCATCCCGTGTCCTCCTGTTTTCTCCTCCAAAATTATACCGTTTGTAGTTTGTTTATTTTTAAAAAACCTTTTGAATGGGATTGTGACTACCACTGTATGTTTGTCTTTTATTTTTTATGTTTGTTGTAGTTCGCTGGATGTCTAATAATAGCGGTATAATTCAGCTGTTTTAGATGTAAGTAGTGATTTTAGAAGGTTCCTAGTTTTTAAAATAACTAATTCATAAAAATTATAAGAACTTCGCAATTTTAGATATATATCGTATAAAATGTATACGTATAATATATGTATCGATATCGATACGATGCAATTGTAAAAATATTAGTGTCATGTCCACAGCTAGAACACAGCTAAGCTCCGCCCGGATATCCGTCCACCGTCTTATTAGAAAATGTAGTTTCTTAATGATATCGAGCTTAAACTATGGTTTCAGAAGATTAATTTTTACGAAAGATCCTCTCTCAGCCGCGGCGCCACAATCTTCAAGAAATTTGGCATTAAGTTCGCTGACAGATTTCATAATTTACATTTTAAATCGCGTGTTTCCGCGAAACTTCTTTTATGGAACAGGTTTTAGTTTAAGCCTGAGACTAATTCTAAACAAATTTTTGTAATGACACGGTTAACGTTGATATCGGAATAAAGTGCACTGCTGATTCTTGGCAGAAAAAGGTAAGTCAGTGGTACCAACCCAGATGAACTCCTAGGAAAAAAACGAAGTCCTACAACCTAGTTCTGCAAAGTAGTTACGTGTTTAATATTATTCAAGTTCTCCCAGAAAAATTACTTTATTAAGTCAATTGCAGAAATAAAGAAAGGAAACGAATTTAGGTTTCTCATAGTTTTTTTTAGAAGTAATGTGTTTTGGCGGTGTAACAATATCCACTACCCCATATCATTCCGTGGGTGTCTTCTAATAACGACCAAAATAAAAACTGCGGTTGCCAACCCGCTTATCAAGCATAAATTTATAGCAAATGTCCCTCTTATGAGGCACTCTATGGGGTAGGCCTATGTTCAGCAGTGGACTTTAATAGGCGGTGATGGTAAAGGTGAAAAATAAGCACAAAGTTTCTCCATCAGTGTGGAATGTATCGAAATAAAACCTGTAGCCCTTTAGAATCTGCCATTGATAAAGAATGAAAATGCAGATGCTTTGTCACCACTGAGTAACATGGAAATGGACCTGTGTAGTGTGTACTCTGACCACACTTTTATTTACGTGGTAGAGCCATGCTGCAGGTATATTATGGTTGTAGCACGAAAGTTTTGTCTTGACCGGGGAAAGACCACACTCTCACAGAATACCAGCGTAAAATAGCAGCTTAACGCTGCTGTGTTTCGTATGGTGAGTATAGAGAACCGGAGACCCTTTTTATTGGAAACGAGGCATTCCATCTTAGTCCTCACGGGTGACAACGCATCTGCATTTCGATCCGTAATTGAGGATAGATGTAGATGTCTACAGACTGCAGCAACCACTTTCCATCAGGTGGACTGTGTGCTCGTTTGTCACCGTTATCCTATAAAAAAAACCACTAAGACAACGCGATAGCAACTGTTTGTATTACAATGTTGGTATTTTGAATTAATTTAGTTATTTGATTCATCATTAATGCATTACAGCCCATCACACATATCCATTGCTGAACAGGCCTTTCTAAGAAATCCACAAAACGCGACACCTTCGGGGCTGCTTTATAACTCAAACGAGACTTCAAGAACATTTTACAAATTTGGTTATTGGGGGAATAAATACTTATGTCGCCTCATGCTAACGGGCGCTGCAAAGGGTTCAAATTAAAATTGAAAATTGAAAACGCCTTAAATTTCATAAATTAAATTATTTCTCACGCGTAAATATAATAATAGTTCAGAATGTTGTTAAATTTTTAAGGTTTACTGAACTTTTTTGTTAAAATAACTTCAAAGGATTACTCAAATAAATTGTCAGAACTCAAATAGACAGATTTCCAAGTAAAAAGGGAGAAAGAACTTTGTTACGTATTTTTTGTCGCTCACTGTTAGATTTCTTTTTCCTTGTAGGCCCAGGGGCCCATTTAATTTTAACAACGGTCGTCTGTTATATTTTACATTTCGCATTTTACTGTAAACAGGACAAATTATTATTAAAAAAATAATTATATAACACGTTTTGAAAATGGACTGAAAAGTGTTAAATATTTTCTTCTATAAAACTACTTTTACGGATTCTATCGCGTTTAATTAACTTATTTTTATTAATTCCAGACGTTTCGGGTGCTTTACAGCACCCATGGTCACGTGGGACTGAGGTGATTGACGTCCCGATGTCAGAGTTAACCTTTTTCAATTATTAATTTTGGTCTGATCTACGCAGAATGAACTAACTGTGTCTTGAAGTCTTGCAGTGGTATGCTTGGGTTTAGTTTTAATTTTATTAATTACAGGATCCCAAGCAGGTGATAGTACCCAGCTTCCCTCACTATTGAAATTATGATGTTTTTTAATTTTAATCGTATCATCCTTGGCAGGAATCGATGTTCTTTCGCGAGAATTTGTGGTTTATCAAATCTAATGTAATGGCGGGGGCCGTCTAGGATATGATCACAAACTGCAGACTTCCCGGAACGTTGGTGCTTCACGTCAGCTATGTGTTCTTTTACGCTGGTTTTTATTGATCGTTTTGTTTTCCCTATATATGAGAAACCACATTCACAATAAAGCTTGTACACTCCTGCATCTTGTAGAGGAATATTGCACTTGACGGATGGTAAGAACTGACTAATCTTCTTCGGCGGCTTGAAGAATGTTCTAATAGAAGCTCGCTTCAAGATGTAGCCAATCTCGTCTGTGACACCTCTGACATATGGTAGTACAGCAGGCACACGCTCGACTGTGGCCGGCTATCAAAACAATCCCAGACAAGAAAGCAAGTTAATAAGAACGTGTTAAAGTGGAAGTATATTTACACTGAAAAATTTGAATTATTGCAAAAAATGGAGCCAAATTTAACGGGGCAATAATTTCGAGGAATAATTGATAGGAAATGACGGCTCAGTTGCGTATTTGCTAGGCATTTAGCTGTGGCAATGTGGACGGTAGATTCAAATCCTGCACTTAATACGTATTTGTCTGGCCTACAAGATAGTATTTTTTAAATAAATAGGAAATCACATACGCAATTACAAATAGTCAAAGCATGAAAATTTATTAAATTTTTATTAAAAACTAACACACTACTAACTGAGATTATTTGCCTTAGCAAGCGCTCTTAAGCACTTCCTAATCTTGTTGAAAATTCTATAGTTTTTCATGAATTTAAAATTTGAATACACTGAAAGTACTGGCAATGTTCCAAAGTACGTGCAAAGTAAAGACAGCTGCTTTTAAGTCACATTTTTATAAAAGCAGGAAAATATTGAACCAAAAATATTGGAACGCACAATTATTAATTAACAAAAGCCAATCATATTTAAGGGCATGAATTACATACAATTACTTATATATATCATATTCTTAGTCAAATTTATATTCTCAATAAATAATTAAATATTACTATTGTATTCGATTTTACAAAGACAAGTCTAGTTTTACGTATTTAATTGCGTTTTATTTTACTTATTTTTACTTTTTAAATTTCTTAACTTATCATTAAATGTGTAGTATTCGTGTAAATATAAGAAATCATTAAAAACAATAGTCTTTTTATGCCTAGGAGTCCTACGTGGTACTACTTCCCTCCAACGTATCTCTGCCAACAAGCTCACCGTTGTACTGCTGTGTGTCGATTAGAATGGTAAGAGAGCCAGATTAATTACAAGCCATGGGACATTCCATTTAAGTACACAAATTAATATGATTTTTTTATATGCGGTATTATACATTAATTTAAAACGTTTCATGATAAAGACCCGCAAGGCCATTTGCCCCTTATTTACAGATCACAGATATATACCCAACCACAAACTATTTACAGAATACTTTTTATAGAATAATGGTGACAAATAAGCACACAGTTCACCTGATGGTAAGTGGTTGCTAAAGGTCTACATCAAACCTCGATTAAGCATCGAAATGCACGTTATCTGCACTCCTGAAGACAAAGATATAATGCCTCGTTTGTAGTTAAAGGAGTCGACTGTTCTCTACACTCCCATACGAATCACAGCAGCATTACGCTGCTTTTTTATGCTCGTATTCTGTGAGAGCATGGTCCTTCCCAAGTCGAGTTGGACCATACGTGCTACAACCATTACATAGCTCTACGGTTCTACGGCTCTACTACGGCTCTACCACGTAAAATGTCCAATAAAGATTTTTGTTATGAAATCGAGTGACAAACAAACTAAGAGTTCACTTGATGGTAAGTGGCTACTTCAGTCTATAGGTTTCCATGCAGCCCACTTCTAACAAAGAAGGCTATTTAAGAAGGCTATATGCGTTGTCATCTCTGAGTACTAAAATAGAATGTCTCACAGCCTGTAATTATACTGGCTCTCTATACCCTTCAGACCGAAACAAATCACTGCAAGCATTTGGTGACAGATATAGGTAAAAGGGTGGTTCCTACCCAGACGGACACCTAGGTTAAAAATATGTAAAAGTATAGTAAAGTTACAGCCTATATACGTCCCACTGCTGGGCACAGGCCTCCTCTCATTTCTGAGAGGGTTTTAGTTCAAGGAAATGTCTGCCGCGCTGCCCCAATGCGTGTTGACGAACATCACATGTCTTCGAAAAATTTTTTTTTGATTTCTCAGACATGCAGGTTTCCTCACGATGTTTTACTTCACCGCCTAGAACGTGGTAAATCAGCACTTAAAATTGCAATTAACAATTTCGATGGTGCCGGCGGGGATCGAACCCGGGTTGCTCGCGTACTGTTTAACTTACAGCGAGCGCTAACCATCTGAGCTACCACGGCTCATATGTACTTACGATTAACTTAGTGCCTGCGCATTTTGTAATTATCAACAGTATCAGAAAAATTTGTCAAACACCAGTCTGGACAAAATCGTCATCTTCTTTAAGGTGCATATCAAAAAGTTTAAGGAATTATATTTAAAATAACCTTTTGACGTAATGAAGGGTTTCGATGGGAATATAATATCAAAGTTTGCGTCTAAGCGTTGTAATCCAGCAAAAATTAAAAAACTTTAATTGTTGTTTAATATTCCGGGCTTTCCCAGTAAAATACGCCTTTGTTTGCCGTGTAAGAAAGCGCCGTGTAAGAAAATCCACTACCCCACATCATTCCGTGGGTGTCGTAAGAGGCGACAAAGGGAAACAAACCAGGAGATGGGCAGCAGTGTCTAATAATAGCGCCATCTACTTATTTCTAAATAAACTAAAACTAAAATGGTAAGTCACTGATAAAATCAAATAATAGAATGCTACTGAATATATGATATAAATAATTGAAAATTCGTTCGTGGCATCCTTGGATGTGTGATTACTAGGTAGATGTGGTCAACAATCATGCAAAAGCTTAGTTTCAGTTTTTATGAATTGTATTTAAACAAATACGAGGGCCGTGTAGCTCGCCGTGAGATTTCATCATTGCACGGGAGCAAAACGTATACGATTCCCTCGAGGATGAATCTGTTATAGAAAATTTTACATGCTAAGTCAGCACACGTGTCCGTTAAAGTGGTGAAGAATAACTTCGTGGGGAAACCTAGATGTCTGAGTAATTAAAATAGTTGTGAAGATGTGAAAACCGTTAATATGCATTGAAGCATTGCACCATACTCTATTTTTCTGCCCACAAAACACTATAGGTAATGAGGAGCCCTGTGCACAGTAGTGAGACGTATATTAGCTGCTACTATACATTTTTACCTTTAATGAGACTTATAAATCAGTTTGTAATTTAAGATAGTTTTCATATTTTCAGACATATTAAGATATATGACAGTCCTAGTTTCATAGCTCATATGAGCATATGTAAATGAACAGGCTCCTGTGGAAAACTACTTTAATCAAAGAAAGCAGATTTTACTCAAACAAAGGTTCATTTTATTTTACTTGTCAAAGGCGGTAAGCAAACTGATTAAAAATATTTATTTTATTTTTTGTTTTATTTTTGTTAACAAATAAAAATAGTAAAACGCCTCGTGCGAAACGCGCGCGTCGTGTCTAGCCAAACCTCGTTAAGGTTGGACCTGTGTCAATTTTTTTAGATGACATATAAAAATAAAATATAAAATTTGAAAAACAAAAAACATATTGTGACCATAGTAACATAATTATTCTAAGTAAATCAGAACCATTATTGTTTTTGAAAATGTATTTCTATGAAGTATTTTTAACAGTGTAAGCGTACAGTACGAACATTATTGTAGCCGAAGATGTGTCTAAGTTATTTAAATAAGTCTATTTATACAAATAAAACAGACTTTATTGATTACAGTGCATCAATACCCCGCTCTGAGAAAGGTACCTTGGCACATAAAAATGCACAGAAAAACAGTAAGTACCCAACGGGCATTGATTGAGCATATGGAAATTGATTTTATTTCCGCGCAAGTTATAGACATACACGTAGATTATTAAACATACATAGTTTGTTTAGCTAATATCGATTATTTTGTCAGTTGACAAAGTAGTAAAATGTCATTTTGACTTTGTGATTCAACAAAACTTTGAAGCTGATGTACCTGAAAAGTCCATTTTTAACACTAAATCCTCTAGCATTGAAAGCCCACCTATATAGATTATGTTTGATAGTAATTTTCTAAGTCTCGATATTCATTTTATTTATTTAAACTTTATTGAACCTTACACATTAAGTAAAGGAACAAAAGGCGGACTTAATGCTAAAAGCATTCTCTGCTAGCCAACCTTAAGGCAGTGATATAACTACGAAGGCGGTTACAAAGAAATATACATACACATACATACATATATATATATATATATATATATATATATATATATATATATATATATATATATATATATATATATATATATATCAATATACAAGTATATAAATTTATATATTATAAGAAAATATAATATAATACAATACATAAAGATACGTAATATACTAATGATGACGGAACATTAGCAGTTGTAAAACAATTTTAGAAAATGATCTCGAATGTTTTTCTTAAATGTTTGTTTGCAGGTAGGTTGTCTTAATTTTCAAGCAGGTCATTCCATAGGCGCACAGCTTGGACAGCAAACGATGAAGATATGAAACTCGAACGGTGAAGGGGTATAAAGAGCAAGCGTCTCCGATGAACGAAGCTGTCTGTCATGAGTGTCCCGCAGAAACTGAAACTTATGTTTCAGATAATTTGGATAGTGGTTATCGAATAAAATAGAAAAAACTGTGTTAAGTATCCCAATTTGTCTTCGCTGACGAATTGGAAGCCATTTAAGCTGAGTACGCAATGAGGATACATGATCAAACTTGCGAAGACGAAAAATAAAACGGATATAGTTATTGACGAGACGATCCAGCTTATCAAGGAAAACCTCATTGAGATCAGGAAAAAATACATCAGCATAGTCAATAATAGGCAAAATGAGAGATTGCACCAGAATTATCTTTACCTTGACCGGAAGAAAGTTACTGAGACGGTTCAAAGCACTGAGCTTAGCAAAAACAGAACCACTGATATTCTGAATTTGGGTGGACCAACTTAAGGTTGTGTCAGAGTAGATACCCAGATTTTTAACGCTGTCAGAATACGGTATGATAGAATTATCAAACGATTGATATGATGTGTTATGATATTTTTTCAAAATTCACATTTGGCGGAATTGGATTCGTATGCAAAATGTGAAACTCGAACTTATGCGCTGAATTTAAACGTGGCAGAACCGCCTGCAATAACGCCACTCGTTCCGGGCGGCCAACAACGGCCGCTACGCAAAAAACGTTAAAAAATTGAAGAAATTGTTAAGGTAGATCGACGTATCTGTTGACATCTGTTGTGCTGGTTTCGTGATCGTTGATGAAACGTGGTACACCATTTTGACCCGGAGACGGAAAACCAAAGCAAAGTGTGGAAAAGACCGTCTTCCCCACCAGCCAAGATATTGAAGGTGTCTGCGTCCGCTGGAAAACTAATGGCTTCTGTCTTCTGGTATGCGGACGGTATAATAATGATCGACTATTTAAGTAAAGAGACAATAACTGGAGATTATTACGCATCTTTAAGGACGCGTTTGCAAAATTGATAGGTATAGAATCGAACTCTTACATTGACACGGGTCACACACACAAGTGTACGCACGGTTAGCTGCGGTGGAAATCGTAATCAAGTAAAAACATTTTGATAATTTGAAAGATTGATTTTTTCTCATTTCTTATACCTACAAAAATATATATTACATACGAAATACGAATAGCTGCTCCAGAGACTGCTAAGCACTGAAGCCCACTACTAGCAGTGAGATGGTGGCTGTGGACTTTGGGCTGGTTTTGTTAGTTATGATAAGACTTTAACTTCGGACTTGGTGAAGTGACTTGAAGGTATACTTCGGTGACAGCTACTGGAACTACTCGACGAGTAGTACTAGGTGTGCCGAGTTTGGGCTCGTTTTGTTAGTCATGATGAGGCTTACCTCCGGACTTGATAGAGTGACCTGATGGTGTACTTCGGTGACTACTGCTGGATTCCTGGACGAGTAGAACTAGTGTGCCGAGTTTGGGCACGTTTTGTTAGTCATGATGCGAGCTTACCTCCGGACTTGATAGAGTGACCTGATGGTGTACTTCGGTGACTTCTGCTGGAATTCCTGGACGAGTAGAACTAGGTGTGCCGAGTTTGGGCTCGTTTTGTTAGTTATGGTTAGACTAACCTCCGGGCTTGATGGAGACCTGATGGTGTACTTTGGTGACTACTGCTGGAATTCTGGACGAGTAGAACTATGTGTGCCGAGTTTGGGCTCGTTTTGTTAGTTATGATAAGAACTTACCCCCGGACTTGATGGAGTAACAGACACACCTAGTTCTACTCGTCCAGGAGTTCCAGTAATGGTCACCGAAGTACACCATCAGGTCTCTATCAAGTCCGGAGGTAAAGCCATCATAACTAACAAAACGAGCCCAAACGTGGAACACCTAGTTCTACTCGTCCAGAAGTTCCAGTAATGGTCACCGAAGTACACCATCAGGTCTTACCATCAAGTCCGGGTGCTTCTCATCATAACTAACAAAACGAGCCCAAACGTGGAACACCTAGTTCTACTCGTCCAGGAGTTCAGTAATGGTCACCGAAGTACACCATCAGGTCTCCCATCAAGTCCGGAGGTAAATTCTCATCATAACTAACAAAACGAGCCAAACTCGGCACATCTAGTTCTACTCGACTAGGAGTTCCAGTAGCAGTCACCGATGAACACTTTCAGATCACTCCATAAAGTGTAAGACGAATAGGCATTTATATAATTATTTATATATATAAATGCCACTTACTTCAGCGAAACAAAATATTATAACAAAATGTGTGATTATAAAATAATAATATTATTTTGCCTTGTCAAGTACCTATGTATCAAATTCGAATGTTTTGTGTATGTACAGCGATCTTTTCCGCTGCTGCAATCAGGCAGGCGATACAATATCCACTCATGACGGCGACCGAGCGCGGACTGAGGTTTCATCGAAATTTTGTACAATAAATCAAAACCGGCACCAAAATTAAATAACCCTTATTGCAATCCATTATGATTCATCCGTATTAGCAAAATATGTGAAAAATAAGCATCAGTTTTATTTTTTTACGACTATTTGTGACATTTTGATAAAAAGTAAACACCACTATTTTTTATTGAATATGTCTGCCTACTTACAGTATTTTTAGAAATCTTAATATATGTTGATAATAGAACAAAAATGTACCGAAACATGAGCCGGTATCGTTAATTTTGTAGAAAATGGCTAGGGAAGATCGTATTTACAATATAAAAAACTATTATTTTCAACAAAAAAGTCACCACCATTTGAAGATGAAGAACCATTCTATACGTGGTAGCAATTAGCTATCATTGATTTGGTTTAGTTTTGTCACAAAATGTACCGAAAAACAGCATAATTTCGATTTGCAAACGCACCCTTAATCAAAAAACTTCGCGATGAACTAAAGAGTAAACGTCAAGGAAAATTGCGTGCTTTTTCATCATGATAGTGGCCCTGCCCATCGATCTGATTTTGCTAGCGCTGCCATGCAAAATGCTAGGTTTCAGTTGATGCAGCACCCATCATATTCTCCACCATGTAAAAAAACCAATTTGAATTTGTAGATGAAAAATCTATCTCATGTAGTGTCAATTGCCCATGGTATTGAGCAGACCCTACAGCAGATACAGCAGCAAAAGAACCTTAGTATAGAGCCTTGTGGATTTTTCATTGATAAAACCTATCCTTTTATTGGAGATACGCCTGATATACTAATTGGTGATGACATGCTAGTAGAGGTGAAGTGTCCTAATACAGAATCCAAAAAAGGCCTAATGAATGCAATTGAGGCCAATAAATAAAAATATTGAAATTTGATAAAAAAATCTAGCGCCATAATAATTAACAATAAAGTGATTTTTACTACCAGGTACAGGGGCAACTAAACGTGGCTGAACGGAAAATATGGCTCCTTGGAATTCGGGCGAATGAAAATGAACCTATACGTTTTGAACGCATTTGAAAATATGACAATTTTTAATAAATATATACAAATATAAAGAATAATAGTACAATTTTATTTATGTTTAGTTGTCAAAAAGAAGTATTCCCTAGGCATTCACGGGGTGTGCCGATTAGACATCTTTCATTACAAGATAAAGAAAATGTGAAGCTTTCTTCATTCTCGCAGCAAAAATCAAACAATGATTCTCAACCGGGCCTTAGCACGCGTCCACTTGACTTCGTAGAATTTTGATTTGTTGGTTACCCAAACCCATACTCTGTTGATGTCACATGGTTCCCCGAGGAACCAAGCGTAGTTTTAAATTTAGCAAATTTTAATTTTATTCTGAATGTTCAAATTTTTTTGTTTTATTATATTACTGTGTGTGTATTGTAAATTTAGAAATACATTTCTGTTAACGACCTACCGGGCCGTGTAATGGCGGTGTAAGAATAACCATTACCGTATATCATCCCGTGGTTGTCGTAAGAGGCGACAGAGGAAAAAGTCAGGAGATGGGCAGCATCGTCTCCTAATAACGAACAAAATAAATTACTGCAGTTGCTAACCCGCTTGCCAAGCGTGGCAACTATGGCAAATATCGCCCCATGAGGCAATCTATGGGAGGCCCATGTTCAGCAGTGGACGAATATAAATTATAATTAATATTATTAGAACTATAATTAATATAATTTAATAATATATACGGATATCATTTTTTGTATTGTATGAAGAAATAGATAGACATATAAACGATTAAGTACTTCTCCAGGCCGAAAGGTTAAAATAATCGAGGCTCGTAGTGACCAAAATGATGGATAATATTAAATTATTCCGGCCGGAGTGATCAGCTGGTGGGTGAGAATGTTTTGTTGGTTTAAAGTAACCAACTGCTGGTTCAAAGTTATTAAAAATGATGATTTTACGTAGATTATGGACTGTATGAGGCGGTGAGAATTTACTATTTTGTGCAAACGTCCCTAAATTCGGGCTGCAGGAAGGATGTGAAGGAATGCATGTGCTGAGAGCTGCAGCCACGACGGTTGGATGCTGGCTGTCTTCATATATAACTTTACAGATTATCGCAAAATATGGCGTTATAGCAAATGTCTATATATTTTATTGTGTTCTTGTATAGTTCAATATCCAAACCACACAAAGGCGGGAGATATTACGCGAGATATAGGCGGTGCGGTTGGTTGCGAGTCTTGTGAGCTTGTGAACCCGTTTAACACAAGAGTGCACATGCTAGGCATAAAAGGTGGAAAGGAAATTCAGGAAAAGGCATTGCAGTACTCTTATTGGATAATAGTTAACGAATCTCATAAGCGTTAGGCGGTAGTGCGAAGTGGCGCGAACAGTATCTTCTATGTATATACATTCTATATTAGTCACACCGCCTGCCTTCGAACGGACTGCACACGAACGAATGTGATGAGATATCTTCTTTTTCTTTGAGTAGCCCGTGAAAGTCAACTGCACTTGCGCCTCCAATATTATAGGGAGCATAAGCCTTAATAATCATGCTTGGCAAGCTGATTAGTAATAGTAATGCTTATCAAAATAGAATGGAATAGAAAAAGTCGTTTTTAATTATCACCACAACCTGCCTAGATTAAGGCTTACAATATTACTGACATCATGAAATATAAAACATTATGTCATTAATCATTAAATCTCACATTAATTAATATTATATGAAAAATCAAATCAACAAACATGGAAAATAAATCATAATATATATGTAGGCGAAAGAGGATCATCCCAGATGCACTCATGATTGTGGCGCAAATATGCGTGCGTTACAACATAAAGTACAAGAAAATATAATGAACAGATCGTTAGCAATTCGTCGCAAATATATGGTACGCTTTTCCGATGATGTTAATTTAAAAAAATCCTCTATAACAACAACGGTTGCCACGTTACCACAGACACGACGCTTCGCTAGAGTAAAACCTTCTCTGGATCTGGCCAGTATTTTATAGACGCGCCTACAATCTCTCGGAGATTACACTTAGACAGATTAGACAGATTACCTTAGCACTAGTAGAATGACTACACTCGGAATCTCTCGCGTACGGCGCCTACAGTGAACTTTATACTGCACAAACAAGTGGGGGTTTCTCGATATACCCTCAATTCAACCTCGATCCAACCGGTATTTTATAGACGCTCCGATATATATATATCGGAAACAGGTAGCAAAGGTGTATAAAATAGCAACTTAAATTTTTCAAAATATAAAGCGTCATTTTCTCATATTTTTTTCATATATTAGAAATCACGGCGTCCGTTGCTAGACACTTAGTATCGTGGCTGCCCTTTGCCAGGTACCCTAAAACTTTAATAAATTGAAACTGTACTTCCATTACAGTATAAATGCTGAATTTTATATATGTTACTTGGGTTACTATTACAAGATATATACTCAGTAGCCAGACAGTTGCGAGAGTTCTAATACCTGACCAGACAAACATATTATAGGGTAGCTGTAGGTGCAAGCGCAAGGTATTATGTATCTGAGTGGATGCGTGCAAGCGTCGCAAAAGACCTAACTCACTATAGTTAGGTCTTTGCGACGCTTCACTGCGCATCCTTAGTTTAATCAGTCATATTAATATACGCACAATATTCGTTTTACTAGTTGCTTGTGCAGTTTATAAATGTCATTCAATTTTGATAAAATATAATCATGAGAGACGACGTCGAGATAATTTGAGTTATTTGTAAAATTTTATCACAGTTACTTCCATCTATCTCTGGAACAAACTGCCTGTTGACCTATATAATATGACCTATATAACACACCAAACATCTATATATATATATATATATATATATATATAAATTAATGAATTTGATTATGACATCCTAACTGCCCATAACTCACTCTCTGTTCTACCCAAGGTTAGCTGGTGGAGAATGCCATATAGCATTAAGCTCGCCTTAATACAATATTATTGGTGCAATAAAGAATAAAATAAATAAATAAATTATTTTCTGAGGAGACTGAAAAAATGTCAATCGATTTTGAGACTTTGAATAATACACAACGTCAAAAACATAGAAATTATTCTACCAAGTGAATATACGGACAGTGATTATCACAGGGTATGTTATAAATCATTTACAAGACTCATGAAAAAATATTTCACCTCTGAATCTAAAAGTTCTAAAAAAACCGTTGAAACAGAAAAAAAGAGCAAGTATACCAATAGACAATGAAGATATCGACTATAATTGAAACTAAACGTGACGATATAAGTGATTAAACTGAATTTTACAATCAGCAGCGTTGAGGGCCGCGGGTTCGAATCCCGCACGGAACAAGTATTTGTATGGCCAACTAATAATTGATCTGGGTCTATATGTTTGTCCTTGTGAAGTTTATTTATGTAAACTGCCTCTAAGATACTGGAGAAAATCTTAATAGTAAACATATAAAACAAAAAGGAGAGGCCCATGTCCAGCGGCAGATTTTTGTATCCAATAAAACAGGATTTTCCCATTTTGTAATCCATTATTGAAATTGAACTCTTCTATAGAAGAAGAATTTATCACTTATCGTATTACCAGAGTCTCGCAATTTTGAGTCTCGAAACTGGACATTTTATTACAGATTAAGAAATTAATATATTAACGTAAATTTCACTAATACTGCCTGTTACTATACAAACAGTATATTCTCAAACAATTGTGGCTATTTTATGTATCAGAACAATCAGAACAAGCGAATTAGTTGTACAAAGACAACTGGCCGTTTGAGTACGAAATTACATACTGAAATTTTCGCAGCTCGGTTGTAAGGCTATTTGAGTAAATAATTATTAAGAAACTTCATCACACACATAACATTATTTGCTATTGAAACATTCGGAAGTCTTTTTTTGTCTTTTAATGGAAACTTGACAGGAGACTTGCTGCAAATTTATTATAGCTGTGGCACGAATGGATCGTCTCTACCGGAAGAGACTATACGACTAGAATAACACCTCGCAGAATGTGATCATTCTGGATCTCTGAAGAGAATTTAAGCTAACGATCAGTAGCTGTCATGTATATTCGAACAATCGAGATTGGCAACCAGGGGAAACAACTGCATCTAGGATCCGATCACTTCAATGAAAAAATGATAAAATCGTCATCCCGTGTCCTCCTGTTTTCTCCTCCAAACCTAGACCGTTTGTAGTTTGCTTATTTTTAAAACAACTTTTGAAGGGGATTGTGACTACCACTGTATGTTTATCTTTTATTTTTTATGTTTGTTATAGTTCCTGGACGTCTAATAACAGCGGTATAATTCGGCTGTTTTAGATGTAAGTAGTGATTTTAGAAGGTTCCTAGTTTTTAAAATAACTAATTCATAAAAAATTATAAGAACTTCGCAATTTTAGATATATATCGTATAAAAATGTATACGTATAATATATGTATCGATATCGATACGATGCAATTGTAAAAAATATTAGTGTCATGTCCACAGCTAGAACACAGCTAAGCTCCGCCCGGATATCCGTCCACCGTCTTATTAGAAAATGTAGTTTCTTAATGATATCGAGCTTAAACTATGGTTTCAGAAGATTAATTTTTACGAAAGATCCTCTCTCAGCCGCGGCGCCACAATCTTCAAGAAATTTGGCATTAAGTTCGCTGACAGATTTCATAATTTACATTTTAAATCGCGTGTTTCCGCGAAACTTCTTTTATGGAACAGGTTTTAGTTTAAGCCTGAGACTAATTCTAAACAAATTTTTGTAATGACACGGTTAACGTTGATATCGGAATAAAGGGTGCACTGCTGATTCTTGGCAGAAAAAGGTAAGTCAGTGGTACCAACCCAGACGAACTACAACCAAGTATTGCAAAGTAGTTACGTGTTTAATATTATTCAAGTTCTCCCAGTAAAATTACTTTATTCAGTCAATTGCAGAAATAAACAAAGAAAACGAATTTAGGTTTCTCATAGTTTTTTTTTAGAAGTACTGTGTTGTGGCGGTGTTACAATATCCACTACCCCATATCATCCCGTGGGTGTCTTCCTAATAACGACCAAAAATAAAAACTGCGGTTGCCAACCCGCTTATCAAGCATAGAATTTATAGCAAATGTCCTTCTTATGAGGCACTCTATGGAGTAGGCCTATGTTCAGCAGTGGACTTTAATAGGCTGTGATGGTAAAGGTGAAAAACTAGCACACAGTTTCTCCATCAGCATCGAATGTATCGAAATAAAACCTATAGCCCTTTATAATCTGCCATAATATCAAGAATGAAAATGCAGATGCTTTGTCACCCCTGAGTAACATGGAAATGGACCTGTGTAGTGTGTACTCTGACCACACTTTTATTTACGTGGTAGAGCCATGCTGCAGGTATATTATGGTTGTAGCACGAAAGTTTTGGCTTGACCGGGGAAAGACCACGCTCTCACAGAATACCAGCGTAAAATAGCAGCTTAACGCTGCTGTGTTTCGTATGGTGAGTATAGAGAACCGGATACCCTTTTTATTGGAAACGAGGCATTCCATCTTAGTCCTCACGGGTGACAACGCATCTGCATTTCGATTCGTCATTGATGATAGATGTAGATGTCTACAGGCTGCAGCAACCATTTTCCATCAGGTGAACTGTGTGCTCTTTTGTCACCGTTATCCTATAAAAGAAACCACTAAGACAACGCGATAGCAACTGTTTGTATTACAATGTTGGTATTTTGAATTAATTTAGTTATTTGATTCATCATTAATGCATTACAGCCCATCACACATATCCATTGCTGAATATAGGCCTTTCCCAAGGAAATCCACAAAACGCGACACCTTCGGGGCTGCTTTATAACTCAAACGAGACTTCAAGAACATTTTACAAATTTGGTTATTGGGGAATAAATACTTATGTCGCCTCATCCTAACGGGCGCTGCAAAGGGTTCAAATTAAAATTGAAAATTGAAAACGCCTTAAATTTCATAAATTAAATTATTTCTCAAGCGTAAATATAATAATAGTTCAGAATGTTGTTAAATTTTTAAGGTTTACTGAACTTTTTTGTTAAAATATCTTCAAAGGATTACTCAAATAAATTGTCAGAACTCAAATAGACAGATTTCCTAGTAAAAAGGGAGAAAGAACTTTGTTACGTATTTTTTGTCGCTCACTGTTAGATTTCTTTTTCTTTGTAGGCCCAGGGGCCCATTTAATTTTAACAACAGTCGTCTCTTATATTTTACATTTCGCATTTTACTGTAAACAGGACAAATTATTATTAAAAAAATAATTATATAACACGTTATGAAAATGGACTGAAAAGTGTTAAATATTTTCTTCTATAAAACTACTTTTACGGATTCTATCGCGTTTAATTAAATTATTTTTATTAATTCCAGACGTTTCGGGTGCTTTACAGCACCCATGGTCAGTGGGACTGAGGTGATTGACGTCCCGATGTCAGAGTTAACCTTTTAATTATTAATTTTGGTCCGATCTACGCAGAATGAACTAACTGTGTCTTGAAGTCTTGCAGTGGTATGCTTGGGTTTAGTTTTAATTTTATTAATTACAGGATACCAAGCAGGTGGCAGTACCAGCTTCCTCACTATTGAAATTATGATGTTTTTTAATTTTAATCGTATCATCCTTGGCAGGAATCGATGTTCTTTCGCGAGAATTTGTGGTTTATCAAATCTAATGTAATGGCGGGGCCGTCTAGGATATGATCACAAACTGCAGACTTCCCGGAACGTTGGTGCTTCACGTCAGCTATGTGTTCTTTTACGCTGGTTTTATTGATCGTTTTGTTTTCCTATATGAGAGACCACATTCACAATAAAGCTTGCACTCCTGCATCTTGTAGAGGAATATTGCACTTGACGGATGGTAAGAACTGACTAATCTTCTACGGCGGCTTGAAGAATGTTCTAATAGAAGCTCGCTTCAAGATGTAGCCAATCTTGTCTGTGACACCTCTGACATATGGTAGTACAGGAGGCACACGCTCGACTGTGGCCGGCTATCAAAACAATCCCAGACAAGAAAGCAAGTTAATAAGAACGTGTTAAAGTGGAAGTATATTTACACTGAAAAATTTGAATTATTGCAAAAATGGAGCCCAATTTAAGGGCAATAATTTCTAGGAATAATTGATAGGAAATGACGGCTCAGTTGCGTATTTGCTAGGCATTTAGCTGTGGCAATGTGGACGGTAGATTCAAATCCTGCACTTAATACGTATTTGTCTGGCCTACAAGATAGTATTTTTAAATAAATAGGAAATCACATACGCAATTACAAATAGTCAAAGCATGAAAATTTATTAAATTTTTATTAAAAACTAACACACTACTAACTGAGATTATTTGCCTTAGCAAGCGCTCTTAAGCACTTTCTAATCTTGTTGAAAATTCTATAGTTTTTCATGAATTTAAAATTTGAATACACTGAAAGTACTGGCAATGTTCCAAAGTACGTGCAAAAGTAAAGACAGCTGCTTTTAAGTCACATTTTTTATAAAAGCAGGAAAAATATTGAACCAAAAAATATTGGAACGCACAATTATTAATTAACAAAAGCCAATCATATTTAAGGGCATGAATTACATACAATTAATTATATATTATATTCTTAGTCAAATTTATATTCTCAATAATTAATTAAATATTACTATTGTATTCGATTTTACAAAGACAAGTCTAGTTTTACGTATATAATTGCGTTTTATTTAACTTATTTTTACTTTTTAAATTTCTTAACTTATCATTAAATGTGTAGTATTCGTGTAAATATAACAAATCATTAAAAACAATAGTCTTTTTATGCCTAGGAGTCCTACGTGGTACTACTTCCCTCCAACGTATCTCTGCCAACAAGCTCACCGTTGTACTGCTGTGTGTCGATTAGAATGGTAAGAGAGCCAGATTAATTACAAGCCATGGGACATTCCATTTAAGTACACAAATTAATATGATTTTTTTATATGCGGTATTATACATTAATTTAAAACGTTTCATGATAAAGACCCGCAAGGCCATTTGCCCCTTATTTACAGATCACAGATATATACCCAACCACAAACTATTTACAGAATACTTTTTATAGAATAATGGCGACAAATAAGCACACAGTTCACCTGATGGTAAGTGGTTGCTAAAGGTCTACATCAAACCTCAATTAAGCATCGAAATGCACATGCGTTATCTGCACTCCTGAAGATAAAGATAGAATGCCTCGTTTGTAGTTAAAGGAGTCGACTGTTCTCTACACTCCCTATACGAATCACAGCAGCATTACGCTGCTTTTTAATGCTCGTATTCTGTGAGAGCATGGTCCTTCCCAAGTCGAGTTGGACCATACGTGCTACAACCATTACATAACTCTACCACGGCTCTACCACGGCTCTACTACGGCTCTACCACGTAAAATGTTCAATAAAGATTTTTTTATGAAATCGAGTGACAAACAAACTAAGAGTTCACTTCATGGTAAGTGGCTACTTCAGTCTATAGGTTTCCATGCAGCCCACTTCTAATAAAGAAGGCTATTTAAAGAGGCTATATGCGTTGTCATATCTGTGTACTAAAATAGAATGTCTCACAGCCTGTAATTATACTGGCTCTCTATATCCTTCAGACCGAAACACATCACTGCAAGCATTTGATGACAGAAATAGGTAAAAGGGTGGTTCCTACCCAGACGGACACCTAGGCTAAAAATATGTAAAAGTAAAGTAAAGTTACAGCCTATATACGTCCCACTGCTGGGCACAGGCCTCCTCTCATTTCTGAGAGGGTTTTAGTTCAAGGAAATGTCTGCCGCGCTGCCCCAATGCGTGTTGGCGAACTTCACATATCTTCGAAAAAATTTTTTTTGATTTCTCAGACATGCAGGTTTCCTCACGATGTTTTCCTTCACCGCCGAGCACGTGGTAAATCAGCACATAAAATTGCAATTAACAATTTCGATGGTGCCGGCGGGGATCGAACCCGGGTTGCTCGCGTACTGTTTAACTTACAGCGAACGCTAACCATCTGAGCTACCACGGCTCATATGTACTTACGATTAACTTAGTGCCTGCGCATTTTGTAATTATCAACAGTATCAGAAAAATTTGTCAAACACCAGTCTGGACAAAATCGGCATCTTCTTTTAGGTGCATATCAAAAAGTTTAAGGAATTGTATTTAAAATAACCTTTTGACGTAATGAAGGGTATCGATGGGAATATAATATCAAAGTTCGCGTCCAAGCGTTGTAATCCAGCAAAAATGAAAAAACTTTAATTGTTGTCTAATATTCCGGGCTTTCCCAGTAAAATACGCCTTTGTTTGCCGTGTAAAAAAGCGCCGTGTAAGAAAATCCACTACCCCAAATCATCCCGTGGGTGTCGTAAGAGGCGACAAAGGGAAACAAACCAGGAGATGGGCAGCAGTGTCTAATAATAGCGCCATCTACTTATTTCTAAATAAACTAAAACTAAAATGGTAAGTCACTGATAAAATTAAATAATAGAATGTTACTGAATATAATATGATATAAATAATTGAAAATTCGTTCGTGGCATCGTTGGATGTGTGATTACTAGGTAGATGTGGTCAACAATCATGCAAAAGCTTAGTTTCAGTTTTTATGAATTGTATTTAAACAAATACGAGGGCCGTGTAGCTCGCCGTGAGATTTCGTCATAGCACGGGAGCAAAATGTGTACGATTCCCTCGAGGATGAATCTGTTATAGAAAAATTTACGTGCTAAGTCAGCACACGTGTCCGTTAAAGTGGTGAAGAATAACTTCGTGGGGAAACCTAGATGATTGAGTAATTAAAATAGTCGTGAAGATGTGAAAACCGTTAATATGCATTGAGGCATTGCACCATACTCTATTTTTCTGCCCACAAACACTATAGGTAATGAGGAGCCCTGTGCACAGTAGTGAGACGTGTATTAGCTGCTACTATACATTTTTACCTTTAATGAGACTTATAAATCAGTTCGTAATTTAAGATAGCTTTCATATTTTCAGACATATTAAGATATTTGTGACAGTCCTAGTTTCATAGCTCATATGAGTATATGTAAATGAACAGGTTCTTGCGGAAAAATACTTTAATCAAAGAAAGCAGATTTTACTCAAACAAAGGTTCATTTTATTTTACTTGTCAAAGGCGGTAATCAAACTGATTAAAACTTAAATTTGTTGATTGAAATATGTTTATATAAAGTAGTAAGCATTATTATAATATAATTTAGCATATATTTTAATTGCAATTTGAAGTGTCGATTTACCACGTTGTCGGCGGTGAAGGAAAACCTGCATATCTGAGAAGTTTCCCAGTTAAGGTCATCCCACGTTAGAATCAGCGCAGCGAACACTTTTTTTGGCCAAAAACTCTCTGCGGCCTGTGCCCGGTAGTAACATGTATGAGTATGTAAGCTGCTACTTTTTTACTTTTCATGGGGCAGTATATGGAGTTTTTATTTCATTCGTATTTTCGGGTATGTTACTTTTTTTTCACTCTACCTGAAATATTAAGGGTTGCAAATATGAGTAGAACTCATTATCGCCAGCCTATCAAAAGTCCAATGAAATGAACATAGCCCTCCCCCATAAATTTTTAAGTAGCTAATTATTTATATTAAATTTATATTAAGTAGCGGGCTATAGTTGCCACGCTTGGTAGGCGGGTTGGCAACCGCAGCTATTATTATTTTGATCTGTTGTCAGGAAGATGATGCTGCCAATCTCCTCTTTGTTTTCCTATGTCGCCTCTTAGGACGGGACGATATGAAGTGGCGGATTCTCTTTCACTGCCACAACAACATTTTCACAGCGAACATTTTTTTACTCCTGTTCATGAGTTAGTGCTTCCCACGTACACTGTGAATAATTTTTTTAAGGAATACAACTAATTTTAAAGATTTTATCGCGTTTAATTTTAACTTTTTTTATTCCCGATGTTTTGGGTACTTTACAGCACCCATGGTCACGCGACGACTGAGGTGTTTGATGACCTGATGTCATAGTTAGAATAAAATAGAATAGAATAAGAATAAAATATAATAGAATAAATGCAGTAGTATGCTTGGGTTTGCATTTAATTTTATTATTTATGGGGTCCTTAGCCGATGGTAGCACTCAGCCATATTCCCTCTTAAAATTAGGATGTTTTTTTAATTTCAATAGCCTCGCGAATCATCATTGGTAGGAATCGGTGTTCTATTGCAAGAATTTGTTGTCTATCAGATCCGATATAATGGCTGGGACGATACTAAACATGTTGACATACTTTAGACTTCCCAGAGCGTCGGTGCTACACATCAACGATATGTTCTTTTACGCGGGTTTTTATGGAACTTTCATCCAAAGATACGTAAAAGAACCCCACGTAAAAAAGTTAAAATTAAACGTGATAAAATCCGTAACATTAGTTTTATTCCATGTAAAGTATATATCATTACAGAACTGAAATATCTACATCTATTTAAGTACAATAAAAGTTTATTGAGAGACCACATTCACAATCGATTGTGAATGTGGTCAGGAGTGCAAGCTGAAGCTTGCATCTTGTAGAGGATATGACACTTGACGGATGGTAAAATTTACTAATCTTCTTCGGCGGCAGTATGTTTTAATGGAAGCTCGCTTCAAGATGTAGCCAACTTTGTTTGTGACTCCTCTGACATAGGATAGTACAGCAGGCACACGCTCGACTGTGGCCGGCTTCACTCGTTCACTGTGACGTAGGTGCGCGACGAAGCTTGTTGTCTTGCAATACTTGCTCGACGTGCTGAAGCTCGGCGGTCAGATGTTTCTATCACAGATCCCTCGTGCTCTCTGAGACAAAGACTTTCCCACGGTAGCTAACTGTGATGGATGATGGTGCGATTCACCATTTAAATATCGGTTGATATGGGTCTTTTCCTATACACAGCGTGACCAATAAATAGTATTATCAGAATTTCGGATTACTAAAACATCTAGAAAAGCTAAGGAATTGTTTGCCTCTAACTCCATTGTGAATTGTATTTAGAGTTTATGGAATTATGGTGGTCTAAAATACAGTTACTTTGTCAGATGGTAAAATTGTGAAAGTATCGTCCACGTACCGCTCGTAGAATCTTGGATTTACAGGAGCAGTAAGAAGGCTTACTCTCAAAGTCCTCCATAAATATGTCGGCGACTACGAGAGATACAGGTGAGCCCATAATGTCCCATCCCAAAACGTTAGGAATTAAAAAGTCAAATTAAACGCGATAGAATCCGTAAAATTAGTTTCATTTAATATATAATTTTGTTTTTGACCTTTCTATTTTGATTACTGCTGCACCGCCTTTTGTTTGACTATCTCTGTTTAGCCTAATGGTTAACTGGGAGAGAATGCCCTATGGAATTAAGTCCGCCATATGTACAACTTTGTATAAAAGTTTAGAAAAATATGTGAATAAAAATAATAAATTTTGAATCCAAGACAATTTATTTTTCCTGTAAATTCATCGGAAGACACGCCTGATATAAAAATGGTAGGTGTTTCTAGACATATATATTCACGTGTACCTGTAGCATATTATATTTATGTCAAATACCAATCATCTACGTATAATAGTCTTTTAGAATTCAAAAAAAACTTTGACAGACATCGAGACATACAGACACCGAGGTGACTCTAATAGTGATCGAGTTTTGCTAAATTTGGCACGGAACATCATTTAATGATGTTCCTAAATTCAAGCTCACGCGAGCGAAGCCGCGGGTAAAAAGTTGGTTATCAATAATATTCCAAGCCGAGAATCGTAGTTTTCATTACGAGGGCCCATTTGTTCATAGCCCCTTTGTTATTCCGGTATTCTTTATTCACCTATAGAGTTCGGAGTACAGCAGAGCCATCTGCACCTTTGCGATGCCGAGGGATATGTCTTAATTAACAGGGCCGTTTTATTCCTTATTCATAAACATTCAATTATTCAAATCATTCAAAATTTCATGTTAGCGATTATTCTTTGACAAATCTGTATTGACTACTTGACTAACATAATACTGCACATTCCAAAATAAAATATTGATAGGATTATTAATAAGACGAGATAATTTTGTCCAAGCATTGTTACGACCCCATTTCATTATTCTAGTTCTGTTGACAATATGAATAAAACAAAGGGTTCTGCGCTATCAATAACGAAATGTTTGCGTTAAAGCCGAAAATCAAGAAGATGAGTGGCATGAGTAAACTGTTGAATCCCTAATGTTACATAATTTAATGGGTTCATTATTTATCAAGCCAAAAATGCTCTCGAGTGGCAGTTTCGTACCGTTGATCGAAGTGTAAGGCAGCCCCCTACTAGATGGAGTGACTACCTGGTAACAGATGCAGCTAGTCGTCAGATGCAGTCAGCTACAAGTCAACTGCTGAACATGGGGGAGGCCCATGTTCAGCAGTAGACTTGTGAAGGGCTCGTATTATGGCGATGATAATGAAGCCAGTCATCCGAAAATATATTATATTTCTTACTTATATTAAAAAATAACTTTCCATATCCAGTCCATAGCTGGACATGAACCGGTCTCAAAGTTGGTGAATACGCCACACTTTGCCATGCTTAGTAGGCGGTCAAAGTCATTTTTGGCCATTGGCGGTGATCTTAGTTATTGAATACCTCGCACCATTGCTTCTGGTCCCCGTTGTCGATCTGGGTATAACGTAATCCATCGACGGCCTTGAAATCTTTCTCGCATTACCCTTGATCGTCTCTTATGACACGTATGAAAAGATATGGAGTGATGAGTTTTCTTGTACCACCACCTTACGGCAAATTTTCAGTTATATTTTCATAACGTTTTTATTTATTACTCACTGTTGTTCTATTGGTTTCTATATTGTTGTTTCTGTGGTAGGATTCCTTTTCTGCCTACGAGTCCGTGTGGGTAAGTACCACCTATCACCTACTTCTGCTGACTAACAGCAGTGCCCGTAGTGCTGTGTTTCGGTCTAAAGGGTATAGTGAGCCAGTGTAATTACAGCCTGTGGGGCATTCAATCTTAATCCTTAGAGGTGATAATGCATCTGTAGCCTCCTTTGTTTGATGTTGGTTGCAGGTGTCCATGGGTTGCAGTAGCCTTTTACTATGAGGTGTAAAGTAATTTCATTTGTCACTTCAGTTTTATAAAAAACTGTGGTAGGTTGTTTATATAATATAATGTTCCAAAGCGGTAGCCGTTACAGAAGATAATATTATGTAAATTTTAATGAATTGCGTATTAGGCAGACCTATTTTTAGCAATGGCCTGACTCTGACTTGCTATAGTATATTATAATGACGATAGAATTTACTTCAAGATCTCATACTTGTATCTCTAGAATTTATTATTTTATAAAACTAAAAAAAAAGACATAAATGGAAATGACAGGGACTCCAATAATGATAAATGCCTTTCGAAAACGGGATGATACAGATCTTAGAAAAAAATATCCTGTTCTTCTTTCATTTATAAGGCAGTACCTCAAAGTAACAGGTAATAATAGTAACTAACAGAGCTCGGTGAGAGGCACCGACAGAATAACATCACTGAGGCTGTGGCAACACTTTTACAGCATTATCATTTCTTGGTGGTAGGACTTTTATGCCTAGGACTAGGAGTCTGTCTAGATTGACCACCCTTATACCTATTTCTTCCGTCAAGTAGCAGTGCTTGCACTGCTGTGTTCATCTTAGACCTTGGAAATGGCAACGCATCTGTAGTCTTCTTTGTTTGAAGTTGGCTGCTGGTGTCCATGTACTGCAATAGCCACTTACCATCAGGTGGACTGTAAGTTCTTTCTTTCTTATTTTATAAAAAAAATCATGCTGAGTCGGATGCATTTTCGTTGCTGCAACTCAATATATGTATACAGGGTCATTTTTCAAAGAGTAGCCAAATTTTAAACTTAAGTTCAAATATATAAATAATGATATACCGTTTTGAAAATACGAGTATATAAGGCTTCTACTTTTATATTAAATTATCCCAAATTGAATGTGATTTATGGGCAACAACGTTTTTGTCTACCGATCGACCCTTACGAATGTGTGCGTGCGCAGTAAAATTAGTTAAAATAATGAATTACCACACATTTTGAATTTAAAAGATAAAAAGGACAGAATTTTTGAGATTTTTTCTAATTCATTTTTCTTCATCATTTGCCTATATTACTTATTCTGAACCTTCTCTGCAAATTTGGCCGGTTGGCCAGTAAATATATATATATATATTTGCTTTGTTGCTTAATTTCTTTGTACGTCGTGTTGTGTTTGAAGAATAAATTATTCATTCATTTATTCGGTATTGTTAATGATTCCCTATATAAGGTTAGATTTAGAGAACGCTAGTTATTAATGTAGCAATAAAAGTATTTTTGAATTTGTACGTTCTAATTTAGTTTTTATAAAATAAGGGTAACAAACGAGCACACAGTCCACCTGATAAGTGGATGCTGCGGCCCATAGACATCTACATCTATCCTTGATAAATAATCAAAATGCAGATGCGTAGTCACCCCTGAGGACTACGATGGAATGTCTCATTTTCAGTAAAAAGGGGTCTCCGGTTCTCTACACTCACCATACGAAACACATCAGTATTAAGCTTGTAGCTTTACGCTGGTATTCTATAAGAGCGTGGTCCTGTCCTGTTCGAGCCGACCCATTCGTGACACAACAATAATATAGCCGCAGCATGGCTCTACCACGTATGAAATATTTAGAGTTTTGTTCATGAGGCATTCCATCTTAGTCCTCACAGATGACAACGCATCTGCAAATTAATTTGTAACCGATAATAGATGTAGATGTCTATGGGCTACAGTAACCACTTACCATCAGGTGGAATGTGTGCTCGTTTGTCACCCCTATCCTATAAAAAATTGATTATAAAAAATTAAACTTATAATATTATTAGCTTTAATTCATTATTTAATCAGGTAATACCGTTGTGGTCATGTGTTTAAATTTAGAAGTCCAGCCCCAACCCTTTAATATCAATGTCAGTCCTTCGTCCCCGTGCCTCTGGAGAGTTCGTGTAATGAAAATACTTAAACCTTCATTCCATACCGTTTCCTGACTTCAAATAACTTTAAATATCTTTTAATCTTTGGTATGAAACATAATGGATTATTACGTTATATATAGTAATTTAAGATATTAGGTATGAAACATTAAATAAAAATTTATTTTTCCCTTTTGTATTACTCGGGAAACAAGCGCTCGCCTTAAAAATTTTACACAACACTCGTTATGTAAGTTATTTTATTTGGGTAACTTCATGTTATAGCTATACCAACATTCCGTCTTCGTAAAATACTCTTAGAGAAAGATAAATACGTAGCAGGTAAGAGCAACTCTGCAGCTATATACGGAAAACAGAATAACAATTCTGAGATTATCGATTCTGCGCTTATCTTAGTAATTAAACCTTGTCTTTTGGCTAAAGGTTTAAACCTTAAGGTGGGTACTGACCGGCGTTATGGGGCGTAATGTAACGTATTATACAGCGAGCGTTCGTGTAGTCAGTACGGGGAAACAAGGCGCTCGCAACGAGCAACGAGCGGCTCGTTGCTCACTGTGAGTGTTCTACACCGCTGTCAGTTTTTTGGCAAATCTTTTGAGTGTTAAGCGCGTCAGTCGATACGTCGCAGCGAATCGTCACGAGCGCATATGGCACAGACGTCGATTCTAGGTAGTTCGTGCCTTTAATTTATTATTTGTGATTAATTGTTGTTTAAAAGATGGAGTGGGACAAAGATAAAACTCTGTATTTCATTATAGGTCCCTTTACAACTTCGTCATCCGACATCTTGACTACGAATGGAAATGAATCTGGAGCACGGGCGAGCGTAGAGCTCGAAACGAGTGTGTTACACGGATTTTAGCACACGGCGTAACGTATTATGCTCGCTGCGTATGGTACATTACGCCCCATAACACCGGTCAGTACTCACCTTTACACACGGTGCTCAGCTGGCGTGTTAACGAAACCCTGCAATTGTTAAGTTACAACCTATATGTCACACTTCTGTGTCCAGATTGGTAGAATCACGCTGTAGCTATATTATGGTGTATGTTAAGGTGTAGCATGGGATGGTCGGCTTGACCGCGGAAGGACCACGCTTAGAATACCAGCGTAAAATGTCAGCTTAATACTGATGTTTTTCGTATGTTTAGTGTAGAGAACTGAGGTAACTTTTCACAGGAAACGAGTATTCTATCTTAGTCCTCAGTGGTGACAACGCATTTTGGATACTTAATCGAGTATAGATAATAAATCAAAGAACCACATCATCCGCTTAACTTAAAGAGGACTGTGTGCTCGTTTTCACCCGTAATCTATTTAAAAATAATAGATATATAACAAGATGATTCTGTAATTATTATTTTTTTGTCAATTTTGACAGGGAATACTAAACAAATTCCTTAAACCAGAGAGATCTTAATTAACAAACCTCGGCTTATGTGAGATCATTCCATAATAGACGCAATGAAGTTACAAAACGGTGCCTAAACTGTGAAACAATATTCACAACTTGAAGCTGTATCGTTAGTAAGATATCAAATGTTATGTGCAGTCTAGACCCTTAATGAGTTTGGTTAGTTTCCTCAATGACACCGTAGATGAGACAATAACGAATAAATTATAATTTATACATTTTTGATTTAAATATGTGATAAAAAATTAACAAATCAAAGTCAGTTTATATTTTTATGTAAAGAACTTCTTACAATTCAAAAAAAGTTTTAAAATTCTATACGAGTACGTAACTAGCGACTCGCACCGGCTTTGCCTGGGTAGGATCTATAAATGTGGCTTATTTACATCTAAGATAATCATCATCAAAAAATCTCCAACTTTTTTTGAATAAGATATAGCCTAGATCTCTCCAGCATTGCTTTATATCTGTTTATGAAATTTCAATACAATCGTTTCAGCCACTCCAAAGATTAACCCGGATAGACAAATAGACAGGCAGGTAGACAGACATATAGATAGACAAAATTTTAAAAATGTTTATTAATGTCTTAGTTGCTTGCAAATGAACTCCTCAACTCAATTTAAGGTAGTCATTACGATATTACTCGTAATTTAAATAAAACTAGTTTTACGGATTTTATCGCGTATATTAACTTATTTTATATTCCCGACGTTTTGAGCACTTTACAGCACTCATGGTCACGGGGGGGACTGAGATGTTTGACGTCCCAATGTCACAGTTAACCACGGTTACCTCCAGATTAAAATTATTAATTTTTGTTCCGATCTACGCAGTATGAACTTACAGTATCTTGAAGTCTTGCAGTTGTATGCTTGGGTTGGGATTTAATTTTATTAATTATAGGATCCCAAGCAGATGGTAGCACCCAGCCATCTTCTCTATTGAAATTAGGATGTTTTTTGATTTCATTAGCCTCGCGAATCATTCTTGGAAGGAATCGGTGTTCTTTAGCGAGGATTTGTAGTTTATCAAATCTAATGTAGTGACGGGGGCGATCCTGTAAATGTTCACAGACTGCAGCCTTCCCGGAGTATCGATTCTTCACATCAGCTGTGTGTTCTTTAATGCGGGTTTTTATTCATCTTTTAGTTTATCCTATATGAGAGAGACCAAATTATTATTCAAGCTTGTACACTCCTGCATCTTGAGAGGGACATTACACTTGACTGACGGAAAAAATGACTAATCTTCTTCAGCGGCTTGAAGTATGTTTTAATGGAAGCACGCTTCAAGATGTAGCCAATCTTGTCAGTGACACCTCTGACATAATATGGCAGTACAGCAGGCACATGCTCGACTGTGGCAGTCTTCACTCGTTCACTGTGACGTAGGCGCGGGACCCGAAGCTTGTTGTCGTGCAAAACTTGCTTGACGTGTTGGAGCTCGGCGACCAGGTGTTAACTGTCACTCGTGCTCTCTGAAACAAAGATTTATCCACGGTAGCTAACTGTGAAGGATGGTGATGAGAATCACCGTTTAAATATCTAACTCTAACTTTATCCAAAGGTAGAATTGTGAAAGTGTCGCCTACGTACCGCTTGTAGAATCTTGGATTTACGGAAAAAGTAAGCAGGGCTTTCTCCTCAAAGTCTTCCATGAATATATCGGCGACAATAGGAGATACATGTGAGCCCATCGCCCGTTGTTCTAATCCGAATTTCCCTACTTTCAGCTCACCGTTCTCTCTTGTGCCTAGCTTTGCGTTGAAGTCTCCATTAACACCGTATAGTGGGTTTTAGAGGAATGCATGGCTCTAGAGATATCCTCACATTTCTCCACCTCATCGGGTGTGCCGAAGTTGGTGCGTAAACCTGTATGACCTTCAGCGAATACCGTTTGGTGATTCTGAGTATAAGGTACGCAACCCTCGTCGACACACTCCCAATTTTACAACGTTGTTAACGAGACTTGTGGACGATAAACTGACACCTCCTGGGACAGATGGTCGCCTCCGGTGATAGAACAAGTTGCCGGATTCGAGGATTACCGTGTCCTCCCCTCTTCGGACCTCGGATAATCCTATAATATTCCAGCGCAACTTGTCTATCTCTTCTTCCAGCTCCAGGATCTTCTCGTCAGTCCTCAGAGTGCGTGCGTTATAAGTTGCCAGGTCGAGTCGTCGTAGGTGGCAACCGAACCTCCACCGGAGATTCTTAGCACCCCTGCCCCGCCGTTACCATGGTCGCCTTAGATCGCTTAGAGTACCAGCGTAAAATGTCAGCTTAATACTGATGTGTTTCGTATGTTGAGTGTAGAGAACTGAGGTAACTTTTCACAGGAAACAAGTATTCCATCTTAGTCCTCAGGGGTGACAACGCATTTTGGATACTTAATCGAGTATAGATAATAAATCAAAGAACCACATCATCCGCTTAACATAAAAAGGACTGTGTGCTCGTTTTCACCCGTAATCTATTTAAAAATAAAAGATATATAACAAGGTGATTCTGTAATTGTTTTTTTTTTTGTTAATTTTGACAGGTAATACTAAAAAAATTCCTTAAACCAGAGAGATCTTAATTAACAAATCTCAGCTTATGTGAGACCATTCCATAATAGACGCAATGAAGTTACAAAACGGTGCCTAAACTGTGAAACAATATTCACAACTTGAAGCTGTATCGTTAGTAAGATATCAAATGTTATGTGCAGTCTAGACCCTTAATGAGTTTGGTTAGTTTCCTCAATGACACCGTAGATGAGAGAATAACGAATAAATTATAATTTATAAATTTTTAATTTAAATATGTGATAAAAAATTAACAAATCAAAGTCAGTTTATATTTTTATGTGAAGAACTTCTTACAATTTAAAAAAAGTTTTAAAATTCTATACGAGTACGTAACTAGCGACTCGCACCGGCTTCGCCTGGGTAGGATCTATAAATGTGGCTTATTTCATCGAAGATAATCATCATCAAAAAATCTCCAACTTTTTTTGAATAAGATATAGCCTAGATCTCTCCAGCATTGCTTTATATCTGTTTATGAAATTTCAATACAATCGTTTCAGCCACTCCAAAGATTAACCCGGACAGAAAAATAGACAGGCAGGTAGACAGACATATAGATAGACAAAATTTTAAAAATGTTTATTAATGTCTTAGTTGCTTGCAATCAATGTCAATGGATCAACGGTCAAAAATCCGTAAAACTAGTTTTATTTAAATGTGTAGTGTTGGCGTAAATATAAGAAATCATTACGATATTAATGATAGACACTTCATTTAATTAATCATTTTGTAGATATTTCCTTTTATTTAATTTAAATATTATGTAGATATTTCCCATGTTTTCCACCAAGTGGGCCAATGACCTAAGTCAGCGATTGTTCAAAGGTGCCAAATATCGACGTCATTGTTTGTCAACCATGACGCTAAATGAGGCCATGGGCCGTAAACAGACCAAAGCCTAGCAAAGTAAAGTAATCACCGAGTTTATGCGACGGTGTCCCTTTTCATTATACTAGTTCGGCTGTATAGACCAATATGAATAAAACATAGAGAGGGTTAAGGGCAATTATTAACGACATGTTTACAGCAAAGGCGAGGGTCCAAGAAGGAGGGTCCAACGATTGGAGCGGTATTTATGCGTATGTAGATGAACGAATGTATAATTCAGTTTGTGACAACAAAGACTTGCGTTCTGAATAATAGCCAACTGTTTTATTAGTAACTAGTTTTATCTGTGACTTCGTCCACTTGGATTTCACAAAATGTTTGAAAACTTTGGTTGGTTTTAAACTTAATGTTTCTCTATCAATTTAAGATTTTGCATAATTTTATTATTTAATCAGAGCATTTACATAAAGAATGATTTACAAAGTGTGCAAATAACACTTAAATAAAACCCCCAAAGAGAAGTAGCGAACTGGTAAGACTTGCAAGTAGTCGATGAGCAAATAGCATGGTGGTTCAAGACCATATTTTGTGAAATTCCTTGCGGATGGCCCTTTGTACAGCAGTAAACATACAAAGAATTGTACATGATAATAACGATAATTTACTTTAATTATTATATCATTAAACATAGAATCAGATTTGCGATTTAAAATAAAGAACCTTCCAAGATTCTGTGAGGTTTTTGCTTGTTGTCAATAATTTTTTATTATATTATTTTCAAATATAATTATGAATGTAAATTTAACCTAGCAAGTAATAATTACTCTAAGTGATAACCAAATGAAAATAGGTACTAGCCTACAAATGATGAATGATTAATCCCATGAAATTCAATTTTAAGCTACAATATTCATTCATGATCTGGTTGTACATATACTAACCCTCATTGCTTAGTGAACGCAGAACTTAATGTAACAAACATCATTTTGTTGATCACAGACCAAATTTTATGATATAGATACCGAAAGGCTAATAAAGAAGAAGTAGAAGAATTTTTAAATGATGTGTCAATCTTATGATAAGTGGCTACTGCAGTCGATGGACACCTGCAGCCAACTTAAAACAAAGAAGACTACAAATGAGTTGATGAAGATGAAATTCCTCACGGTTTGTAATTATACTGGCTCTCTATACCCGTCAGACCAGACCACAACAGTGCAAGCAACTTGTATTTGGTGGAAGAAATAAGTAAGGGGGTACCTACACAGACGGATTCCTATTCAGAAAAGCTTACATACATAGCGTTGCGCCTCGTTATTCCCAATTAGGTAGGTAGAATCCAAAAGCAGCGAGCTATTCGGACCACGTTTAGCCAAAAAATTATTCCATGTTGGTTTGGGACTTTAGGTACCATGTTTATGTAGGATTTAAGAGTATAACAAAATAGAATATACCAACTGGCATGTCAAAAAATTCAACTATTTGGATATTGCGTTTGCGTAGGTGCTGTGCTAGTCACAATACATCTTGCAAAAATTTCTATCTACACCCATTTGGACGTTTGTTATCCCACGTGAATACTTTAAAATTAATTATAATATGCACGAGAACATACAAGGAATTAAAACGACAAAGTTCATGCGTCAACCTTAATATTTATAGCGGCCAAGTTGTTATATGCGTCGTTCGTGACCACAATGTAATCCATTAACAACTTTCTTGATCGAGGTCCAAACCCTCATTTAACCTCTAATTTGTTCAGTTGAAACATGCCTTTGTATTCCTTGGGCTATTTCGCGTGTTTTTGTTTCTAAATTTAAAATCTTAAGTTGTATATTCAGTTAATATTATTTATTTAGAACGTTAAAATTTTAAATTTTAAATTCGTTTATATGACTATGACGACTTTATTTAATTGTGAATTTTTTTTTTCAAATAACGAATAAAAGATATAAAAAAACAACGTCCTTATATCTTTGATATATTGTTAGGTGTAACTGTTTAAGTAATGATAGAATTGATATACCCTTTAGACAAATATCCATGATAAAGAGATTTTTTTTAAATTGCATTCAAAACCTTTTTACGTACTAGACACATGCTGTAGCAAAATTATGGTTTTAGCACGAATGAGTCGTCTTAACCGGGATAGTATTACGTTCTCACAGAATTGTCAGTTTCGTTTGGTAAGTTTATAGAACGGGAATCCATTTTTACTTGAAACTAGGCATTCCATTTTTGACTTCAGGGTGAAAACGCATCTGCATTTTGATTTTTAATCGAGGATAATAGATATAGATGTCTATGGGCAACAGTATCCACTTATCATCGGGTGGACTATGTGCTCGTTTGTCACTCTTATTCTATTAAAATAAAACTTAACCTTGAATCGCATCCTATAAGAATAACATCGAGCGCGAAAAATTTACGCGAAATCACCCCTGAGTTTTACAGGTGTATCATGCTTTAAAACCCTCTCCGATATAAAAGGAAGCATTTTTTTCATCATGGGTTATGTCATACTTTATGTAAGTTTTGTTTTCTTTTGTACACAGTAAATAATAGGGTTTAAGTTTAACTGCATAATTTTATTATGAAAAAATTAAACAGTCTATCAATGAGATTTCTTACATTGAAGGTGTTCTCATCTTACATATTTAAATACAATGGTTTATATTGACCTACAATTATTGCTTAGTTGTCAGCACTATAATATATTATGTAGATTCGATTGTTTATACAATAATTACTATCATATGTACGTACGGACGTTAACAATACGGACGTAACATTACTCTAGATACTACAATTTTACACACACAAATACGTCAAAGTCCGACAATCAGTGCCAGTATGTTGTGTTCTGCAAAACGTGCACTGCATATTGTATTGTGGGCGTATATTGCACATGACAAACAAAATTGTACGACCTAGGGTGCTTCACACATTTAGAGTGTAATATTACGTCCGTATTTATTAACGTCCGTGCATACACCCTACACATGTATATTTATAGCTCAGCTGGTTTTATTTTATCAGTTTGTACTTAACTTTGCAGTAGGTATTTTATTAAATGAATCTAATTAGAAAAACATTAATAACTTAAATACAAGAGACGTATATTATGGGCTGCAACTTTACTTCACTTTTGCGGGCACATGTGTGGTACTGTAATAAATATTATATGCAGTTAGTTTTTCGAGAGGATAGCCATCATAGCATTTTATTGTGTAACAGAGCGAAGCTGCAGCGTATTATAGCAACAACGCTTGAAAGACCACACTCGGACCGAGCATTATACTGCTATATTTCCTATGGTAACAGATAAAAATCGAAAAGTCTTTTTACGAGTAATGCGTAATTGCATCTTAGCCCTCAGGGTATACATGTTATTTCTAAACCAAACATAAATGTAGGTATCTTTGAGCCAAATAATTCACTTACCATCCGGTGGATTGTGTTTTTAAGAATAAGGATGAAAAACAAGCACACAGTACACCAAATGGTAAATGAAGCTGTGGTCTATAGATATCTACATTTATCCTCGATTAAGAATCAAAATGCAGTTGCGTTGTCACCCACGAGGACTTGCATGGAATGCCGCTTTTCCAGTTAAAAAGGGTCTCTGGTTCTCTGCACTCACCGTACGAAACACAGCAACATTAATCTGCTATTTTACGCTGGTATTATGTGAGAGCGTGGTCCTACCCCAGTCAAGCCGACCCATTTGTGCTGCAACCATAGGTAACATAACTGCAAGATATGTTACCTATGGCAACAATGGTGGAAATACCAAATAAGCACATCTGGTAGAGCCACAGCCAGATGTGCTTATTTTTAACTTATTTTATTATAATGTTAACGTTATGAAGACAAGTTATTATTATATAGACAATAGATAAAATATCATTCTGTCATTTTAATCATAATAAATTAACAAAAAGCGTTTGCCAAAGTATGTAAGCCTACTAATTTGTCAGACAATTCAGAACAAGCGGAAAATTAAATTAACGTAATCTCCTTAATTTTTTTAGACGATTCGGTGCAACTCTATCTTGACGATTAAGTCAGGCCGGGGTTATATATTCCGACAACTGTTAAATTTATAACGTAGTCTAAAGAATGTTATTAGTAAACTAGCTTCTGCCCGCGACTTCGTACGCGGATCCTGTTGCTTATGCCAGCGACAACGGGGTCGTCAAAATCGAAGATCTGAAACGTCTGTTGTTGAATTCTAAGAACCCGGGGACGGGAAAACAACGTGATTTGCGAGACGATTCGAGACGTTCTAGATCTTTCATTTTTGTAAGTTAACAGGAAATGCCCATCAGACTAAACAACTTTTGCTAAGACGTCATTCCTATATATGTTATAGTGTCGCTGGGCTTTGGATGGAGTGTAACTCCTTGTGTGTTATTAAGTTAATATATTGGTAATATTGTTTAGATCACGTTCACATGAGGCTTAAGTACTTATAGAACAAAAATACTTCAGCGTAAAGCTTCCGGGTAAACTATGTTGAAAGTTGACCCGTCCGCATCGAACATAAAGATTTCTAGAACTGCTAACCGGGAAGAGCGACGTACAACTGACCATGCGAGAAACAACTGACACCGAGATCTACTCCAGCAACACGAAAAGTCTGCCCTTGAGCCTATTAATTGTCATTGCTTAACACAATGATACTGGGAATTGCGTTCTTTTAAATTGGAATGGAAAATTATTTGGTATTATGGGAATTCTGGGAATAAAGACGGTTTCTCCTGCACCGCAACCTGTTAAAATTTGAGCCTCGATTATATTTTATTGCAACTGTTACTTTTAGCCGAGTTCCATTGCAAAGTTGTGGTGGTCTTAAATTTCGAGCAGAATAATCGGAATGCCAATTTTAAACAAATTTCATGAGAAGCACGTCCGGGCATATTTAAAGAATTTAAAATTCTATCGGGTAATTAGTGGCTTCTTGTTCATCGACCATTCTATTTATTGAACTATAAACTTTGCTTTCCCCTGTATATTCGACAGTATTTTGTTATTAATCTCAGATGCCTGGTCATTGCGAGGAGTTAAATGGATCTTTGGCATAGCCAAAATTGTCCCTATTTAATATAATTGTTACGTCACCGTAAACCCACGACATAAGATGTGGTTGGGATTGCACTATACAACATAATTCAGGCGTCAGAATAAGTTTTCCTTGGTGTAGTTGTGGATAGGTACCTTCCCAATCTTTAATAATTTATCAGAAAATTGACGATCATCCGGTTATCTCCAGTTCTCACTGCATGTTTATAGTCAAATGTACTGATTGTATATCACGCCACAAATAAGAGCTTTTAGGCAAGCCCTAACCTCATCAGCTCGGGTTCCCGTGGTATTACCGGCAAGGTTTTCTGAAATCACCACAAAATAAAACCGTGATACCGCCCATTGGTCGATCATTTTGTCTTATATCCTTAAAGTTCTGTCTACCGCTTCTACTCCTTTTCGGTGGGCCATCGTACATTCATCCCATATGATTAAATTACACTCACGTAATACCTTAGCTTTGTCGCTATTTCTTGAAATACTACAGGTTGGACTTTCCGTGCGATCTAAATCAATTGGTATTTTAAACATAGTGTGAGCAGTTTTACCTCCTGGTAGCAATGTTGCAGCTATACCTGATGAAGCCACGGGAAGAGCAATTTTACGCTGATTTCGAACATAAGCTAATATTAATTTAGTCAAAAAGGTTTTCCCAGTTCTTCCAGGTGCATCTAAAAACCATATTGTTCCCAAATTATTCTGAACACTCTCGCACACGCGATCATAGACTGAACGTTGTTCTGCAGTCATCATTGGGACACCGTTTTCTAATGTTGCCAGCAGTTCCATTGAGTTGTAACCAATCTCTGCAGAATATTCCCTATTGGTAACCTCTCCGACTGAGGTCGGTGTTGGCAAACCATATTCACAGAGTGATTTACCGCCTATTGCTGTTAAGTCTTCCTGAAGAGCTAATAAGCACAGATTTAAGGCAAGATCACGGAAATTATCATTAGTTGCGCCTTCATCATTGTAAGATATATTCCGAAGAAAGTCTTCTGCAAATTTTTAAATGCTAAATGACCCTAATGGTGTAAATAACCCAACGAATAGGTCTCAAGATGAATATGGATAAGAAAAATAATACTTATAGAAATTTTATACACCATTATCATCAGCGCTTCCCAAGTCAATCAAGGCATCTCTTACCAGTTCACGTGGGTCGCTATCTAGTGGGGGGCTGCCCTATACTTTTCTTACCGGTACCAGGTTGCCACTCGAGAAACTTTAATTAACACCAAATTTTAATAAATGCTATAAATTTACAATCGTTATTTTTATCAATTACAGAAACCTAGTAGTTGCAAAATATTATTTATATACTTATAGTGAAGTGGCGGTGTAAGAAAATTCACTACCCCATATCGTCCCGAGGGTGTCGTAAGAGACGACAGAGGAAAAATGAAACAGGAGATGGGCAGCAGCATCTTCCTGATAACAACTCAAAATATTAAAAAATAGTGGTTGCCAACCCACTTGCCAAGCAAGGCAACAATGGCAAAATCCCCCCATGAGGCAATCTATGAGGTATGCCTAAATTCAGCAGTGGACTTTTATAGGCTGTAATAGATGGATGTATGATACATCTAGCCCGTCTTAGTATTGTATATATATTATATAACATATAATTATATAACATATAATTATGTATGTGTTGCTATATCCTTTTATATATATATATTATCCAGCTATTTCGCGGCAGAAATAGCTGAGAGGTGTTACCTACCCAGACGGAATACTAGACAGAAAAGAAGTACCTTCACCTTGTGTAATTAAACTATGTTGAAGGTAATCATTGTGCCATATATGGCTTACACAAATATTATAAGATTATAACCTGTAGTTGCGACGCGACGAAAGAGTACTGATTTATTGATGTATTTCTATTTAAATCCTTATCATTGTATTCCTTTTATAGATTTTATTATTATGTGGGTGTGGCCAAACCATTTCAAGCAGTGGAATATTACGAGCTGACGAAGAAGTATAAATTACAGCTTAAGCTTTATAGGCTCTAAAATAGACTTCAGACAACCATAGCGTTAAAGACGATCAGTTATCTATTACTTAGCGCGATACAGACGGTATTATTGCGGGGAACGTACGACGGATTTCTTTATTTACGACACGGCGACTTACAACTTCGTGACTCGTCTGATTTATCGCCTCGCAGCCACGCATTTCTCGCAAAACACTGAATATAAATCATAGCGCAGATGGCGAAAACGTTTTCTGAGAAGGCTTTTGGTGAGTTTTTTGTCATAACCCCGTGTAAGCCTAATGTAAATAAAATAATATTTTATTGTAACATGAGATAGGCGCAAGTCATAAACATTTAAACTTTTGAATTGCATAATTAGGCAATCTTATCAATGTTTTTATTAATTACGAACAAGTACAAACGTTTGTAATAAAAATCATTTAAGAAGATCAAAGTGATATATGATTTCATAATGTTTTAAAGGTACATTTTTACATTGACGTAGTCAAGCCACGTTGCATCTATAATATTTTAGATCTTTATTATAGATGCAGCATAAATGGATCGCCTAAGAAACATAATGCAGCTGTGTTTCATATTGTGAGTGCAGAAAGCCGGTAAGTCTTTTTACTAGTAATGAGGCATTACATTTTAATTCTGAGGGATGTCAATAAATCTGTTTTTGGTTCTTAATCTTTTACTCTAAATTATTTTTAATTTATACATATCAGGTTAATGAGATCACTTTCAAAATATTCATCAGCATCTTCTCCGCAACTACGTTACAACACATTTTACCCACATAAATTTTAGCTAGCCCACATCATCCATATCATCTATTGGACAATGTCGGTTACCCTGGTATCTTTCAGATGTCATCGTTATGGATTTGATCACACAAAGAAACCTCCAATATCATCCTTTTCTAACCTTACAAACTTTTCTTTAATATTAAATTGAGAGACGAAGTTACAGTTCACCTGACGGAAAGTGGCTACTGCAGCCCATGAACACCAAAAACAAATTCAAACAAAAAACGTTACAGATTGTATGATTAATTTAATTTGATACAATTGTAGAGAGTATCGTAGTTGTCACCTCTGAGGATCAAGATGTAGTAAATGCCTTATGCCCGTAACTATACTGGCTCTCTATACCGTTCAGACCGGAGCACAGCAGTGAGCGCACTGCTGCTTGGTGGCAGAAATATATAAAGGTATACTACCTACCCGGACAGATTCCTAGGCACAAAAGGAGTCCTAGACAGAAAAGGTAAAATAATTAAAATAATTTAACTTATTTTTATTTTCATTTATTAACCTCCGACGAACAGGAAGTGTTATATGTTTGTAGTGTGTATCTGTGTGTCCATCTGTGGCATTATGAGTCCTGAACGGATGAACCGATTTTAATTTAGTTTTTATTCGTTTGAGCTATGTTTCAAGAAAATCTAACCCGAAACAAAAAAAATGAGCTCTTATGGTTTCGGTTTTTTTTAATGTGTAATATAAGTTATTATGTACTTATTCTACTATCATATAGATAGTATATATGAAATAGGAGATGGGCAGCAGCATCTTCCTGATAACAACTCAAAATAATGAAAAACTGCAGTTTCCAACCCGCTTGCCAAGCGCGGCAACTATGGCAAAATCCCCTTATGACGCAATCTATGACAGAGGCCTATGTTCAGCAGTGGACTTTTATAGGCTGTATTTAACTAACAATTAACGACACTTTCTAATGTACTCTTATTGTTGTTTCAGTTATCCTTTGAGAAACCGGCCAAGTGCGAGTCGGACTCGCACATGAATGGTTCCGTATCATCGTAAAACACGTTTCTAGTAGGGGAGTCTCCTTTAATTTTTAATTTATTTTTATTATTTATTGTTATAGCGGCAACAGAAATTCACATTCTGTGAAAATTTCAACTGTCTACATATTACGGATCATGAGATACAGCCCGCTGACAGACGGACGGACGGACAGCAGAGCCTGAGTAATACGGTCCCGTTGGTTATCCTTTGACTACGGAACACTAAAAACAATCGTCAAAGTATACATTTTCTTACTATAAATTTAGTACCAATACGAAATTCTTACAATTTTAAGAACACAGATGAGAATTCAGTGTTGACACATAGACTAATCCGATACAAAAGTATTTTTAAGTTATAAGACGACTCAACTTTTATTTTGATATCGTGGTTTAAGATAATAGCTGGTAGCGTTTTTGTTAGCAGAAGACTTTAAAAATGTTTGATTTCATATTTAATACTGTAAATAAATAGAAAATGATTTTATGGCATATTTCCTAAGCTTTATTGTAGTGAAGATGAGTGTTTTGTAAACACCCCAGAATTAGTCCGACAACTTTCATCACTCGCTTTTAAAATTTTATTAGCCCGTGTAAAAACTAAAATGGAGCCGCATAATAAATATGTATATTATAATGTATATGTATAATCAATGGTACGTCTGTAAGTAATCATGCAACTTCTGAACCAGTAGACTGAGGTTTTATTTATTCATTATATTTGTTTTGTCAAGACTATGCTTCATAGCGAGCAATGACCGATAGACAGCGCTGTAATCAAGTTTTAAATAAATTCTTTATTTATTGACTGAAATTACTCGTATTAAATATATTGGTTTAGTGCTAGAAAAGATATCCAAAAAATTTGGACCCATTAGGCGGTGCGGCGAAAAGTCCGAGTGAATTCGAAATGAAACTCATTGCGCCACCTACTGGAAAAGGCAGAACAAAGTCTGCCGAGCCAGCTAGTATATTAAATCAACTAACTATTAACTACTAAACATCTACAGTAATAGGTCAACTACTTCTGTACAAGTCTTTTAGCTGTAATTACAAAACGCAGCATAAGAACTGCATGCCTTAAGCGCGAAGCGCGTAGGTATTTTCTACTAGGGCCTAAAAATTAAGATTCCGACGTTTTGTCGCATGAAATCCTATCTAACATAAATTATAGAAAAAGCCTTTCTGACCGTGTCAGAAAGATAAATGATTGTTGAACTTATTTTTTTTAAATCGATTAATTGCTATTTTAAATAAAAAGTTGTTTTAGTGGCTAATGGTGTGGATTTGTCAAGTCCGCATGGAGAGGTAAACACGATAACTTTTGAAAATATCAATTTTTCAACTTAATCTATTTTTAATCTCTTCATTTATCATGGGAAGTCATGGAATGTAAATGGCAGTTTAATTTTGTTTTTTTTTGGTTATAATAATTTTTTTTGGATGGGAAATCCAGAAATTTTCGGTGTTTTGAGCAGCCTTGTAATAATTTATTTTACTATATACACTTTGCCTCACTCCGGGCTCTGCCGCCTTCGTGAGTGGATACTGTATCGCTTGTTTGCAGCGGCTCAATATTTTGTTTCGCTAAAAGTAAGTAGGATTTATATATAAATATACTAAAATACGCCTTGGACTTTATGCAGTGATCTGAAAGTGTACTTCGATATCTGGTACTGGAACTCCTCGACGAGTAGAACTAGATGTGCCGAGTATGAGCTCGTTTAGTTTTGTTAGTTAGGATGAGACCTTAACCCCGGACTTGACGGAGTGACCTGAAGGTGTACTTCGGTGAATGCTACTGGAACTCCTGGAAGAGTAGTAATAGGTGTGCCGAGTTTGAGCTCGTTTTGTTAGTTATGATGAGATCTTACCTACGGACTTGATAAAGTGACCTGAAGGTGTATTTCGATGAATGCTGTTAGAACTCCTCGACCAGTAGAACTAGGTGTGTCGAGTTTGAGCTCGGTTTGTTAGTTATGATAAGACCTTACCTACATACATGATGGAGTGACTTGAAGGTGTACTTCGGTGACTGCTACTGCAATTCTTTGACGAATAGAACTAGAATTTACAATTCCTTTTTAAATTTTTCACGGTCATATGAGCATTGTGAGACGTGCACTTTGGGATTTTCAAACTTTTTTTTATTGACATTTGACATAAAATTATCGGAAAATTGGAAGTATAGTAAAAGGTTAATAGTGAAAACTTGTATGTATTTAAACTCCTTAAAAAAATTACGTATAACATGAGTGCTTAAGGCATGCTCATTTGGATTTACCAAAAATATTCGTAGAAATTACTATTGCTTAATTTTATATAATCTTTACATTTCTCATCATTTTTCCATTTTTTATAGAATAAGGGTGACAAATAAGCACACATTCTACCTGATAGTAAATACAGGCTGTGGCACAAAAACACCAACATCTATGTTCGATTAAAAATCGCTCCGTCTCGTATATAATATTTTATCAGAAGTAGATAGTAGTTGGATGATATAAATGAAACCAACGTTTTTTCTATTTAATATATTAAATATTATGTGCTTTAACAGTTTATTTATTTTCTTTGTGTAAATAACGGCGTTTTTAGTCTTCACATTGTTACAGTATGAGAACTTCTATATTTAACTTCATAATTTTACAACATGTACCATACGTTTATCGCGATCAGATTGGCAGACGACGGGACTTAAGCCCGGTCCAGCTCGGATAAGTCTTCACGTCGGAACATCTTTTAGAACCTTAGGAACATGTTATTGAGTCATATATAATAAATTTTATATTATGATACACAGCTACGAGTAATTAAACCAGTATAGTTAAAATAAACCCAAAATAAACATTATATTACTAATAACACATAATATTGTAGATTTTTTTCGCCAATCTTTCTAGCATTTCTAAGGTGAAAATTTTGAATTAAAAAAGCGAATAGAAATATTTTAAAATTAATCACATTAGAAATGTAGTAGATTTATTTTATCTTAATAGTTTAGAATCCTCTAACAAAACAAAATAATTTTTAAATCTACTTATTATAGATAAAATATACATAGGTAGATAAACAATATAATAATTAAATACCTATATAAAAAGTATTTATATACACATTTGAACATAACAACACATGCACTTATAATGAAGGAGAATATTTATTGATATGTACGGGCATAATAGTCAAAACTAACATGAAAACAATGTCCTTATATCTGGACAGTGTGTCGCAGCCCTACTTGTGGCAAAGAAGCCGATCTTAGAATCACCGAGAATGCTATCAGGTACGAACTTAAGTGGGATATCGTAAAATTATTACTTTAATAATAATAATAATAATAATAAATCTTTATTTCAGACCAGGGTCCATATTTGGTTAGTAGAAAGAAAAACAAAACAAAACGAAAAAATCAATCACTAAAAGGAAAATAAATTAAAAATACATCAAAATAAATTAAAATTAACTAAAATTAAATATAATTACTAACTACAACTAAGATTAACTAACTAACATTAAATACACACACGCTTGTTAGCATATGTGTACACCATTCCAACTCCTCCAGAGTGGGCTGTCGAGTTTGCACGCCAAAGCGCTGAGAAGGGTATTGGTGCCGTTCACTAAACGGCCCATCATGGATGCAACACGTTTCCGGAAGATCGCAGAAGTCGTCTACACGAGCCTCCGCAAACATTGCAGATGCACTGCAGTGACGTGGCTTCCCAATACCGCTCTCAGCACATTATTGTACTGCACACGAAGAGTTCTGAAGGTCCGCTGCGTATAGTCCGCCCACAGACTGCACGTGTAAAAGGTTTGGCAGTAGGCTCTAAACAGCGTTAATTTTACCTCTGCATTACAACGTGCAAATCTGCGGGCCAACATATTGCCCCGGACCGACAGCGCCCTTCGCTCCCTCTCTATATCACCGTCGTCCACGAGGCGGTCGTTAACTATATGGCCGAGATATTTGAACCCGCCACCTGTTTCAGGGGAATACCACAGTCGTATGATTGGCTGAAAATTGGTGGGTTTGTTTTTCCCTGAACACAAGGAACTCGCTCTTTTGGCGTTGTATCTGAGTCCATTTCTCAGCATAGTCCTCACAGATTTTGGTAGCTTCCGGAGGCCACTGACCGAAGGACTAAGCAGAACCATGTCATCCGCATAGCTGATGTTGTTTATAAAGACACCATCAACTGAGCATCCGACACCAGCTCCGCTCAGCCCTCTATCAGCTGGTTGACAAAAGGTTGAACAGCCTCGGTGACGTAAGCCCACCTGCCTTACTCCACAGTTCAGCTTGTAGGGTCACTCATAGCGTCTCCCCATTTTACTACATTTGACTGGTTACCGTACCAGTACTGCAACAACGATAACAGTTCCGGCCTTAGGCTCGTTTCCGTCCTAAGTTTATGCCATAGTACTTTATACGAGACAAGGTCAAATGCTTTTGACAGGTCCAAGAAGCACGCATACACTTGCGTTTTCCTGTCAGTGTAGTACCGTACAGTCTGCTTGAGACACATTATTGCGCTTCCGGTAGACAATTCGGGCTGAAAGCCGAATTGAGCGTCGTTAATTTTAGTAGCTTTAAATGTGTATCAAGCAGACTGTCCAGAACTTTAGCCACGATTGTCGCCAGGATATAGGCCTGTAGTTGGACCTATCCGCTACATTGCCCGTCCTGTTCTTCACTATAGGCACGACCACCGTCATCATCATTGCATCCGGCAGGTGACCATGACTGACACAGAGGTTATAGAGCATGGTAAGGACTCTGGAAATGTGCATTCCAGCATATCGCAAGTGTTCGACACTCAGGCCATCATGCCCCGGGATCTCCCCGCTTCATACTCCTTATTGCGTCATTTACCTCACAAACAGAGAAGCTCAATGAGTCACCCAAGGGTCTACGGTGTCCTGAGCACCGTCCACTGTTTGACCTACTATACTTAGGGGTTCCACCCTGAAGTGAGTCTTAAACATATTGGCAATGTTTTGACTCCTGTTATGCCTCCCACTTCCACAGGAAGGCCCGCCTGCATTCAGTCTATTTGTTTGTTGCCAGAACCTACTAAACTGCTTAGTCTCGTGTGTAGAGGCTAAAATGTCCATTTTAATTGATCTTCATGGTCCTGGCACCATTTTAGTTTATTTTGAAAAGCCTACGAGACTCCCGCATATCGTCGTATGTAACTCCACCACTGGCCTCCCAGCCATAACCCACGACTGAAAACACAGACGAGCTCTCCCGTGTAGTGGCCTTACATGCCTATTCCACCCTGTAATATAACCTTTTTATTTCACAATTTTATGACTAACTATTGCCCTGACTGCAATATGCTTACAATATGAGAGTACATATTATCGATAACTAGTTTATGTTCATCTTTACAACAGGTTTTGCCACAACATTTCGTAAGTTCCATAGGAAAAACTACTTTACTTAGCTTCTCATCACAAGTTTTCGTAAATAGCTTAGTCTGGTCACTATCCCTCTGCCCCCAAAATATCTTATTATTAGTAACTCGAGATGATGGTACCAACTGAGTATGTAAGGGGTTTAGGTTACAAACAATTTCCAAAGGATAGTGATCAGACCACGAGACACTGTTATTTACGGTTATATTCTCAATGTACCCCCTAGCCATCCTAGTTACCAAACAATGGTCAAGCCAACGTGTACATCCGTGAACATCACTAATGTAAGTATACGTCTCTCCATTGTTTGGCAAAAGTTCAAAGTCCGCACAACACCATTTTTGTTCAACACAAAATTGCTGCATTTCATTAAAAAATAATTCACCTGGTTGAGCATTAAAGTCTCCTAATACAACTACCATACTAATACCACTGTCCTCAACAACCGCATTAATCTCGCTCAAACAGTCTGTGAATTCTGGCAAGTTGTCAGTACAGTCAGTAGGCATGTATACCGAGAATATCAACAGATCACATTCACGCAATTTACACTTTATAGCACAGAGCCTCGCATTATTACACTTCACAACAGATACCGCCGTAAACGCACCTTACGCCATAACAGCGCGACGCCCCGTAGGGACGGCCGCGTAACATGCCTGCACTCGTATCTACCGCTGACGTCCCTGTGGCTACAAAATCGTCATTAACAGTACTTAGGTAGGCCAAATCATGCGGTAGCAACTAAGTTTCCTGCAGCGCAACCACGTCCGCTGCCACACAAATACTTCTCACACTATCTATTGATCGCTTTAGTGACTTACAGTTAAAGCTAGTTAGCTTTAATTTATAATTATTCTCTAATTGACTTCTGATCCATCATTTTTATTATTTTTCCTCGTATCCCGTTCTGTAGGTGTTTTCCTACCTTTCTAAATATTATATATCTTCTGAAGTATATACCTTCCGGCCACAATTCATTATTTGTAAACAAAGACAATTTACTTTTAGGTATACAGAATTTAAATGATGTGTAACCTTTTTCCGATTTATTATTATTCTTCACTCTCTCCGGCAGTATATGTATATGTGTTTTCTCATACATATTCGGCAATATCCGCTCTGTGGCGTCTTTAGCGACGTTGTAAATAAACAACGGAATCTGCACCTCCGCCGCCCTGAATTTCCCCAGCGGGTTTATCACAGCTGTTCCTCTCGACCCCTTAAACCTTGACTTTTTACGCTTTTCAACTCGTATCCATTCCCCATCAATTACATCTTGCTTTTTCACGGCGCTTTGTATATTTGCATTCACTACATTGCACGACGTCATCACACCAGGTGACTCAGACGAGACAAGCGCTCGAGTCGCCATCTCCGACCTTAATACGGGAGCGACAGAGACATCTTTATGATCTTCCGCCGCCTTATCGCTCACGCATGACAAGGATAGGTGCGCGGGCGCCTCAAATGCATTTGCCTCGTGTGCATTCGAAACCGCAGTTACTTGACGAGGGGCCTCCACGTACTCTTGATGTGCCACTTGTTGCACGTGTGTGAATAGGACAGACTTATCTGTCTCCACCGCGCAGCGCTCGCGTCCGACAAAGACAGGTGATCATCTATCTGTTTTGCACCGTCATTGTCGACGTATAATTATCGTTACGGACGGTCATTAAGCCCATCGGCACGCTGTCACAGTCGGGGCTATCTTGTAAGCAAGAATCGCCTCTCTTGCTATTGACATTAGGGTGACTTATGAGTTGCCCTCGTGTATTCTTATGATACTTATCAAATTCAAATTTTAAATCATCTTTTTTAACGTACGTGTCTTGAAATACTGCACATTTCTCACCTATGGCACTGATCTCCTCTGCATAACTAGCATATCTTTAGTAAACGCGTCGCGTCTATGTGGTCAAATGTGACCGGTGGCAATTTTTGGATGTCTCGTGCCACAAACGTTGGAAATATCTCAGGATCTGCCCCTTTCAACAACCCAATGATGTCTTCTATGGTTTTGTTTTTACCGGCATCGCCCCTTCGTTTGATTTCCTTTTTTTGTACTGACTCGAACAACAAGCTTTTAGCCTCAGCGATGTCCTCCACAGAAAATGATTGCCTGCATAACAACGCTAGGCTCACATTATTCATAACATCAAGTTTATTTTGCACAAAACATAACACTTCATTAATAATAATGTTACAACTATTACATTTAATTTCGTCATTGTCTATCGCTTGAGGTCATCGACGTGCAACCGATCGCGCGCGTCAGCTGATGACTTTAAGACCACCTGTTGGCTTATGACAAAGGGGATAAGCAGCGAAATAATGAGGTCCTTCGCCACCACACATAGATTATGGCACGTAATACCAAATTATTATTTTCCCCCGTAATGAAAGTTAAGGATTTGCTTGGTGACAATATAAGACATAAATAGAAGTGGCAAATGGGCTTTAATATTTTATACAAGCTTAAACTCATCTGCGTCAGTTAAAATCGTCGTAAAATATTCAAGTTACTAATGTCTTAGTTTCGTAAGTAGAATACTGAAGGAATGTTCTGTAATAATAGTATATCTTTGAATATCTCCGATACGTTCCCATGGACAAAGCCCTTTTATATAATAGTTGCCACTTGACCTACACTGCTAGCGCTGTAGCATGATGCGGGTGACAGATGTTAGTATCGCATAACTAGGTCAGTGACATTACACAATTCAATTTTATCGACAACGATTTTCACAGCAAAATCTCGTTCTCTTTATTATAATTTAAAAAATGCCTTTGATATTATTATCATAATATTAATATATTTATTTTAAAATATGTATTTCATATAAAACATTAAAAAAACATATTCAAAGCACAACCGATATCTATAGATATAATAATGAAAAGGTACAGTTCGTCTAATGTCACCCGCACCATGCTACAGCGCAAACAATATAGTAACCATTTTAAAATTCCAACCACGGAGCAAAGTGTTCCAAACCCCCTATTCGGTGTCTTTTGCATTGAAAATTAAAATATTTTTAAACTTTTCTCATTAGCAATAACGGTGGCCAAGCAGTCTTTATAACTGCTCCAAATTTCAAGTTGATAGCATTAGTAGTTTCTGAAATATACGGCTGTGACAGACAGATAGACGAAGTCACACCATTTTGGGTACGGAACCGTAAAACCGTCGAATCGAGAATATCCTACTTCTTTTTGAAGTCAGTAAAAATACAAGTACAATATTATCGATGCATTCATTTCTATTAGGTCTAACTTTGATTCTCATAAACCAAGTCTTCGCATTTGTATTAGTAGGTAGGATACGAGGATTTATGGCATGTAAAATGTTCATTCCAATAATGAAACATGTGTCAATAAAATTTACATACATAGCATCATGCCATTATTCTCCGAAGGGGTAGGTAGAGATGCATAGTGCACCCACATTTCGCCAGTTATGTTATAAGTCCCATGTAATAGGGCGAGCTTATTGCCACTAACCGAGCACAAATCCAGACTCCGGACTGCAACTGAGAATTTACTTATGGAAAAACCCCATACCATTTTGCCCGACCCAGGACTTTACGCTCAGCAGTAGCGTTTGCGACCGCTAGACCAACGAGGCAGGTAGAGAAAGAAGTAATAACAGGGATTCAAAATTTACTTACTTATTTATTTTATATGTATTTATTTATGTATGTACTTACTTGTCCGTACCGTCAATCGATAGCGACGAGTCCCCTTTTCCCTGTTCCAAATGCCCAGCCGCCGCCGCCCGCGCCGCGCGCCGGTCCGGCTTCGTGCAATTCATTCTCTAATTCCGTGGGTGCGGTTTTATTCGTCACATTCTCAAGCTCAATTAATGAAATGTTTGGTTTTCTGCAAATGTATAGCCATAATAAAATAAAATAACATAATGTCCTCCAGACCGAATTTCGATCACGGCGGCCTGCCTCAACGGAGACTAGCCATCGGTGCAGGACAGGATTATAGTGCCCAAGTGTATGCGCAAGCACAGGTGCACTCTCTATTCCCTCATCCTCATAATCCGATGGGATGGTAAACCGACACAACCGGAGAGAGATCAGGCGCAGGACCAACGGCTTTACGTGCTTTCCGAGGCACGGGGGTGAGACACCGCCAACTTCCTGACTCTGGGCAGCTACTGAGAATTTCTTGACGGAAAAACTCAATAATTGATTTTTTGGCCCGACCCGGGATTCGAACCCAGGACCTCATGATCAGCAGTCGCACTACTACAACCACTAGACCAATGAGGCAGTCAAAGTAACATAACATAACCCACAACATTCAATACCTGTCCCTGACCCCACAGTAGTACCTATTCCCTGTATCGTAGGTATCAGAAACTACGAGTGGTACCTATCATAATACCCCGATTGATCTTTTATAAGTTCCTACTTATTTACAAAAATAACAATAAAATTACAAGGCGTATTTTGTGACTCATCAAACGAAAACTTTATCAACAGCCAGTAGCAAGGTGACGTGACACTAGACATGAGCTTTATCTCTTAGCAATAAGGTTGAAACTTGAAAAAAGATTCGCGAAACGTTCCTTCGTGTTCGTCTTTATACATATTCGAAATACCTAAGAAGCTACGTAAACAAAAGAATAATTGATACCGTTATTTATATCGGTAGTTAGGTACTTACTTTTTTTCCTTCGTTCAGAAAACGGAGTTGTTCCCTTAGACGTTTTAATTGTTTTTTTTTCCGAGAGTTTTCTTTTTGCCCATCTTTATTTACGCTTTAAATATAGGTATTATAAATATTTATAATACTTGAGCCAAAGAATTCACTTAAAATCCGGTGGATTATGTTTTCTTTTAAGAATAAGGATGACAAACGAGCACACAGACCACCTGATGTTAAATGGATGCTGTGGCTCATAGACATCTACATCTATCCTCGAATACGAATCAAAATGCACATGCGTTGTCACCCATGAGGACTAAGATAGAATGCCTCATTTCCAGTAAAAAGGGTCTCCGGTTTTCTACACTCAACGTAGGAAACACAGCAGCGTTAAGCTGGTATTCTGTGAAAGCGTGGTCCTACCCCGGTCGTGCTAAAACTGTAGGTAACATAGCTGCAGTGTAGCTCTACCAGGTGTACTTATTTGTCGACTTAATTTATTATAATATCAACGTTGTGGAAACAAGTTATTAATATACCGATTTTGTTTTGATAGAATGTCATTCTGTCATTTTAATCATAATAAATTAACAAAAGGCAATTGCCAAAGTATGTAAGCCTACTAATTTGTCAGACAATTCAGAGCAAGTGGAAAATTAAATTTACGTAATCTCCTTAATTTGTTTACACGATTCGGTGCAAATCTGACTCGGCGATTAAGTCAGGTCAGGCTTATAAATTCCGACAATTGTTAAATTTATAACGTAGTCTAAAGAATGTTATTAGTATAAATACAAATGAACAAGATAAAAAAAAAATCGTGAACCTCGCTTTTGCTAAATATTAGACATATCGAAACTATCTACGTTTATTTATTACTAGCTGTTACCCGCGGCTTCGCCCGCATGGTCACTGGGAAATGAACTATCCATTGCTTTTTGAATTGAAAGAAAACTGAGTTTTATAGATTTGTCAGAGATGCAGCCATTAAAAGGAAACTGAGCAAAATTGATTCGTCAGCCTATTTAAATGTTTTGAAACGCAGCGTATAGGAAAGCATGAAAATAGCCTGTTTATTCCAAATGGAAATGTGATATTTTTTTTAAAGGAAACTGAGCATAATTATCCGTCAGGGATGCAGACTTTTGAAAAGAAACTGAGCTAAATTGATTAGTCAGAGATGCAGTTTTCTCATTAGTTTTTCTGATGACTCATTAGCATCATATAAAAAGAGAGTTTTCAAAGGTTCTTCTGGTTCCCCAAGTAACGGAAGAGACACTTTGCCATTGGAATCTTTCCATTTTAAAGCGCTGCAAAATCGACACGCCTTGTCCATCAGTCCGATAACAACTAACCTGTGATTTTTATTATCAATCAACGGATCATAATTGAATGCTGCGTCATTAAAAACCGACCAATTGTTTCTTTGAAAATTTTGTCGACGTTCAGCTTGGAGCTGTGCATTTGCATCTCTTCGCGCCTGTGTCTGTTCTGGTGTTTCAGATGCCCTTATAGTAGATTGACGTTCAGCTTGCTCAATGAGTCTGTGTTGAGTTTCATCAGGTGTTTCCGCGGCTCTTAAGGCGGCCTGACGTTCCGCTTGTTCGAATAGCCTTTGCTGACTTTGAGCAGGTGTTTCAGTAGCTCTTAAAGTAGATTGACACTCTGCCTGTTCAAGACGCCTTTGCTGACTTTGAGCAGGTGTTTCAGTAGCTCTTAAAGTAGCTTGACGCTCTGCCTGTTCAAGACGCCTTCGCTGACTTTGAGAAGGTGTTTCAGAAGCTCTTAAAGTAGCTTGACGCTCTGCCTGTTCAAGACGCCTTTCCTGACTTTGAGAAGGTGTATCGAAGCTCTTAAAGCAGCCTGACGCTATGTCTGTTCAAGACGCCTTTGCTGACGTTGAGAAGGTGTCTCAGATGCTCTAAAAGCAGCCTGACGCTCTGCTTGTTCTTGCCTTCTCAGTTCAGCATCTTCTAAAGATTCTAGCGATCGAGCTAATCTTTTCGCTTGTCTTTGAGAAGATACTCTTGAAAGGCTGGACTTATGTTTGCGAGGCATTATGAACTAAGAAAAAACCTATTTTAAAAAAAACGTTAAAATACCTAAAAGGAATTAAATTTCCTTTTAAATATTTTTTTAAAAGCAAATCCAAAATACCTAAAAGGAATAAATATTCCTTTTAAATATGTTTTAAAATCAAAACAACAAAACCAATTCAGACACAACACGAATCCGAAAACGATAGCCAAAAAAAATCGAATCAACTTACATCAAATCACAAAACAAATCGCAGAAAACAGAAATCGAAAGCAGTAGTCAATATAAATATAACCAACGAAAAAAGAAGTAAGTGTATAGGTACCGTGTACACTATCTATACTATTAATATTCCTTTGAAATATTGTTAAACAACCTAAAACAACGAAAACCAATTCACGATACTAAATAAACAAAATCCAAAATCAAAGCCAGAGTCTAAATATGTATAAAGGAATACCAACCAAATCAACAAAACCGATCCAAGAAAATATATAAATCTGAAAATGAAAGCCAATATAAATCCATTCAACCTTAACCAAATCACAAAGCAAATAACAAACAACCGAAATCGAAAGCAGGTAGTCGAATAAGCTACGAAATAGAAACAATTTAAGCGTATAGGTACCGTATGCACTATAAGCTGACGCGCGGCTCAACGGCGGGAGTTAAGTACAAAACCTAGTAATGACATCTAGCGGAATCAATTTAAACTATGTACGAGGGTGATCCAAAGATCCAAGGCAGCGTTCAAAGAATCCTTGCGAACGAGTTGCATATGAAAAAGGTCTCTGCGCGTTGGGTACCCAGAATGTTAACCGACGAGCAAAAGAAAAATCGAGTTGACATTTCGAGGGTCAATCTCGAAAGTTCCAAGCAGATCAAGAAAATTTTTGTTCCGTTTTGTGACTATGGACGAGACCTGGATCCACCATTTTGATCCTGAAACGAACAACAATCGATGACTTGAAGCGAGCCTCCTCACCGACGCCAAAGGAATTCAAAGTTTCAAGTTCGGCGGGAAAGGTTATGGCATCTGTTTTTGGGACGCTCAAGGCATAATTATGGTGGAATATTTGGAAAGGAGCCACTATTACGGGCTCTTACTACGCAGACCAAATAAGAAGATTACGGGAGGCCATTAAGGAAAAAGACGCGGCAAACTGCGAGCTGGAGTGCTGTTTCACCAAGACAACGCACCGGCTCACAAAGCCGCAGTTGCGATGGCTGCCATTCAAGAAACGGGATTCGAACTGCTCGAACACCCTCTCTATTCGCCAGATCTAGCTCCTAGTGATTTCTACCTATTTCCTCGGCTCAAGGAACGCCTCCGAGACAAGAAATTCGAAGGCGATAGCGAAGTAATGGCCGCTGTTGAAGCGTTTTGGGAGGTCAAGACAATAATTTTTTCAAAGGGAATCCTGGGTTTAGAAAGATGGACTAAATGTATTGATTTGTTAGAGACTATGTAGAAAAATAAATTATTATTTTAACTTTAATTACCGTGTTTTATTTTCATTATCATTACTGGATCACCCTCGTATACGTTAGTTAATAAGAACTCTCAAAAATATTTTTCTTATAATTTTGCACAATTTTTCTTATTTTAATACCGATTCATTCATAACCACATATAAGAACTGTATTCATTTCCGTTCAATAAATATTACTAAGGCTTATTAATAAGGCTTACTAAGAACTGTTTCTACCATTGTTAAGTAATAGTTAAGGGTGAAAGCGTGACAGGTGGTGATAGTATTTCTGATCCATACTTATAATCACGCCCGTAACCCTTGCGGGGTAGGCAGAGCATCAACGGATTACTTAATATCGTCTGCGAGGTTATCGCCTATTCTGTGAATTACGATGCACCAAAACGTTTGAAGAAAATCAGCTGGTGAATTTTATGTTTTTTATCGCTCTCTTCGGTCCTGCGTGGAAAAATACAGATCCATACATTTTTATCTTAATTTTGGTAAAAGACATAATAATCCAGATATTCTGACCTTCTGTGTTCGTCCATCGTACCGTCGTCCGTCTTGTAGAATCACGGTGGCGCCACCTATATAAATTTAATTTTGCAACATATTCGATTTTCCCACGGGAATGATATGTTTTCCGCTGAAAAATGTAGCCTATGTCACTCTACAGCCACCGAACTATCCCCATACAAAAATCATACCATGCCTACGCTCTGTTGCGACGTGAAAGAAGGACAAACAAACAAACAAACACACTTTAGCATTTATAATATTAGTATGGATATTCGTATTTCGCCTTGTCACTCACCGAGCCACTCATGCGACTGTGCATGAACATACTACTATGTGATAAGACTCGAGTAGATAGTAGTTTGTTTCACGTATAATTTCATCACTTAGTTCATTTTCGGTTGTTCGCTGAGGGCTTATCATTTCAAAGTCGCTTAGTTTTTGCCTACCATTGCCATTACTTTATCTTCAATTTTTCCAAGTGCTTCATTATAAATGTGTTCATTGTATGTCATGTTCGCGTGTGTCTGCTGTAACCTTCGCAAAATATCTTCCGCCATGTACTCTTTATATTTGTCCCACAATTTATGTGCATTAGATAGTCCGCAAGATGATATGAGAGTTGCATAAAGATCCTAATTTGGCTGGTGACTGGCACTGCACAGCTTCCTCCATGGTTTCATCCCAGTGATTATCGTTTTCTAAAGATGCAGAGCTTCATGCTTCTGTATAAGTTGCGCATTCCTGACCGTTGACAGTTTTAAGGTCTTTATATCCTGTAGGACCCCAGACATGGTGCAGCGTAAACAGAAACATTCAAAATTAGTTACATGGACGGTATACACGACCAAGGGCATCTGATGACTTTACACCGGGCCAATTTGCAACAGGCGCGCCTTGAATACAGCGTTTCCACTCCTTCCTAGATGTGTTCCAAGTATAATAGCGGGGACTTCAGAATATAACAACGTTTTGCAAAGGGTCGGTTTGACAAAGTTGAAAGAAGGCTGTTAGTGTAGTTTTTGGCGGTGATGCAATTCTTTCTTGGAAATTTCTTTCGGTGAAATATACACGCTCTCCATTTTCTAAGTGCACAGCAAGGTGAGTAACTGTTGGGTGCCTTCGTGTAAAGGAAAGCCAAGGAGACGCCACGCTGCCTCGTTACTGCTGACATAACGCCCTGCTTGAAAGGTCTGTACTTCATTAATGGGATTTGCCTCACCTTCACTCCTGAGATTAAATATTGCTTGGTCGCTTCCTTTATTTATGTACTTACAGATATACTTGATTGCGCGGACAGAGCTACATGCTTCTACATTAATGTGGGCATTAAACATTTTAAATAGAATGGGCGAATACGGGACAATCCAGCTGTTATCTAAGGTTTCGAACGCTCAGAGCGAGATTTGATTGTACCTTTCCTGCCACCATCTTCAGGAGCTCTGCGTCTGTATAAAGGTAGCCATTGTCATTGTGCACTGTTTCTTTTAATAGCTGTTTAGGAATTTCTTTGTACATTTTCTTCTTTCATACATGGCGAAATTGAATTTCGTGCTCCACATGGACCGTGAATCATATTTCGGACGATGGTATCATACAATTCTTTATCTTGCTCAGGATCCGGTATCTCGGCGCTTATTATGTCGTCTATTTGGCTGGGCCGCAACTTCTCTTTAAGCCATATTAGAATGTGGGCATGCGGTAATCCTCTTTTGCCATTCAATTGAATACATGAAGAACTGCACCTCTCGAAAATTTTCCTTTGTTAATTACATACATTAATTTTGTACTTTTAATCTAAATACTCTAGCAACTAAATCGTATCTGTCAGTACTTTTTGGCCCGGCATTAGCTCCTCGGTTATTTCTTTCCATGTGGGATTGCAAGTAAAAGTAACAAAAGATCAGGTCTTCCGTAAGTTCGTACATAGGCGAATGCGTCTTGTGTGTACTCATGTAGTAGCAGGGACTGTTAACGAATGATGAGGCAGAATTACCATTTTACCTAAATCTCTGGGGTTTACATTGGCGTCGCTAGAAACTGCATCTTGTAAATGTATATAATTCTCAACGCGCAGCTTTTTGGATTTAAAGATATATAACGGAGACGTTTACTTTCTACCTTCACATACATGTCTACCAAAAATTGATGAAATAATTGTCTACACCAGGCTAAGAGGTTAAAATCATTTTCTCGCAACATAATATGATACGCATAAAATCCATACATGATACTTTTTGTTCGGGTAGCCTTTGTGACCAGGTTAATGAGTGGAATTTGAAAATGATAACCCTCTTGTCCTTTGCAATAAATAATATCAGCTACCCGTTGCAACGTATCATCACGTGCTCGCAAGACAATGTCTCGTGAAGAAAATTGATCACCACTAATTACGGCTGCTATTTCGTTTATCAAAGGTGCATTGTAGCGCCTTTCATGCTCTCCTTGAGGGTCCGATCTGCGTGAATAACGACTTTATAATCCTCTTCAGGTAGGTTTTCTAAAGCAGTTTTAAATGTTTTGACTAAAATTTTACGTTCATGCAAGAATCTTTGAATTTTGAACACTGTGTCTCTCTCAACTCCCTGGATAAATTGGCAGCGACGGTCTACCTCAATTTCTTCGTCACCGATAAAATATACTTGTAAAATTTATGCTGTTCGTTTTCAGCTGGAAAAAGTGAACCTATTCTATGATAAATTTGCCCTTGCACCGTAAATGTAGGCGAAAATCCCGGCATTATTATTTCCCGGTCAACTCCGAAGGACGTCATTTAAAAGCTTGAGTTATATTTCCGGATTCTGTTTAAAAGCGCCGTGACTCATTAGCATTATATAAAAGAGAGTTTTCAAAGGTTCTTCTGGTTCCCCAAGTAACGGAAGAGACACTTTGCCATTGGAACAGCACATGCCTGCGGTCTTATCTTTCCATTTTAAAGCGCTGCAAAATCGACACGCCTTGTCCATCAGTCCGATAACAACTAACCTGTGATTTTTATAATCAATCAACGGATCATAATTGAATGCTGCGTCATTAAAACCGACCAATTGTTTCTTTGAAAATTTTGTCGACGTTCAGCTTGGAGCTGTGCATTTGCATCTCTTCGCACCTGTGTCTGTTCTGGTGTTTCAGATACCCTTATAGTAGATTGACGTTCAGCTTGCTCAATGAGTCTGTGTTGAGTTTCATCAGGTGTTTCCACGGCTCTTAAGGCGGCCTGACGTTCCGCTTGTTCGAATAGCCTTTGCTGACTTTGAGCAGGTGTTTCAGTAGCTTTTAAAGTAGCTTGACGCTCTGCCTGTTCAAGACCTTTGCTGACTTTGAGCAGGTGTTTCAGTAGCTCTTAAAGTAGCTTGACGCTCTGCCTGTTCAAGACGCCTTCGGTGACTTTGAGAAGGTGTTTCAGAAGCTCTTATAGTAGCTTGACGCTCTGCCTGTTCAAGACGCCTTTCCTGACTTTGAGAAGGTGTTTCGGAAGCTCTTAAAGCAGCCTAACGCTCTGTCTGTTCAATACGCCTTTGCTGACGTTGATAAGGTGTCTCAGATGCTCTAAAGCAGCCTGACGCTCTTCTCAGTTCAGCATCTTCTAAAGATTCTAGCGATCGAGCTAATCTTTTCGCTTGTCTTTGAGAAGATACTCTTGATAGGCTGGACGTACGTTTGCGAGGCATTATGAAGTAAGAAAAAACCTATTTATAAAAAAACGTTAAAATACCTAAAAGGAATTAAATTTCCTTTAAAATTTTTTTAAGCAAATCCAAAATACCTAAAAGGAATAAATATTCCTTTTAAATATTTTTTAAAATCAAAACAACAAAACCAATTCAAGACACAACACGAATCCGAAAACGATAGCCAAAAAAAATCGAATCAACTTAAACCAAATCACAAAACAAATCGCAGAAAACCGAAATCGAAAGTAGTAGTCAATATAAATATAACCAACAACGTATAATATAACCGTATACACTATCTATACTATTAATATTCCTTTGAAATATTGTTAAACAACCTAAAACAACGAAAACAATTCACGATTCTAAATAAAGAAAATCCAAAATCAAAGCCACAGTCTAAATATGTATAAAGGAATACCAACCAAATCAACAAAACCGATCCAAGAAAATACACAATCCGAAAATGAAAGCCAATATAAATCCATTCAACTTTAACCAAATTACAAAGCAAATAACAAACAACCGAAATCGAAAGCAGGTAGTCGAATAAGCTACGAAATAGAAACAATTTAAGCGTATAGGTACCGTATGCACTATAAGTTGACGCACGGCTCAACGGCGGGAGTTAAGTACATGTCAGGAAACATTTCGTTACCGCGTTTTAAAAACCTAGTAACGACATCTAGCGGAATCAATTTAAACTATGTATACGTTAGTTAATAAGAACTCTCAAAAAATATTTTTCTTATAATTTCGCACAATTTTTCTTATTATAATACCGATTCATTCATAACCACATATAAGAACTGTATTCATTTCCGTTCAATAAATATTACTAAGGCTTATTAATAAGGCTTACTAAGAACTGTTTCTACCATTGTTAAGTAATAGTTAGGATGAAAGCGTGACAGGTGGTGATAGTATTTCTGATCCATACTTATAATCACGCCTGTAACCCTTGCGGGGTAGGCAGAGCATCAACGGATTACTTAATATCGTCTGCGAGGTTATCGCCTATTCTGTGAATTACGATGCACCAAAACGTTTGAAGAAAATCAGTTGGTGAATTTTATGTTTTTATCGCTCTCTTTCCGGTCCTGCGGAAAAATACAGATCCATACATTTTTATCTTAATTTTAGTAAAAGACATAATAATCCAGATATTCTGACCTTCTGTATTCGTCCATCGTACCGTCGTCCGTCTTGTAGAATCACGGTGGCACCACCTAGCTGAATTTAATTTTGCAACATATTCGATTTTCCACGGAATGATATGTTTTCCGCTGAAAAAAGTAGCATATGTCACTCTACAGCCACCGAACTATCCCCATACAAAAAATCATGCCATGCCGACGCTCTGTTGCGACGTGAAAGAAGGACAAACAATCAAACAAACAAACAAACAAACAAATACACTTTCGCATTTATAATATTAGTATGGATATTAAATTTAAGTGACAAATAAATTCACAGTCCACCAATGGTAAGTGGCTACTGCAATCTTGCTGCAACCAACTACTAACAAAGAAGACTACAGATGCGTTGCCAACCCTAAGAACTAAGATGAAATTCCTCACAGCCTGTAACTATCCTGGCTCTCTACACCCTTCAGGCTGGAACATAGAAGTGCAAGAACTGCTATTAAGTTTGGCCACAGAAATAGGAAGATACCTACCCAGAAGGACTCCTAGGCAGAAAAGAATTGCTACCACTTATATATTTTTTTATAGGATAAGGGTGACAAACGAGCACACAGTCTATCTGATGGTAAGTGGATACTGCAGCCCATAGACATCTTCATTTATTCTGACTGAGATGGAATGCCTCGTTTCCAGCAATAAGATCTCCGGTTTTCTACACTCACCATAAGAAGCACAGCAGCATTAAGCTGCAGTTTTACGCTGGCATTCTTTAAGAGCGTGGTTCTTCCCCAGTCGAGCCGATCTATTCGTGCTACAACCATAATATGTCTACCTGCTATCTACTATTCTATATACTATATGAACCATATGTAAGGAACATGTAAAAGACAACCAACCGGTGTGATGCTATTGAAATATGTATTACTATATTATTTTTGATGATGGCACTCGCCTTCGATTTTCCTATGATATAGTTATTTTGGTAGAATCACTGGACGAACTTAGCACTACGCTAAATGACCTAAACAGTGTCTAACAATAGACAGGTCTCAAGATAAACATGGACAAGACAATATAATCCTTATAGAGTTTTTGTTCAACATTATTATCAGTGCATCCTAAGTCAATCAAAGCATCTTTTACCAGGTCTTACGAGGTTACTACTTGAGAAACTTTAAATACAAAATTATTAAATTTAAACACAAATTTTCATTAAATCCAATAAATACGCAATTGTTATTTTTATCACTTGCAGAAACCAAGTAGCTGCAGGCGCAGAGACTCGTACCATTAACTACCAACTTAAAATAAAGAAGCCTTCATATACGTAGTCACCTCCTAACAAAGATGGAATGCATCACAGCCTGTAAACCTTTATCGATTATAACCGATATAACCGTAATTATACTGGCGATCTATATTATTCAAGCCGCACAGCCATTTGGCGGCAGAAATAACTGAGAGGTGTTACATACCCAGACGGAATACTAGGCAGAAAAGGATTCCCTTCATCTAGTGTTGTTATACTATGTTGAAGGTACTCGTCGTGCCATTTATGGCGTACTCCAAAAATATGATAACCATGTAGTTGCGACGCAATGAAACTGAGTACTGATTTATTTATGTATTTCTATTTAAAGCCTTATCATTGTATTCCTTTTATAGATTTACTTAATACGTGGGCGTGGCCAAACCATTGCAAGCAGTGGAATACTACGAGCTGACGAAGAAGTATAAATTACAGCTCAAGCTTTATAGGCTCCAAGTTAGTATGAGTGACTTCAGTCAACCATAGCGTTAAAGATGTTCAGTTATCTATTACTCGGCGCGATACAGACGGTATTATTGCGGGGATCGTACGACGGATTTCTTTATTTACGACACGGTGACTTACAACTTCGTGACTGGCCTGATTTATCGCCTCGCAACCGCGCATTTCTCGCAAAACACTGAATATAAATCATAGCGCAGATGGCAAAAACGTTTACTGAGAAGGCTTTTGGTGAGTTTTTGTCATAACCCCATGTAAGCTTGATGTAAATAAAATAATATTTTATTGTAACATGAGATAGGCGTAAGTCATAAACACTTAAATTTTTGAATTGCATAATTAGGCAATGTTGTCAATGTTTTTATTATTTATATTACATTTGTGCATTGAGCTAGTCTAGCCACGCTGCATCTATATTTTAGACTTTTATTATAGATGAAACTGAGTACTGATTTATTTATGTATCAACAAATGAATCGCCTAAGAAACATAATGCAGCTGTGTTTCATAGGGTGAGCGTAGAAAACCAGAAAGTCTTTTTTCTGGAAATGAGGCAGGCAATACATTATGAGTACAGGCATGACCCAACCGTTATATGCATGTATCTTATTCACACCGAACAAAAGGCTGTTAAGCACTTTGGTCAAGCGTGCATAAAACACATTGCAAACGGACTGTTTCATACCCACTTCATCGATACCGATGTTCTGTGACATACCTAGGTATCGGTATGTTTCAGCCTCGGAAAGGGTCCTTAAGTTGATAGGCATAGATAAGTCTATGCCCTCAGAGTTAGCAACCCTTTCCCTTTCAACATGTAGGAGTGCACACTTTTCCGTCACCAGCTCCATTCCAATAAAATTACTAAAATCACAAGTGATGTTTAGCAATTCTATTATTTATATTCGTAATTAGAAAAGGTGGGTTACTTTTGTACTTTCTTTCCGAAGTTGAAATCCCCGAAGTCCACCAGTAAGGTACTGAGAGGGTTCAGGTAGAGGCAAAACCAGATTGGACTCAAACAATCGCCCTGGAAGATACCCCTTCTTAACCTTATGCGGCTTTCCGCATCCGTCATCCGCTCACCTAGATGACAAAGGATTGTACTCCACTGCCCCATACACTGCCCGACAAAGTCTCTAACTGTATAATCAACCTCGTACAGCTCGAGGACCCTCTTTAGCCATGTATGGGGCACCGAGTCGAATGCCTTTCTATAGTCTATCCAGGCGGCAGAGAAGTTCCGATGGTTGCGTTTAACTACTTTGCCAATGACCGCGTCAATGAGGAGTGGTTCCTTGGTTTCACGACCACCGCCCCGATATCCATTTTCAGCACACGACATCACCTGATTTAAATCCAGATGACGAATGATTCGCGTACTCAAAATGGATGTCAGTGTCTTATATATGGTGGGTAGACGCGTAATGGGGCGGTATTTGATCGGATCTGTGGAGTCTCGGTCTTTAGGTACCAAATGATTGATCCTAGTAGTGAAGAGGCTCGGGAGTGACGTTTGGTCAAGAGCCTCTTGAAACTGTCTGGCAAGCACAGCGTGACACACCACGAACCCTTTCAGCCAGTAGTGATGCAGTCCGTCGATTCCCGGACTTTTCCAGCTCGGGGCCCTACGTACCGCACCATCTACGTCATCCGGCGTTATGATGACGGAGTCCATGGGCGTAAAACTCATACACTGACTCGCCACAACTTCCGTCCAAGGGCCCTCGCTATTGTTTACGGGCTCTGACCACAGGCCGCACCAGAAAGCGACAGTGACAGCCCGATTCGGCGCTGGGCCCGTTCCACGTACCATTTATCACTCAAACGATTTATAGAGCCTCTTCTGATCACTCTGGAAGAGACGATTCTGGTTGAACCGTGTCAACCTCTCAGTATATTGCCGAATCCGCTTTTCCCGAGCAGCGATTCTATGCTTCAGGTCGTATAAGCGCTTTGTCAGTTTTTGCGTTATATCCGGCTGAGACAAACTAACATTTGTCTCCGCAAAAGCCATCCTGACGGTGCGCACAATTTTTGGTCTGTTACTGCCTGACCTGAAGCATATCAGTCTGCCGATGAGGCCCCTAGCCTTTGCGATACGTTCCTCAATTCTTATTCTCCAGCCTACTTTGTCTAGTAGCATGTCCAGCCATGGTGGCTTGGCGCCATTAATACGTCATACTGCCAGTGCGGCGCCAAAAATAATTGAGTCCGTCTCGCAAAGGTCCGGGCTATCTTCCAATTTTTTTTATTTTTTTTTATTTAAATAGGTCACCAGCATTAGGTTTAGAGCCCTCACGACAGCCCGATTCCGCTTGCTTAGGGTTATGCGGGGAAGTCGCGGTCGATTTTCGAGAGGCGTATTGCGCGTTTCCTCAATCGCCTCTTCCAATGTACTCCTCATTTGCTCTAGTTCCAGTTCCTGGGCGACTGTTCCATCACCGTCATTCTCAGCCGTAGTATTTTCATCCGATGAGGGTACATCCTCACGCCGTAGCCGTTCGAGTTCGGTGCCATCAAATATTTTTGAGCGCAAGATATATCGAACTCGGTCTGCCAGGTTTTGCTCGGTGACGGTTATAGATGGGTCCAGCTCAGCAAAAACAGTCTCCCTGATGGTAAGTGGATGCTGTGGCCTATAGACACTTACATCTATCCTCGATTAAGAATCAAGTCTGGTTCTCTAAGGTCTTATTTTATAATCTGGTTCTCTACACTCACCATAACACAGCAGTATTAAGGTGCTGTTATTCGCAGGTATTTAGTGATAGGGTGGTCTTTCCTCGATCAAGGCGACCTATTCAAGCTGCAGCCATAAAACAAATAGAGCATGGTTCTATCACGTAAGAACTTGAAAATATAATTAAAAAATTACCGACACTTTCTAATGTACTCTTATTGTTGTTTCAGTTATTTTTTGAAGAACAATAGTCATAGTATACATTTTCTTGGATTTTTTTTTTAATTAGATTTAGAACCAATACAAAATTCTTACAATTTTATTCAGTGTAGTTGATACGTAGATTAATCCGATACAAAAGTATTTAAAGTTATAAGACGACTCATCTTTTATTTTGGTATCGTGGTTTAAGATAATAGCTGGTAGCGCTTTTGTTAGAATAAGACTATAAAAATGATTTCACATTTAATACTTTGAAAATAGAAAATAAACTTTATGACATATTCTCTGAGCTTAAAAGTGGTGAAGATGAGTGTTTTGTTTGGATATCTCTGTTAACACTCCAGAATTAGTCTGTCAACTTTAATCATTCACTTTTTAAAAATTTCACTTAGAAACTAAATAACAGTAACAAACTAAGCAAGTAACAAACTAAAATCGAACCGCAATAACCTGCTAGCATTTTTACGGAAAAATATGTATATCATTATAATAATTGGTGCGTCTGTAAGTAATTATGCAACTTCTTAAGCACTAGAACTACTGAAGTAGTATTCATATATTATATTTTTGTTTTGTCAAGACTATGCTTCATGGCGAGCAATTACCGATAGACAGCGCTGTAGTCAAGTTCTAAATAAATTATTTATTTATGTACGGAAATTACTCTTATTAATTATATTGGCTTGGTGCCAAAAAAAAAAACAAAAAAATTGGATCCGTTAGGCGGTGCCGTGATCGAGTTGTACTATAAAAAGTTGGGAGCGAATTCGAAATGAAACTTATCTTGCCACCTACTGGAAAAGACAGAACAAAGTCTGCCGAGCCAGCTGGTAAATTAAATCAACTAACTAATAACTACCAAAATCTACCGTAATAGGTCAACTACTTCTCTTTAAGTCTTTTAGCTGTAATTACAAAACGCAGCATAAAAATTGGCAGAAATTACTATTGCTTAATTTTATTTAATCTTTACATTTATCATCATGTTTCCAAAGTTCTTTTAAAGAATAAAGGTAACAAATGAGCACACATTCTATCTGATACCAAATACAGGCTGTGTCACAAAAACACCAATATAAATTAAAATCAAAATGCAGATGCGTTGTGCCTGCAGACTAAAATCGAATGCCTCGTTTCCAGTGAAAAGGATCTCTGTTTCTTTACACTCACCATACGAAACACAGCAGAACTAAGCTGCTATTTTACGTAAGTATTCAGAGAGAGTGAGGTTTTCTTCAGTCGAGCTTACCCATTCGTGCTGTATCTATATGTAATATAGCTGTAACGTGGTTCTACCGCGTAACAAACCACCAAGGTTGAAAAATATAAATTTATTTATCAGTGGTTTATCATAACCAGCATCAATTCCTAAATCAATAAAATTCCAGCATTTCATACCAGATAGTCGCTCCATCTACATATACATAAACACTCACGCCTGTCACCCAGAGGAGTAGGCAGAGACTACGGACTTCCATTTGGCACGATCCTGACACACCTCTCTCGCCTCCTTTACATCCATATATCTACACATACACGCTTGTCGGTTAAGGGTACTCCTAATCTGGCCCATTTTCAATATATCGCCAATTTGGTCGATAAACCATCGTCTAGGGCGTCCCTTCCCGACTCTGCCGTTCACTTCTGCAACTTAAATTTGCTTTGTCACTCTTTCCTCGTTCATTCCTTCTACATGACCAAACCACCGAAGCATTCCTTTCTTAATCCTGGTCACAACGTCATCTTGCAAACCACACTTTTCTCTTATCACACAATTTCTCACTATGTCATTCAGAATCAGCCCTAGCATACTCCTTAATGACCGCATTTCTACAGCATTTATTCTACTCTCGTGCTTCTTCTGCCAGACCCAAGTCTCACTACCATACATTAAAGTAGGCACTAACGCAGCATTATGAATTGCCATACGTGCATATTTTGACACATTCCGACCTTTCATAATAGCGTGTAGAGCCCCATTCACTCTATTTCCTGCGTTCACTCGTCGTTCTTAATCCTTATCATATCTACCATCCCTGCTAAATACATATCCTAAATAAACAAACTCATCCACTTGCTCAATCGACTCCCCCTTCTATTTTTATTTCACATAACGTTTTACTTTCTTCTCTTTCAAAAACCATCACTTTCGTCTTACATGCGTTCACTTTCATACCCCTTTTTTTTAATGACCATTCCAATAAAGTAACCATCATTTGCAACTCGACTGCCGACGATGCAAATATGACTTGATCATCGGCGTACAAAAGGCGTTTGACGGTTAACTCACCCATTCTCAACCCACATTCTTCAACTTTTAAAGTTTCCAAACAACTATCCATAAATAGGTTAACAAGCCCCGGGGAAGCTACACAGCCCTGTCTGAAACCTTTTTGGATGCCAAACCAGTCCGAGTAAACCCCGTTGATCCTGACACAACAACTAGAGTCCCTTTAAAGATACCTTAATGCCCGTATCAAACCAGCGCTCAACTCAAATGAGTTCAGTGTTTGCCATAACACATTCCTGTCCACTCTGTCATAAGCCTTTTCCAAGTACATGAACGCACAAAAAACTTTCTGGTTTTTAGCCAAAAACTTCTCCGCAACCATGCGCATGGGAAAGACTTGATCCGTACACCCCATTCCCCTTTCTAAATCCAGCTTGCACATCCCAAATTTTTCCATCAGTTTATTCCATAACTCTTTCAATTAACACCTTAGCATACAGTTTACTCACAATGCTAAGCAAGCTGATACCAAGGTAGTTTTTACAGACCCCAACCCTTCCATTAAAATCTCCTAACATAATAATATTTTCATTTCCCCTACATTTCATCAACACCATCTTTACAATGTCCCAAAACTGCTCTCGGATATTAATGGGCTTAGACATGTATGGGGCGCACACCCCTAGCACAAACAACTTCTTTAAACCCACTTTCATTCGTATCCATAGCAGCCTTGGGCTTACACATTCATACTCTTTCACACATTGACCCATTCTTTCTGAAAGGATGACACCAACTCCCTGGCATGCCCGCTTGGTCTTGCCTACACCAGACCATTAAGCGGTATACATGCCATGTGCAGTGGCATCCTTTGAGTTTCGTATCGTTTAATTTACACATAACACATCTATTTCTCTATCATTCATCATTTCGCATACTTCATCCATCTTATTATTCATTGCTCCACATACATTCAGCGTAGCCAGACGGGCCTCCACAATCCACTTTTCGCCACTCCCGGAGACAGAACGTGATGGCTGACGAAACTCGTCGCCGGTTTTTCTCCCGGAGATTCTTCGCACCCCTGCCCCATTAAAGGGGCGCCGGGAACTCGGGGCGTGGTAGATTTCACGCCGCTACCATACGGCGAGGAGCCGAGTCTATCCTTTCGGCTTTGTCGCTCGTTTAGCACCACCCGGGGGACACGTGTAGGGTGGGCCTAGGTTTAGGTGGTCGAAGCCTACGGACGCGAGTGACTCATCGCTCCATCTAGTATATAATTTTTTTTGAGAAGAAGATAGTAGTTGGATGTTATAATGAAACCAACGTTTTTCCATTAAATATATTGTTCCTTGTTGATTAGTCACGGTAAATAAATATTATGTACTTTAACAGTTTATTCACTTGTTTTGTGTAAATAACGGCGTTTTCAGTCCTAACATTGTTACAGCATGAGAATTTCTATACTTAAGTTCATAATTTTACAACTTGTACCATACGCTTGTCGACGTACCGCGAATAGATTGGCAGACGACGGGACTTAAGCCCGGTCCAGCTCCGATAAGTTTTCACTTCGGGACAGCCTTCAGAACCTTAGGAACAGGTTATTGAGTCATATAAAATAAATTTTATTTATCATACAAAAATATGAGTAAATTAAAAGTATACCCAGAATAAACATTATATTACTAATAACACATCATTTGGTAAAATTTTTCGCCAATCTTTGATTTCTAAAGTGAAAATTTTGAAATATTAAAGCGAATAAAAAAAATATTTTTAAATTAATCACATTAGAAATGTAGTAGATTTATTTTATGTAAAAAGTATGTAATCCTCTAACAAAATAAAATAATTTTTAAACCTACATATTATAAATAAAAAGATACATAGGTCGATATACAATATAAAAATTAAATTGATAAAAAGTATTTATTATACACACTTATATATAATATAAACACATGTACATCATATGAGCACTTATAACGAAGAAGAATATATATTAAAATATACACGCATAATCGTCAAAATGAACATGAAAGCAATGTCCTTATATTATCTGGACAGTGTATCGCAGCCCTACTTGTAGCAAAGAAGCCGATCTAAGAATCACCGCGAATGTTATGAGGTACCAACTTAAATGGGATATCGTAAAATTATTATTTTTAGACCACCTGCTGGCTTATGATAAGGGGGATAAGCAGCGAAATATTGAGGTCTTTCGCCACCACACATAGATTATGGCACGTAATACCAATTATATATAGTAATAATAATTATTATAGTGGCGCTATAATATGTGACCGTAATGAATGTTAAAGATTTGCTTGGTGACATAGAAGTGGGGAATGGACTTTAATATTTTATACAAGCTTAAACTCAGCTGCGTCAATTAAAATCGTCGTAAAATATTCAAGTTATTGATGTCTTAGTTTCGTCAGTAGAATGTTGAAGAAATATTTTATTAATTTTATTTCTTATTATTTTTTGTATTTAATCTCTGGTTAGTATACAAGGTGAATAATAATTGGAGGAAATTCCAAAAATCATCAATAATTATTCATCTTTATGCCATTTTTACCACGTTTTTATTGGCACTTGTCTGTCGTTCCGGGTGGAATTTAGTAATTGATTTCAAACCAACTTCCCGATGAGTTGGAAAATTGAAATTTTGAATATAGCTGAAATTCGTATGACAATGCAATAATGTGATAAAAAAGTGGTAATTAGGGTTCCGTACCCGAAGGGTAACCAACGGGACGCTATAACTAAGCCTCCGCTATCCGTCCGTCCCTCCGTCCGTCCGTCCGTCCGTGTCAGCGGGCTGTATCTCATGATCCGTAATAGGTAAACCGTTGAAATTTTTACAGAATGTTTATTTCTGTTGCAGCTACGCAAAAATTAAAATTAAAGGGCTCCCATACTAGAAACGTGTATTACGATGGTATAGAACCCTTCATGCGCGAGTCCAAATCGCACTTGGCCGGTTATTTTTAAATTAAAATGATATATCAATGGCCTAAGTACACTATCGTATGTTCAAAAAGAAACTTTACAGGAGAGCCGCTACCAACTAAAATATCTTAAGAGAGCTTCTTTACAAGAGAGCTACCAACTAAAATATCTTTAGGCGGCATATTTTTATTCGGCGGTGGGACTCATCGATGCTCTGACGTTATATGCGTCTGCATTCTCTGCATAATGTAAAACAGTGTGACCTAGTCTCTAATAATTTCCTATTTTTTTATTTATTTTTTTTGTGTTAAGTTTACTTGTTGTTTTTAGTTTTTACTAAAATAGAACAAGATGAACCTGGACTGACATAAATTCATCCATTAATTTATTTACTTATTCATTAGATAAGTCCCAAAATATTTCCATAAAAGATAAACATCTGTTAGCTCAAAATCGATATTTATAAAACTTTAAAATATAATAAAGAATGCAATTTTTAAGATTGATCTTCGGCTCGTGACTTAGATTTCACCGATAGAAAACCCTTATTACTTTCATCTTCTTCGTCTTCACCAGCCCGTAGAAGCCCGCTGCTATTCATGGGTCTCTCCCGTTGTTTGGAGGATCTTACTTAAACTGACATAGAAAACGAAAAAGACCATTATTGATAGTATTGTTAAATCATATGGAAATCTGCCGGGATATTTGTTTCATTCATCCTTATTCTTCTTTCTACTTTATCACCCGGTAGCAGTTCACTGCTGGGTATGGGCTTGTCACTCCCATTATTGCTTATCGGATGGATTGATTATGTATTAAAATAAAATTTCAAACAAAAGCAATTTTTTTGTTAAAGAACGCGGATTTATCACTGACTTCTTAATTAATGATCTTAGTTTCCTTCCACTCCCTTTGAAGTTCAAAATGAACAATTCCGTCTTTCAAAATGGCTTCCCAGTTTAATATGCGGCCTGAAATTATAATTATATCTTAATATTCCAATAAAAACCTTGTGCGGGACGACCTAAATTTTAAGAAGAGGTGTCAATCACGAGTTTGAAATGGGCGAGGGACGCTTGGATATTTTAACTTTTTAGATGATTTCGCTTACCTTGGTTTCGATGCTGCTCAATACAAAATTATTTGAAAAATTTGTTGAAGAAGAATTTGCGAAGTGTAACGTAACATGTTAAGCATTTGAGTTTTAATTGATTTATTTTTCATAAAGCGATTCTTGCTATTTAGTATTTATTAAAAATTATTTTAGTAATGAATTCCGAATTTATTCTCTTTAATGGTTCGAAATTACGAACTACTTTCACTTCCACAGAATAAATTATTATTCGATCCCAAGATTTGTCGTATAAGACCAGTAACATTTAAACGTACGTGTATACTCACCACACTGAACAGACGGATTATGGAGCGCAGAATCTTATACTTTTGTACTGCTAACGACGTATTGATCCGACGTGTGTCGGTTATTCTACTGCGGGTGCTTTCATTACAGCTATTTAAATGCAAACCACCCAAAAGCACGGATCAACTTTTAGTTCATGAATGAACTAATGTAGTGAAATCTTCAAATTATTCTGAAATGAAAACATATACATATGTATTCTTTCCACGCTATTCTTTCTGGCTCCCCAGTGCCAGCTCCTTCCACTTGACCGCATTCAGCGCAGAGCGGCTCGAATCGTCGACGACCGAGTCCTTTCTAATGGGCTGATTCATTGGCGAAGAAATGTTGTATCTCTTTGCATTTTCTTTCGCATTTACCACGGGAGTGCTCTGAGGAATTGTTCGGATTAATCCCAGCCGCCAAATTTCACGAACGCACATCGCGGCAGAACTCCTGATACCATCCACGCCACCTGGATGATTGGCGGTCCATCACTATGCGATTTAGAATATGTTTTCTTCCTTGCACAACTTCCTTGTGGAAGTTTACCACCAGCGATTTTTCCGGACCGATATGACTTGGGACCTTCAAGAAAAGAGCCTACTCCTTTTAAAAGGCCGGCAACGCATCTGCAATTCCTCTGGTTCCCTGGTGTTGCAGTTGTTCATGGGCGGCGGTAGTCACTACCATCAGGTGAGCCGCATGCTCGTTTGCCCCTCTCCTATATATAAAAAAAGATATGACATCTAACATATACATAGAATTTTAAACTAAAGGTCTCCTAAAAGACGATGTAGCATTTGGGTGTTGATATAATGTAGGTATTACGTTTGAACCCGTAATCCAAATTGCTAATGTTTCTGAAAAGGCCTCTAAATTAAAGTTAGAGTGACCGCGCCTATATGCCGCAAAAGCCGTGAGCTACTATTACAATAGGATACTTCGATGCAGCGTTTTGATAGTGTGTAAGACGGCACAGAAGATGACGGGACGATTTTGCAACTTTTCTTATTTAATAAAATGGCGCAAAGAAAATTTTAATAACAATACTTTCAAAAAATCCGACTTAAAAAAAAAAGAATAAAATACATGGACCACTCAGAATGTTTTGCGAAACTACAAAAGATTACATGGTTTAAGTTTTGTTATCAAATCTTTTCATAAAAACCTCTTTACTAGCATCTTTACTATGTTATACTATATAATTTATCATTATCATGCGTCTTATCAATTTTCGAATTACTATGTTCAGGCCACATCGTATTGATAAATCTAAGATTGATCAAGTCCAGCCTGCTTCAAATTTAGTTGTCATGTAGAAGCAGGGAATGGTGCCGTTCCCTGCTTCTGAGCATCGGTGAGGTTCCAAGGCACCCAACGCGTAATAATCATTCACACGCGAAGGTACTCGTCTACGTACTGAAAACCAGCGCTGTTGTTTCGGTACATAGACGAGTACCTTATATAAGCTGAGTGAGGTCCGTTTGCCTAACGCGCCACAATAAGCAACATGAGAAACGTTTTTATTTTCTTTTTTTAATTTTTCTTTTTACTATAATCTATACGTATACATACTTTTAAATTTTGTATCCGTCAAATTGTTGTTTTATTTTTTTAATTTTTTTTAATTTTGTTATACTATTGTTAATTGATGTGTCTACAAATGTTAAAATTTAAGTACCTAATGATGTTTGTGGCGTGTTGCAATAAATGTTTCTTTCTTTCTTTGTTCTTTCTAAAAACTCGTGAACGCTTCCGATCCAATCATAATATAAGCATATGTACTGAATATCTTCATACTTAATTCGCAATATATAGTAATTCAAAATTTAATTTTTACTATTATTAGGTTTCCTTCCGTTATATTCAGTGGCACATGAGTAAAGAAACCGTACAGAGGCAAAGCTTCATACAACCGCGCTGTGATAGGTATTCTACTACAAGCTTGAGGCGCGTGTGCGCGTGAGCACTGGCGGCTTATCACGTACAGAGAGAAACTGCTTTAAACCGGCTCGGCCAGTGCTCAAACTCAGGATTGTGTAAAAAATAATAAGTGTCAAATTTTGTTTTTTAAAGAATAATTCGTATCAAATGAAATATAATGCTTTTACCGCTTTTTCGGCGGTAGGTGTAAAATAATGCACATTGCTCTAAATAATTAAATTAGTATTTATTGATATTTTAAAGTAATTTACAGTTTATTAGTTTACAATTTTTATTATTTTTGTGTATTTAATTACATACATTGTGGATTTAACTCACCTTAATGGTTAAACTGTGATAAAGTTACATCACCCTCCCACCGCTCACTTTTGTTTTTCACAACACACCAGAAGATAAGTTTTCAAGACAATGTCCTCTATTGCTGAGTTAGCAAATATCCAAAAAGCTGCTTTAGCTTCTCTCAATCAACGTATGGCAAAATTTGAAGAACTCATAAAAAAATCTGCCAACCCGGTTCCTGACTTGAAGTCTCTCTCAAGTGACTTTCAAGCGTTTAAGGATAATGTTTGGCAAATCATGTCACTACTACATCAGAAGATCAATGAGGTTAGTCAAACTGTTGACAATATTGAGATGCGGCATCGGAGAAAATATTTGCTGCTAAATGGAGTTCCGGAATCATCTGATGAAAACATCTTAGATAAAGTGGTAACTGTCCTGCAGGATAAGCTTCAACCACAGGAATTTTCTTCAAGCTCCATTGTGGCTTGCCATCGTCTGGGTGCAGTTTCGGAAGCTCGTGCAAGACCAGTCCTGATACGGTTTAGTGATCAGTCCATTAAGTCAACCATCTGGGTGAAGAAGACACAGTTGAAAGGTACTTCATATGTGCTTTCCGAGTTCCTTACTCGTCAGCGTCAAATTTTATTCATTGCTGCACGAAAGCACTTTGGTATCAGACAAGTTTGGTCACTTGATGGTAATATCTACGTCAAGTTGCCTAGTGGTAAGCGCCATCGACTGACGGACACCAAGGACCTCGATGAGCTCATTGCGCAGTATGAACAGTCTGCTGCATCGGATCAACCATCTGATTCTACGACCAAGAAAGTCCCATCGAATGTTAATAGTGATAGCGCACCAAAGTTGACGACGAGGCCCAAGCGCATAATTCGCAACAAGTAACTTGCATTGACTTTGCTTATTCTCATGCTTGATTTAACTTGTAAGCTGTTATCTGTTCTTGTTATTTGTCCTATTATTATTGATAACAAGTAGGTATAATTGCAATGATACTGGAATGGTAACATATTAAATTTAATTACCTACATACTAACACTAATGTAATATTTTGCAGAACTAAAACATGATATTCACAGATGTCAGATGACATTCACAGCTTGCTATGTTTTTGGCATTGGTTACATGGCCTTTTGCCATACTTCACTATATTGTTATTGATAGCACATGTAAGCTATATGTGATATAACTTTATTTTAGCTACAAGAAATATTCTAGTGTAATAATTATTTAGTATTTTGTTTATTTTTTTATTTTCTTTGTTTGCTTTTAATTGCTTTGCAAGTTTATTGTTTTTGTTTTTCTTCTATTGTGTTTCTATTTGTTTTTTCCTGGTGTTACTATTAAGATTGTGAACAGTTAGCCGGAGGGTGATGTATGGAGATAAACATATTTTTTATATCCATTTATATATTTAAATATATTTAATTATTAGTATCATTATTATTTTATTTATTTTAAATATTTTTCTAATTCAGATGATGAATCTTTTATTCTGCAACAGTTCCTCTTCCCTTTCATTTGCTGATGCTTCGGATGAGTCTGCTACGCTACGTACATTAATATATGAAGAATCTCAAAATTGTTAAACTGTTTTCACATTTGCCATTTAAAAGCACAAAGTATTACTCAATATCATACGGAGCTCCTGGATACTTTATCATATAGTGAACTTCATTCTATAATCATATCGGAAAGCTGTCTTAATCCAGAAATCTTGTCAACGTCTTATAGTCTTCCAGGTTATATTTTACTCCGTAACGACCGCACTGTTAAGGGGCGGAGGTGTCGCTATATATCTGCGTAGTGATATACCTTATAAAATATTAAACACGTCTTCTTCTCTTCCCGGTTCAATGGAATACATTTTGACGAAGTTAATGTCAAGAGTGTTAAAGTTTTCTTGAGTTGTCTACTGTCCACCTCAAGTGGACTACTTCTCCGATTTGGAAAATTTGTTGCCTTTCAGCTCTGCCTACACACATCACATTATGATGGAGACTTTAACACTGACCTATTAGAGGTTTCTCTCAAATCTTGCAAACTGAGGTCGATCATGATGTCGCATACACTATTTTGTCTCTAAATGCAACACATCACAACTTCTACTCTGCTGACACCCGCCACTTATAGACAATATCCTGCTTCTGGATTTTCACGGCATGACCTGCTTTTCCTGTCATATAAATTAAAGTCTCCCAAGCTTTTATCCATTTCTATCGCTATTCGAAGTCTTGCTAGACTAGATATAGACAAGCTTAAGTGTGATGCGGATGCTATTAACTGGTCATCTGTATATACTGCTTGCATAGTTGATGAAAAAGTCGACTTCTTTAACAGCAACATATTAGGACTGTATAATGAACATGCCCCTAAGCGTATCGTTCGACTTAAGCGTCCTCCTGTTCTATGGATCACATGACTGGGGTAAGAATGGCTATGGCAAAACGCGACAGAATGTTTCGTGCTTTTAAGAAGAATCGCACTGATATAAAGTGGCAGGCATATAAAACTGCAGAGAGGTGTAAGACAGGGTGACGTAATATCCCGAAACTCTTCACCGCTGCATTGAAGACGTTTTCAAGCTACTGGACTGGAAAGGATACGTATTAACATCAATGGCGAGTACATCACTCACCTTCGATTTACCGACGATATAGTCCTTATGGCAGAATCGCTGAGGACCTAAGCACTATGCCCAATGACCTCAATAGTCTCCCAACGGATAGGTCTCAAGATGAACATGGACAAAACAAAATCATGTTTAATGTCCATGTCACACACACCCATGCCGGTAGTTGTTGGGAGCACTAAGCTCGAAGTGGTTGACATGTTTACCTGGGACAAATAGTCCGACTAGGTAAGTCCAACTTCGACCGAGAGGTCAATCGACGGATTCAACTCGGCTGGGCAGCGTTCGGGAGATTACGACCCATCTTCTCGTCAGGCATACCTCAAAACCTCAAAACTAAATTGTACAACCAGTGCGTTGCCAGTGATGACATATGGAACTGAGACGTGGTCCTTCACTGCTGGCCGGAGGAAGCTTTCGTCGCTCAGCGAGCTATGGAGAGGGCTATGCTCGGGGTTTCTCTGCGTGATAAACTTAGATATGAGGATATCCGCAGTAGAACCAGAGTAACCGATATAGCCCAAAGGATTAGTAAGCTGAAGTGGCAATGAGCCAGCCATATAGCTCGAAGAATCGATAACCGATGGTGAAGAAAGGTTCGTAGCGGCAGGCGAAGTGTAGGGCGTCCCCCCACTAGATGGAGTGACGACATGGTAAGACATGCAGGAAGTCAATGGATGCAGGTGGCTCGGGACCGTGCTTTGTGGCATTCCGTGGGGGAGGCCTATGTTCAGCAGTGGACTTGTGAAGGGCTGTATTGATGATGATAGTGATGAATGGTTCGAAATAACGAACTTTTTTCACTTCCACAGAATAAATTATTTTTCGATCCAAACATTTGTCGTATAAGACCAGTAACATTTAAACGTATGTGTATACTCACCACACTGAACAGACGGATTATGGAGCGCAGAATCTTATACTTTTGCACTGCTAACGACGTATTGATCCAACGTGTGTCGGTTATTCTACTGCGGGTGCTATTATTACAGCAATTTAAACGCAAACCATCCAAAAGAACGGATCAACTATTAGTTCATGAAAGAACTAATGTAATATGAACTAACTAATGTAATGTATCTTCAAATTATACTGAAATGAAAACATATACATATGTATTCTTTCCACGCTGATGTACCCGTTCTATATATAGATATGGTATCTAACATATACATTGAATTTCAAACTAAAAGTCTGCTAAAAGACGATGTAGCATAGCATTTAGGTGTTGAATTAATGTAGGTATCACGTTTGAACCCGTAATCCAAATTGCTGATGTTTCTGAAAAGGCCTCTAAACTAAAGTTAGAGTGACCGCGCCTATATGCCGCAAAAACCGTGGGCTACAATTACAATAGGATACTTCGATGCAGCGTTGTAATAGTGTGTAAGACGGCACAGAAGATGGCGGGACGATTTTGCAACTTTTTTTATTTAATAAAATGGCGCAAAGAAAATTTTAATAACAATACTTTCAAAAAATCCGAAAAAAAAAACAAATAAAAAAGAATAAAATACATGGTCCATTCAGAATATTTTGCGAAACTACAAAAGATTACATGGTTTAAGTTTTGTTATCAAATCTTTTCATAAAAACCTCTTTACTAGCATCTTTACTATGTTATACTAAATAATTTATCATTATCATGAGTCTTATCAATTTTCAAATTACCATGTTCAGGCCGCATCGTTGAGGTTCCAAGGCACCCAACGCGTAACAATCATCCACACGCGAAGGTACTCGTCTACGTACTGAAAACCAGCGCTGTTGTTTCGGTACGTAGACGAGTACCTTATATAAGCTGAGTGAGGTCCGTTTGCCTAACGCGCCACAATATGCAACATGAGCAACGTTTTTATTTTATTTTTTATTTTTCTTTTTACTATAATCTATAAATATACATACTTTTAAATTGTTGTATCCGTCAAATTGTTGTTTTCTTTATTTTTATTTTTTTATTTTGTTATACTATTGTTAATAGATGTGTCTACAAATGTTAAAATTTAAGTACCTAATGATGTTTGTGGCGTGTTGCAATAAATGTTTCTTTCTTTCTTTGTTCTTTCTAAAAACTCGTGAACGCTTCCAATCCAATCATAATATAAGCATATGTACTGAATCTCTTTATACTTAATTCGCAATATATAGTAATTCAAAATTTAATTTTTACTATTATTAGGTTTCCTTCCCTAATAGCTGCCAAAGAGCGATCACTTTTTTTTTGATCTCTCAAAGTTAGTCGACCGTGCTTAATTTATAATATCAGCGATACGTTGTTGCCTTAGAAGGCCTTTTGTCCATAAATACCATTTTAAGTCTATCAAACGAGTCGTCCGGTTTAAGGTGACGTATTTTAGTTGTAAATAATCGTATTTTCACCGAGTAGTGGCTGTGTAAGAATATCCGTGGGGTTGTAAGAGGTAACACAGGGATACTGAACCAGAAAATGGGCAGCAGCATTTTCCTGATAACACGTGGAGCATGGCAGCAAAGTCCCGACTTCAGAAGCTGTTATGTGGAAGTTGTTTTATAGTTTTTAGGGTTCCGTAGTTACACAACAAGGAACCCTTATAGTTTCGCCATGTCGAGACCCTAGGTGCTACAAATCTGTAATTTGGCACAGTGATATATGTTAATCACACCTAGAAAACTGTGAAATAAAAACTAAAAAAAAAAAACATTTTTAATTTAGGTACTTCCTACACAAGTAAATGGAGGATGATATTTTCTTAGCTCTTCTTTCTCATTTGAATATCTCGTCTTCTGCTGAGGAATGGTTCTCATCATATCTTCGAGGGCGCCAACAGGCCGTGCGCACTGGACATATTATCTGACTGGTGTAATGTGTCTACTGGCGTCCCTCAAGCGGTATAGTCTCTCCTCTTCTGTTTTCAATTTTATCAATCTCATCACATTAAATCTCAGTGCTCTTACCATCTGTATGCCGTTGATCTGCAGTTATATGCGCAAGTGGAACACTCAAATATCTCTAATGCTATCTCATTATTAAATGATGACTTAAAATATATCTCCGAATGGTCCACTGTATGGCATAAACGTGAACCCATCTAAATGCCAAACCATAATCTTAGGTAGCCCGATTATTATCAAACTAGATATGCCCACCTACCATCAATTATGTTTAAAAATAATGTCATACCATTCTCTCCCCATGAACCTTGGTCTGTATGTTGATGGTTGCTTACATGGAACAAACATATACAGGAGGTGAGTCGCAACAACTGGAACTTTGCGATCTCTATATCGATTAAAAACTTTCTTCCCACCAATACTAAGATTTTACTTGTCCAGTCACTTATTCTACCGATTATTGATTATGTCGATGTGTGTTCAGACCTGTCTCAACATCACCTTAATACATTGGATCGTCTACTTAACAACTGCATCAGATACATTTATGGTCTTCGTAAATACGACCATGTATCTTCTTTTCGTGCTCAGCTAAATTGGCTACCTATCCGTCAGCGCAGATATGTTAGAATACTCTGCACCTTTTCACAATTATGAACGATCCATGTGCTCCCAGTATCTGAAATCCAATTTCAATACCTGGGATTCTCATAATCGTTCTCGTTCTTTGGCTAATCTTAAGTTGCTCACTCCTTTACACCGTACTGGTTATTTATCTCACTCTTTCCCCTCACGGCCATCAGACTCTGGAACGACATACCTCTTGACATTAAAAAAGTTCCCAATAAGTTTGTTTTTAAAAATCAAGTCCGAAAGCATGTGAAAAAATCGTTGCAAGTTTGAACTAACTCAACTCTTATTTTTATTTATTTAATTATGTATATTTGATATTTGTTCTGACATAGATAATATTTATATATATTGTGTATATAAAATGTACTGTATGCATGTATATATGTATATATTGTGTGTATTTAAGTATATATGTGTATGTATGTGTGTGTATATGTATATTTATATGTATATACAATTTTTTTAGCTCTTTCTATTTTGATTATTGCTGCACCGCCTCTTGTTTGTTTATATCTGTTTAGCCTAATGGTTGACTGGGGAAGAATGCCCTATGGCATTAAGTCCATATATCAACTGCTTTAATGTGCATGAAAGCAAATAAATAACTAAAATAAATAAATATAAAAAATTGTAAATATGGTTTACTGATACCTACGTAGATTTAAATCTTATCGACGTTTCCGCAAGAGATACCATGATTTTGTAAATAAAATTAATAATTTGTTTGATTTCTTACACTCAAGTACACTGCGATCTCTAATAAATATAAAAAGAGCTTTTCGATGCGATAGTTATCAAATTGAGTTTTTAGAACAATGCTAACATTTTTCAGGAACTTAAAATCAATAAGTGATAGGCAGAAAGACGTAACAAAATAGCATGAATTTCATTCACGGATTCGGTATCTATACAATCTTTAATAAAACTTCATGAAGAATTAAAATCAGAAGAAGTTAAATTGAATATTCACGAGACGTTTTAATCAAGATTGTCTCGAAAATTTCTTTGGAAAGTCAGACAGGCGGGTGGTAACTGCCAGGAACCAACATGTCGACTAGTTAGTATTGCTAATAAGATGTTCATAACCAATATCTTAGGGAAACCTCAAAATACTAATTGTGAATACGATTTCGATATGTTACTTATGAAACCAGACGATTGTCGTATTTTAATACAACATCACCGCAACCTGACGATATTACTGCTCCTGTGTTAACAGTAGGAACAAATGATTATCTATTTGATTTACCAGAAAAAAGTTGTTTAGTATATGTGTCGGGATATTTGTATAGAAAAATGTTGTCTTGAACACCACAAATGTGAGAAAATAAAACTGTACGTTAATAGATCTGAACAACCTATAAATATGGGAAAAGATTCTTTTTTCAGCCATTACAAGGATTTTAATAAAGATGGTGTTCAATCAGGTTTTTGTTTAATAATAATTCCTGACAATTTTATCGCGTTTGTTGAATTGCTTGAGCAAAAATTTCGGGAATATTTTGACCTCGAAAGAAACATTGTAAATATTGGTAGTGAAATATTAAAACGTGTGCAAGAGTTTATATTTGTTATGAAATGCGAGTGCTTTCCAATAGATTATTTAAAAAAAAAAAACTTTTCATTAAATTTAGAATTTACCATTTTATTAAAAGCCACAACAATAATTATAAAAGTAAAATATTTAGAATACGTAGTTTAAGTATCTATTAAAATGCCATGTGCCAACCCTACCAAAATAGGTAAAAATTTTGACAGCTCCTTAGAAGCTTTGCCTCTGTACAGTTTCTTTACTCATGTGGCAGTGGTGGTTTACGTGTAGGTTCGTTACTGTCATATATGTATATCTTAGGAATAAATAGATAGATAGTCAACTATGTAACATAAGATAACATTGGCATGTGAACGATTTGATGTAAATTGTATTATTTTCAAAATCGAAAAGCTTTTTTAATCTTTTTAAATACCACTCCCTATAAGCCTGATTTGAAAATAAGTCCTTCAGTTACGATCTTCCTATTTCGGCCCATTTTTGGTCGTTATAGCGGTCAAACCGCGAACTCAGTTATAATGCTCATTATCAAGAAAGCCCTCGTATTGTGACGGACAACTACGGAACTCTACTTCTACATTGTGCGTGGCCCGACACGCACTTGTCCAGTTTTTACGTAGGCATTAACATTTTTTAAAATTTAATTTTAGGACCCTTTTTAGTGGATTGAGGAGCTGGCTCAAGGTAACAACTAAAATTTCATCTAAATAGTTATAAATTTCATCATCTATTTTCCTACTCTTAGATGTGTAATTTTCTTCCAAATTTATTTGAGTCCACCCCCTTTCACCGCCCTTTTATTGAAAAAATAATCATTTAAACCAGTTAACACACAAATAAATAATACAAGAAAAAATTTAAAATGTTCTTTTGAAGTCGGTTAAAATTGTTTGTACTTTCTGTAACTGTATTCTCGTGTATCATTTATATAAATTTTCAAAAGGACAAACAATTATTTGTAGGTCATACAAATACTTGCTCCGTGCTACATACTCATTGTTAAGCCATACATACAAAAAAAACATACAATCGAATTGAGAACTTCCTTCTTGTTTTAAGTTGGCTATAAATAAAATAAAACTAACACGAAAAAAAAAGAAGCTAAAATGAAATACAGTATATTATTCATTTATTTGCAAGAGATAAACGATGTCAAAGTTCAAATTAATTTCCTCTAAAATTGTTAACCCTGACCACTGTTTCAAGATGAACTGTACTAAAATTAAATTACCAGATCCCAACGCATTTCGAGGCTTCCGTATTGACCTTGAATGAATATTCTATAGGCAAATCGACAGTTTAACTTGCGTTGTTTATCTAAACTCGCCCCAGCTTCAAACGGTCTATGCCCATTCCACGTTATGAAAAGCTTGTTGCATATTATCTATGTATATTCCTATAAAAAGGACAAAAAAATTGCAACTCCTGATGAGCTCACAAGTTGTCGATAGTTCACGCACGTTTGGCACTGTTATCCGTCTTCTGTCTATGTATGTATCATCAATTAGGGGAGCCCAAGAGTAGATTTTTGCATTTACTCATGCGCGTCAGATTAAGTTAAGGTGTAGGTTAATTACGAGCTAAAAAGAGTGCATTTAGAAAATGTGACGATTTGAGCGTAACGTAAGGGAGTCGGAGGGTTACAAAGTTGGAAAAAAAAGGTTGTCTTGACATTCTCGTGCGTGTTTTCAACGAAATAATGCAAAAATAACAAAAAAAATATAATCTGCCGATTTCCACAAGCCGAAATACTAAAAATCGTCTATGAAGATGAGAGCGTGCAGGTGGAGTAAAGCATGTATACCTACTTCGCGCCTCTCTCCCTTTTTTTCCCTATCTCTGACTCTCTCGTGCTATCCCCTTCACTGTCACATTTTATGGTTACTGAGAAAAAAAGTCATAAAAATCATAAAAAACAATTATTTCTTGCAGTCAGATTATTAATATCCCTCAAAATAATCGTCAGATTTTAAGCTACCATAACTGGGATCTCAAGCTGAACCTTCTGTATAATAATTTGACACGCTCGAGTATTACAATATGGCGATTTTTTTTGCATTTTCAAAAATTCATTCAAAAAATTCAAAATTCACTTTTAGGGTTCACTTAACATCCCCTTTGAATATCTGACGCGCTGGAATTAATTTTTGAACATCTGTAGTAGTTTGTAGTAGTTTTTAATTTTTGAAAATCTGTAGACGCTTCCCCCACCACTGGAAGGGGAAACATTATACAACTTTTTTTCTTCGCAGTATCAGATGTCTCGCACCTGTGGAGCTGCTCCACGTTACCGGCCTGGGTAAGTCTGATATAAACTATATGGTTATAGCGACATCTATGAGATCTTTTGAATTTTCCACTGGCGCCTTTACGACGACACCCAGAGAACAAAATGGGTTAATGGATTTTCTTGCAAACCTCTAAATGGCTAATTCTTGTTATGACCATTACAGCCTACAAAAGTCCACTGCTGAAAATAGGCCTACCCTAACCCTAGCCTGCGAGCTAAGTGTGGTGGTTAAAGCAAATACTTACCAAAATTGGAGAGGGTTATGTCCAGCAGTGGAGTCTTAAAGGCTGTTTTTGATGATGATGATAAAAATAATTTGGTTAACTCATTAAAACTGTATTTTAATGTTTGTAAGCAATTTCAATGACATTAACACGAGTGTTTCTCTTTGATTAGATTTGAATCTAGGCAATGGCGTCTAAAGCCAATTCATATGGCTACACACATGAATTTTATTTGCATGCACTCGGCCGCCGGCTAGTTGCATTTGATTTGCCAACGTTAATTTTTACCAGACGCCATGAATTATAACGATAAGGGTTGATGAGATTTTGAGAACACAAAGTATTTTTTTTCATTTGTTATGTTTGTGAATTAGTGTGCATAGTTAAGTAATTAGTTGCATAATATATATAACTCCGATTAGAAAACTTATTATAGAGAAAATGTGGGTTCAGAAATTTTGTTTTGAGTAGGGATTCGGGAATAATGCAAAACCAAATATAATACTGTAGTGGTGCTATTACTGCCATACAACAAGACCGAACCAAGTAGTATGGCTTTCGGAAACAAAGTTTTAAAATTATATAGAACAGTTTCTGTATGTTGAATGATTATTTTGATGATAAGGTAGCGTGGAATATTATTATATAACTCTATTTTCGTAATGAACACCATAACAACAATATCTTATTAAGAATAATGTAACATAGCATACAGAGCATGTACATGTATGCTCTCTAAAATTAGTATTAGTAAATATATTTCGTAAAATGTGCTTAATATATTATAATATATTTATTGAATAAACATGGTATATAAATTTATTTTATACGTGGTAGATCCACGCTGCAGCTATATTGAGGTTGTTGCACGAATGGGTCGGCTTGACAGGGGAAGGGTCACGCTCTCACAGAATACCAACGTAAAATAGCAGCTAAATGCTGAGTTGAGTATGGTAGGTGTAAAGAACCGGAGATCTTTATTACTTGAAATTAGGTATTCCATCTTAGTCTTCAAGGGTGACAATGCATTTACGTACACGCATTTAATTCTTAATTGAAGATGGATTTAATATCTAATATATTACCATCAAGTGGACTATGTCCTCGTTTGTCACCATTATTCTATAAAACATCTTTATAAAAGCTTAAAGTAATATATTTGTGTATCGCAGAATCGGGTATATCATGCACCCTCAAGGGTCTTTGTTTGCGGCGGCGTCGTATGACTGGTCGTCCACTTCCCTTTAAAAATGGCCGAGAAAAACGACGGCTGCCACATATGTCATACTAATGAACAACTGCTGCTTGTGGGTCCGCTCGGGCTTGCAACACATTTATTTGCTTTAATTTTTTATGAAATTTTATTACTTACTTATAGAATTACCTATAAGACTATACCTTTTTATTTTAGATTAAGAATAATGTATGGCCTTTAAAAAATAAGGAAAAATGGATACCTGCGGAGTTTGTTTTGCCGTTTATGCTCCGGACAGTGGAACCTCGTTTTAAAACGATAGTAGATAAAAAATATTATGTTGACGTTTAACAAACAAAATTTAAATTTCTTACGTTGAAAAATAAAGACTTTTCATTTCATTTCAACAATTAATCTGGATTGATGAAGAACTGAGGCCTAAATTTCGCTTGCAAAGTTTTCAAAGTTTTCTTGCCTGGCGTAAAATCTCCCCTTTTTACCCCCGGCTAAACTACATTAGTGCTGATTAAATGCAACATACATTCATCAGTCTAAATGTTGAACTTTAGACCTATGTTGAAATCCTAGTTTAAATAAAATTCTGTACATGTGTTTGTCAATGAACTCCTCCTAAACGGCTGGACCGATTTTTTACCGATTTGGACCGTTTAGATTCACAATTGGATCCGGTAGGTGGCTTTTTCGAGATCCAGAAATCACCCGTGCGAAGCCTGAGCGGAACGCTAGCTAATTATAAATAAAAAAATGAAATATATTTTCCGAAAAATTTTAAGCAAAAAATATAGTGTTTAATTAAATATTATTAAATGTCTTTGTACAGTAGGGCTACGATGGCTATTCGAGTACAGAACCAGAGTACGAAACCTTTCCAACTGCAGAGAGGTGTAAGACAGGGTGACGTAATATCCCCGAAACTCTTCACCGCTGCATTGGAAGACCTTTTCAAGCTACTGGACTGGAAAGGATACGGTATTAACATCAATGGCGAGTACATCACTCACCTTCGATTTGCCGACGATATAGTCCTTATGGCAGAATCGCTGGAGGACCTAAGCACTATGCTCAATGACCTCAACAGTGTCTCCCAACGGATAGGTCTCAAGATGAACATGGACAAAACAAAAACCATGTTTAATGTCCATGTCACACCTATGCCGGTAGTTGTTGAGAGCACTAAGCTCGAAGCTCGAAGTAGTAATGGGTTTTTCACATCTACCGCAGAAGTCATAACCGTTGGAGAAGATGTGTCATAAAATGTGGAGAAACGCTTAGGTAAACGCATTGTGGGACGCTCCTGGCTAAAATTTGGCGGTGTGTGACCAGGTTATTTACAGTATTGACGGTAGTGATATTAAATGAAATAACATATTCATTTCATCGAAATAATAAAATAAGAGATCGCTCAGCTAAACACAGTGTGGGACGCCCCTGGCTAAAATTTGGCGGCGTGTGACCATTATTCTATAAAACATCTTTATAAAAGCTTAAAGTAATATATTTGTGTATCGCAGAATCGGGTATATCATGCACCCTCAAGGGTCTTTGTTTGCGGCGGCGTCGTATGACTGGTCGTCCACTTCCCTTTAAAAATGGCCGAGAAAAACGACGGCTGCCACATATGTCATACTAATGAACAACTGCTGCTTGTGGGTCCGCTCGGGCTTGCAACACATTTATTTGCTTTAATTTTTTATGAAATTTTATTACTTACTTATAGAATTACCTATAAGACTATACCTTTTTATTTTAGATTAAGAATAATGTATGGCCTTTAAAAAATAAGGAAAAATGGATACCTGCGGAGTTTGTTTCGCCGTTTATGCTCCGGACAGTGGAACCTCGTTTTAAAAAGATTGTAGATAAAAAATATTATGTGGACGTTCAACAATCAAAATTTAAATTTCTTACGTCGAAAAATAAAGACTTTTCATTTCATTTCAACAATTAATCTGGATTGATGAAGAACCGAGGCCTAAATTTCGCTTGCAAAGTTTTCAAAGTTTTCTTGCCTGGCGTAAAATCTCCCCTTTTTACCCCCGACTAAACTACATTAGTGCTGATTAAATGCAACATACATTCGTCAGTCTAACTGTTGAACTTTAGACCTATGTTGAAATCCTAGATTAAATAAAATTCTGTACATGTGTTTGTCAATGAACTCCTCCTAAACGGCTGGACCGATTTTTTACCGATTTGGACCGTTTAGATTCACAATTGGATCCGGTAGGTGGCTTTTTTCGAGATCCAGAAATCACCCGTGCGAAGCCTGAGCGGAACGCTAGCTAATTATAAATCAAAAAATGGCTAAAATTTGGCGGCGTGTGACCAGGTTATTAACAATATTGATGGTAGTGAAATTGAATGAAATAATATATTCATTTCATCGAAATAATAAAATGAAGGCCCCGATAGTTTATTGAACCAACTTAGTCAGAGCTATATATATATATATATATATATATATGTATATATATATATATTTTTTTATTTTTTTAGATAAATGTAAAAATAACGTAGAGTCATTTTGCCAATTAATTTTACTATGTTTTATCTTAAAATAAAAAAAATATCAACAATTAAAATATTGAATTATTTGTATGAAGGTCAAGTGAGCGCTAGAGAAACGACGATTGCAAGACGTTGTCGATAAATAAAATGTTTTCAGAAATTATCAATTACCTTGTAGTGGCGGTGCATGAATATCCATATCATCTCGTGGATGCCGTAAGAGACTTGGGGAAAAGGGTTATTTTTAAATAACCGTGAACATCGTTCCGGTTACGAAAAGTCACGATGAAAAATCATCGTGACTTTTTCACGTTAGATAACTACTTGAACGACTTACAACGTGATTTTATATATGCATTTTAGATTTAGTTACAAGTTAAAGTTAAATTTACAGCCTATTATACGTCTCACAGCTGAGCACAGGCCTCCTCTCATTTTTGAGAGGGTTTTAGGGCATAGAAATGTCAGCAGCGCCGCCCCAATGCGTGTTGGCGAACTTCGCGTGTCTCTAAATATTTTTTTCCTTATTTCTCAGACATGCAGGTTTCCTCACGATGTTTTCCTTCACCGCCGAGCACGTGGTAAATCAGCACTTAAAATTGCAATTAACAATTTCATTGGTGCCGGTGGCGATCGAACCTGGGAACCATCCGAGCTACCACGGCTCAGTATTAAGTTTTATTTCTATAGCCGATTTTTTATTTCCTTCCTTACTATTATTTTTGAAATATACGAATTTCATCTAACCTAACCAATTAGTCAGTCGGTATGGCGGTTTTTCTAAAAAATATCGATTTTCAGATGGATTTGAATCGAAATCTGATTCTCAAATAAATCGAGATTTAAAAGATCGATTAAAATTGATCTTCTTTAATTTACTTTTCGAGTTTGTATTTACACTACCAACAAAATACAACAAAGCGATAACAAACGTAACTTTTTTTATTCATTAATGCATTAAGAAGAGGCGAAAGAAATTGAGCACACAGCCATTTCGCCAGTTTTAAAATAATCAAGTGAAAAATCTTATTTTTTGGATACACTCAGCTAATTGTAAATAATTTTAAGGTTCTTATCAAAACAGAAAAAAATCGTATCTCGATTTCTAGGGTGAAATATCGATTCACTGCTAAATATCGATTTAAAAATCGATCTTTTTGGAACAATAAATCGATTAATCGATTTTAGATCGCCATGCCTAGTCGGTGTACCGTTCTAGTACACGGTACACGTACCTTGTTACATAGTGGCAGCTATGGCAAATATAACCCCTATGAGGCAATATATAGGGAAGCCCTATGTTTAGCAGTGGGCTTAAATTAGGCTGTAACGGGAAGTGTTTGTTGTAATAGTAATAAGATAAATGTAATAGTAGGAGGAAAGAAGACGGAACATTTTATTTTATCTCGGCGGAACACAGGTGCTCCGTGCGATGTTTAGGGCAGCGTTGCTGTGTTTGCGTAAATAAATAAGAATTTAATCATAGGTATATACTTTAAATACTTTATTACGCTATCTTTGACCAACGCCATTTTTATTGAAAACAACTTCTTGGAATATGAATATTTCTTTTTTTTTTGCATGATTTATAGTGATAATTCACAACTTTATTTCATACGTGAACGAAATTTATCAAATTGTTACGAGACAAAATATAAGCAAATAACTTTAAAAAAGTGTAATTATTTACCTTTTATATAAAAACTAATCAACAAACTATCTTTTGTACCTACTTAATTTTTTAAAATTGAAGTTGCCTCTTGCACTCACGCGACGAAGGAAATAGACTTAAGTATAATATGAAGTAAACGGGACGGACGGTAAAGGTGCAAACTCGCAAGTACGTTCTCCTAATTTAGAGAAGCGTAATTTAGTAACGAATCTAATACTATAATACAATACAAAAAAACTATTGGCAAATCCAATTGTGCATGCTTTAAGCGCATTAAAAAAATTACGTATAACATGATTATACGTAAATTTTTAAAGTAGTTTAATTACACACAAGTTTTCACTAAAAACCTTATAATTATTACTATACTTCAAATCTTCCGATAATTTTATGTCAAATTTCAATTTAAAAAAAAAGCTTGGAAAATCCAAAAGTGCACGACTCATAATGCTCATATGAGCGTAAAAAAAAGAAAGTAAAGAAAGTAAATTGTAGTTCTATTCGTCAAAGAGTTCCAGTAACAGTCACCGAAGTAAACCTTCAAGTCACTCCATCAAGTCTGGAGGTAAGGTCTATTCATAACTTACAGAACGAATCCAAACTTGGGACACCTAGTTCTCCTTGTCGAGGAGTTCCAGTAGCAGTTATCAAAGTACACCTTTAGGTCACTTTATCGAGTCCAGAGGTAAGGTCTCATCATAGCTAACAAAACGAGGCCAAACTCGAGACACCTAGTTCTCCTAGTCGAGGAGTTCCAGTAGAATTCATCGAAGTACTTTATACAGTATAATCATGATTATATAATCTATACATATAAAAGGCAAACCAGACTGACTCATCTATCAACGCACAGCCGAAACTACTGAACGGATTTCCCTGAAGTTTGGCATACGGACAGATGTAATGACGTAGGCATCCGCTAAAAAGGGTTAAAAGTTTGTATAGAAGTCCGTCATTTTTAGAGCTAGAAGCCTGAAACTTTGTTTTTAGGTTAACGATAAGAAACAAACAATTACGTATCCTAGAGTTTTTAAAAATTCAACCCCTAAGAGGGTCAAAAAGGGGTTCAAACAAGATTAGTTAAACTATTTTATTCGAAACTTCACAGGAGTACTCCTATCAATAAATGAGAAAACAAGTGTTTCAGGCTCTTTCAGAATTCAACACCTAAAAGGTGGAAAAGAGGTGACAAATTCTGAAAATCAACATGGGTATCGTTTTTATGGTTTATCGGGTCGCTGATTACGAAAACAAAAACTATTTCAAAATCCAACATAGCAGACGGGAAATACCTACCATCATCCCCTGTGGGGGTACGATGTGGTTGAAATGTTAATATGGGTGTGGTTTTATGGTTTTTTGGGACGTTAATTACGAAAATGGCATCGATTATGGTTTGAAACCAACATGGATGGAAGGATTAATGATGAATGTTTGTATGTAAAAAGTCATCATGGGTTGGGTGACTTGGGTGTCATTTCTAAGGTTTTTGGGTCGTAAATAACGAAAATGATATTGATAAATATTTTAAACATAATTTATTAGAATAGAATAGAATATACTTTTATTGCACAAAAACATAAAACAAAGTAGAAAAGAAGATTTGTACAAAAAAATTGCACAAAATTACACCTGAACAAAAAAAATACTAATAAAAAAATTAAAAAATAATGAAAATAAACAACCAAACCAAATATACTTTTTTACAAATTAATAAAATGGCAATACCAAACAAAATACTTAGGTCCCTACCTATTTTGTATTGATCTTCAAGTTCCAATCCCTACCAATAGATGGCGTTGGTATCGTGATAGAACGCGGTAACGTTGTGTTTTTCGAACTAATATAAAGTGAATGGTGAATGAGCGCGTCAACCTCTACCACATGCGGTACCTATTCACTGTTAACAGATATTTGACTAGACTTCGACTTTGTTTGCTTGCTTACGGTTTAAGATTTGCTTCATGTTACGGATTAGTTGCTTGATTTTGTCTTTCTTACAACCACTGTTCAAACTTGGAATTCGATTTTCTTTGTGAATAGGTATTGTTGATAGAAGTATTTTTTTTTTCACTGAAAAAATGACTACAGAAACTCTTATTAAAGGAAAGGATTAAAGGAAAAATGGAAGAACATACTGTCGTCCCCATTATAGGTGACGGCGCCTGTTTGTTTCGTGCTCTTTCATTTTTAATGAATGGAACCCAAGATAATGCGATGATGGTGCGTTCACAAATTGTTAGATTTGTGGTAAATGATTGGCCTAGGTTTTCGGTTATGACCCACGACAGAAATTGCGATAATTATACAACAGCAAATGAATATTCAGCTGATATGTTAAAAAATGAAACTTACGGTGGACTTTGTGAATTGGTAGCTGCAGGATTAATATTACTGTTTCGGTTTGAAGTATATCGAAACGGTCTGATATACACAGATTTCGGAACAGATATATGTCCAGTAAACGATAACGATTAAGCCATGATTTATCTAATGGACATTTGACGCCTATCTGCATATTGTTGCGAAGAAAATTACACAGCGTCGCATGGAGGTACCTGTCGAAGAGCGTAATCCGTTTTCAGAGCTTGACCATTTAACTGTTACATCTTTTGTAAACATTGAAATATCATCTCCAACCAGCGGAACAGATCAATCTGTAAAGTCAACATTAAAATATGAAAAAAAGAAAAATAAACGAAGGTCGAAATTTACTAATTACACAAGAAAAAGTAAATTAAAAAGAGCACAAGAAAGATATAGGCAGAACAAGCTAGATTCAAATCGTAAAGCTGTGTCTGCTTATTAGAAAAAAAATCCCGATGTACACAGGCCAGCTGTTGCAAATTACCAAACTGCGAATTCACAAGTGCATAGAGCAATTCAGTCACGGTATGAGGAAAACATTACACTGCGTTTATGAAAAAACAAGGTTCATTCCGCTATGGAGTATGACCCTGATGTTGCTTATAGAACTGACAGCAATGTAGTTTTGTGTTCTATGACATACAAGTGTCAGTGGTGCAATGCGCTGAAGTGAAAAGATGAGACACCTGGTATGTGTTGTAGCGCTGGAAAAGTGCAACTTGATCGGTTGAAACAACTGCCTGAACCACTCTTTAGTTTGTTTAATGATCTACACCTAGATCATGACCATTTTATGGGTAATATTCGTAAATATAATGCCTTTTTCCAGATGACTTCCTTTGGTGGTAAACAGGTAACAGCAGATGGTTTTTCACCGACTTTTAAAGTACAAGGCCAGGTCTACCATTTAATTGGAAGTATATTACCAGAAGCCGAACATGACGCTCAGTACCTTCAAATATATTTTGTAGGTGAAGATGATTGGGAAGCAAAGATTGGATATTCTAAATTTCCTAACTTAAAGCCAAATTTAATCAAACAATTGCAGAATATGCTGCATCAAGTAAACCCGTATATAAAAGATCTGAAAAGTGCCATTCATAAAGCCCCTCCTTCAGAGTCATACAAAGTTGTCATACATGCTGATAAAACAGCACCTTAAGAACATAGAGGTAGGTACAATGCACTAACTACAAATGAAACGGCTTTAGTGTTAGTGGATCAACAATTTGATCGAAGGGACATCATCCTCGAGAGCCGAAGTAATTCACTTCAGCATATTAGTGAGATACATCGAGCATATTATGCGCTACAGTATCCATTGATGTTTTGCTGGGGAGATGATGGGTATTCAATCAACATACCACAACGCGATCCCACAACTAAGTTGCTGCTTAATAAAACTGTCTCTTCTGCAAGTTTCTATTCGTATAGAATAATGATTAAAGAAGGAAAAGATAACTATTTAGTCAAATATCGTGCCATTTTTAGTCAATATTTGGTGGATGAATACGCCAAAATAGAAACAGAGAGATTAAATTATATCAAACATAATCAAGCCAAATTTCATGCTGATGAAACATTAAAAGATGGTATTGGACGACAAGACGCAGAAGCCAACCAACTAGAACAAATGGTTGTCCTTCCATCATCTTTTACGGGAAACCTAGGTATATGCGAAAGAACACAGGACGGTATGACCTATGTTAGAATTACGGCCGGCCTGATCTTTATCACTTTCATGCAATCCTCGCTGGGACGAGATAAAGAGCAATTGCTTCAGGACAACAATCTCATGATAGACACGATATAATTTCGAGGGTGTTTCGACTGAAGGTGAAAAGATCATGAACTTATTGACAAAGGAAAAATATTTGTTGAAGTGCGATGCTATGTAATAATAATAATAATAATAATAATATTTATTTGCATAAAACATGGTACATTTTTAGATCTTATAACATAGTGTGAACATGCATGTTTCACTGATTTATCGGTATGCAAATATTACGTCGACATGCAATTGAATAATTAAAATTAGAAAATTATAAAATTACAATAACATTTCATATCAAAATTTAATAAAACGGTATAATGTCAATAAATTTAGAGGGTAAAAACAGAAAAAATAAAAATATACAGGCATGGTCATATCATAATACATAATGTCAAACTAGTATAATGTCAACCTTACAAATTCTAATTCATTTGTCAATTTAAAATTTCAAACATCAACAACAATTCGCTTGAGGTGACCGTCACGGCAGAATTTGATAAATTCATTTATGTCATAAAAACAGTTTTCAATCAGAATCCCAAAATATTTTTTAAAGATTAAATGTCAACTCATGTATGTCATGTGTGTCATGTGTACTCAACGGAATGGCAAAAGAGAGGTTTTCCACATATTCATATTCTTTTATGGCTTCACAAACGTATTACTCCGAATCAAATCGACAATATAATTTGTGCTGAAATACCGGATCCCAAACGTGACCCAGAGCTTCACGAAATCGTTAAATGTAATATGATACATGGTCCATGTGGAACTTTCAATCGAAAGTCACCATGTATGAAAGATAACATGTGCTGTAAACGATACCCCAGGGCCCTCATAAGGGAAACTCAAACTGGTGAAGACGGTTATCCGCAGTACAAGAGACGTTTACTAGATGACGGTGCGTTCTCTGTTGATATCAAAGGCACAACCATAGATAATCACTGGGTAGTTCCTTATAATCCAGTATTATCAAAAACATTTAACGATCACTTAAATGTGGAATATTGTCATTCGGTGAAATGAATAAAATACGTCTGTAAATACGTTAATAAAGGTTCAGACCAGGCATCGTTTGCTTTAGAGAATGAGAAGGATGAAGTTAAAACCTACACAAGTGGAAGATAAATAAGTTCATCAGAGGCAGTATGGCAAATCCTTGAATTTGCCATTCATGAGCGTTTGCCTCCCGTAGTCCACCTCGCTGATCATTTGGAAAATGGGCAAAGGGTTTATTTTAATGAGCAAAATCTGAGTGGAAGAGTGAATAGTCCTCCGACAACCACACTCCTATCCTTTTTCGATTTGTGTACAGTGGATAACTTTGCAAAAACACTGCTCTACCTAGAAGACCTGCATACTACGTTTGGGATAAAAGAAAGTTCCAAAGGAGAAAGAGAGGAGCAAACGTTGAAGGCTGGCCAGGGGTCAAAAAAGAGCACGTTTTGGGCAGGGTTTATACTGTGCATCCGAACAATACAGAAAGCTATCACCTTCGCATGCTTCTTCATGAGATCTGGGGCTCTATTGCGTTTGAAGCGTTAAAAACTGTAGATGGTCATGTATATTCAACATTCCAATCAGCGTGCAAAGCTCTCGGCTTGCTTGAAGATGATCAGCATTTGTTCGCAGCAATGGAAGAGGCAGCACTTTGCCAATCACCGTAAATGATTCGGGATCTTTTTACGATTATTTTAGTGTTTTGCCAAGTATCAGACCCTTTAAGCCTTTGGGAGAAATTCAAAGAATACCTATCTGAAGATTTTAAAAGGCAATTAGAAAGACAGGGAGATGTGGATGTAGAGCACATAACAGATGTGGTATTTAACAAATGCCTTTCGGTTATAGAAGGTGTCGTATTAGCGTTGGGCTACTAAAAGAGTATGGGTTACCTCAGCCAAGCAAAGAACAACAATTTGAAAATAGAGAGTTTCTTAAAGAGACAGGTTACAACTTAGCATCATAAGAAAGCACAGTTAAAAATAATGAAGGATCAATGAATGATGAACAAAAAGCAGTTTACAATCAAATTAACACAAAAATTGAATCAAATGAGGGTAGAATATTTATGCTCCAGGTGGAACACGAAAAACATTCCTCATAAATTTGCCATTAGCAAAAGTTTGAAGTACTCGCGGAATTGCTTTGGCTGTGGCTTCTTCTGAGATCGCAGCTACACTGCTTGAGGGTGGACGAAGGGTCTGCTCATGCTACCTCCAAGTTACCACTCAATTTAACAACAGCTAAGACTCCCATTTGTAATATATCGAAACAAAGTAATTTTGCTGAAGTATTAAAACATACGAAAATGATAGTGTGAGATGAAATAACCGTGGCTCATAAGGGTGGCGTAGAGACTTTAAACAGAACTCTACAAGACATAAGAGGAAATAAGAAGTTAATGGGTGGCGTAACGGTTTTGCTGGCTGGAGATTTTAGACAGACTTTACCAGAAGTGCCAAAAGGAACTAGAGCAGATGAAATTAAGGCATGTCTTAAGAGATCCACTTTATGGCCTCTAATTAAAATCCTCAAGCTCTCGAAAAATATGCGGGTACACTTAGGAGAAAAAGAGTCTGCTGGTGGATTTGCAAATCTCCTACTTCATGTATGTCTGTAGATATATGTATGTCATGTAGATGTCTATGGACCACAGCAACCACTTACCATTAGGTGGACTGTGTGCTCGTTTGTCACCCTTATTCTATAAAAAAATCACATAATCTGCTACCCGTTCTGTAACAATTTTATATTCACTATGCTCCTCTAAATCGTCTACTTCCGACACTTTTTCATCCTCTCTGTCTTCTTGTTCAAGCATATCTGCTATTACACTTTCATTTAGTTTAAAGTCCGTTGTAAATAAGCGCTAAAACAAAAAACAGGTTTAAGTAAACCGCAAAATATAATACAAGAACCGTCGCCACCGGGTGTTTTTCATTCATACTCAATTTATGCGTCCGTCATCACCAAACGCCCCGCGCAAAGTGGCTGTCTCGCAGTGTGCGTGTGTGTTGACTATCGGTTAGAAGGTACCTAAAATCCCGTGTCGTCTGGGCGTTCATAAAAGTAAGGATAATTGTGTATAGATACCCTGTGGTATTTTTTACCCAGTAGCAAGTGCTGCCGGGTTAAAGAGCAGACCCTCTTCCTCGCTTTCAAAAACGCTTGCACTATCACTGCCACTTCTAAGCCTGGGCTACTACCCTCAACATTATTCTTCTTATTCCTCAGAGATAATGAAGCATCCATAGACTTCTTTGTTTATAGTTGGTTGCAGATGTCTTTACGCTGATATAGCTGCTTATCATCAGATAGACTGTGAGTTTTTTTTCTCACCTAATAAAAATATAAAAAGTAATATAGATGACATGATAATAATATGTTGATCGCTAATGTCCATAGGAAATCTCTTCTTCTTTGCCCCAAGACCGAAGAAGAAGAGGGGCCTGCGAAAATTGTGGGGCATAATATGCAGTCTTTCTACTACTCTAATTTTACACTGTGGCATATTTTAAAATGTTACCTAAAAATAAAATAAAACACACTAACTTGTTTAATTAAACGCATTTTCAAATTGCCGATAATAAAGACAAATTTTATTAAAAATTTCAAACGCAGAAATCTCTTGCCATGAAAAATCCTTTAAAAACAGAACGTTTAAAGGCGGACAACACAAAGTCTGAAACTTCAAACTGGCCTTTAACTAAGGGAGAGCAAGAATATCAGTGTTAGCGAGTTTAATAACACAGCCTTTGTGAGCGACGCGTAAACTTTGTACTTATAATATTTTTGTACTGCATCCCTTTGTCGATTTCTTTTGTTTCCAGTGTGCTATTGTGGCATTTAATTTTGTGAAACCAAGCATCGCTCATACCTAATAAACAGAGTAAATTTATATTTGGTTAAATATTTATTTAATACTTCGCTTCCAGGCGGTAGTGGTTTTGTGGGTTATTTAAAGTTAAAATAGTTAAAGGCAAAGTTACAGCCTATTATGTCCCAGTAATGGTGCTATATGGAATAATTAATATGCCATAATGTTTCAGTATATTTTTTCCGATATGCAGGTCTCACGATGTTTTCCTTTACCGGCAAGTAAATCCGCTCATAAATAATAATAATTGTGAGATAACATAACTCACAATTGCTTAAAATAAGCAAGTCATGGCTATTGCCTTAGCGAAGCCAATATTGTTTTTATTTATTTAAAAAGTCAGTCAGATCTATATTTTATACAATAAAGGTAACGAACGAGCACACAGTCCACCTGATGTTAAGCGGATGCTGTGGCTAATCATCATTACAGCCCTTCACAAGTCCACTGCTGAACATAGGCCTCCCCCAAGGAATGTCACAAAGCACGGTCCTGAGCCACCTGCATCCATCGACTTCCTGCGTGTCTTGCCAGGTCGTCACTCCATCTAGTGGGGGGTCGCCCTACACTTCGCCTACCGGTACAAGGCTGCTACTCGAGTACCTTTTTTCCCCATCGGTTCTTCGAGCTATATGGCCGGCCCATTGCCACTTCAGCTTACTAATCCTTTGGGCTATGTCGGTCACTCTGGTTCTACTGCGGATATCCTCATTTCTAAGTTTATCACGCAGAGAACCTCCGAGCATAGCCCACTCCATAGCTCGCTGAGCGACCTTGAGCTTCCTTCATCCGGCCAGCAGTGAAGGACCACGTCTCAGTTCCATAGGTCATCACTAGAAACACGCACTGGTTGTACAGTCTCGTATTCAAGTTTTGAGGTATACCTGACTAGAAGATGTGCCGTAATTTCCTGAACGCTGCCCAGCCGAGTTGAATCCGTCGACGAGTATGTTTACCTGGGACTGTTTGTCCCAGGTAAACATACTCGTCAACAACTTCGAGCTTAGTGAGCTTAGCAACAACTACCGGCATAGGTTTGACATGGATATTAAACATGATCTTTGTTTTGTTCATGTTCATCTTAAGACCTATCCGTTGGGAGACACTATTGAGGTCATTGAGCATAGTGCTTAGGTCCTCCAGCGATTCTGCCATAAGGACTATATCGTCGGCAAATCGAAGGTGAGTGATGTACTCGCCATTGATGTTAATACCGTATCCTTTCCAGTCCAGTTGCTTGAAAACGTCTTCCAATGCAGCGGTGAAGAGTTTCGGGGACATAACGTCACCATGTCTTACACCTCTCTGCAGTTGGATAGGTTTCGTACTCTGATTCTGTACTCAGATAGCCATCGTAGCCCTGCTGTATAAAAACTTCAGCACTTCGATATACCGACAGTCAACTTGGCATCGCTGAAGGGACTGTAGCACCGCCCAAATTTCGACGGAATCAAAGGCTTTCTCATAGTCCACATACGCACAGCAAAGTGGCAGATTGTACTATATTTATCCTCAACTAATAATCAAAATGGAGACTCAGTTTCACCCCTGAGGACTAAGATTTTCTGCATTCACTATACGAAACACAGCAGCATTAAGCTGCTGTTTTATCGTGGTATTCGGTGAGAGCGTGGTCCTACTCCGATCGAGCCGAACCATTTGTGCTATAACCATAATATAGCTGCAGCATGGCTCTACCACGTATAATCTATCTATTTTATATGATATATATATTGTCTTAATGAAGCCAATACCGTTTTTTTCTTCTAGAATAGGTCCCTAGATTTCACGGTAATAACAAATTAAACATCAAAAGCAACACAATTTTTTTTAATATTATTTTAAGCCAGCGCTTAACTACAATACCTCCTAATGGTGAGTGGTGATGTAACCTAAGATGGTGAAGCGCACTGACTTAACAAAAGCCTATTCACTCTTGCTTTGAAGACACCTACATTGTAATCGGATGGAAACACAGATGCTGGCAACTTATTCCACTCCTTTGCTGTACGCATGATGAACGACATTTGAATCGATTTTCCCCATTTTCTGTCGAACGAAGTTAGCATAAATTACTGTCCTCTTTCAAACGTGATGAGATGTTTTAGGGTTTATCTTAGCCATATTTTACGAAGTGCATTTAATTAATACCTATTTCACAACAAGAGAGTATGCAGTACAGCTTGTTTTTATGCTTAAATTAATTTTTACACATAATTCTTTTAGCTTTAAGGGCTTAGCTGATTATCTCTAATATATGTGTAAAGATTATCTCAAGCATGTGTCCATTGCTGAATAAGTCTTACCTCAATGTATGTCAATGCAGACTACTATCCCACCTGAGGGCAATCAATGAATTTGTCGTAATCGCCAAGCTTGGCAGATGGATAGATGAACCCAATACCAAACATCTCATAGCTTTGATATATTACATTTGGTACATTAAATGAGATAACAGTACAATCATAAATTACGAAATCTTTATTAGTTGTTTTTTATAGGTTTCCGAAATTTTCCATATTATTTTCTTCTTACGACATCCAGAGGAAATAACGGTGTATAATCTTACAATACAATAGATAAGTTTATAGCTATTATTTGGACATAACAAGTAAAATGGCCCCAATTAAATTAAAGTAAGGAAACAGCCGTCATACTTAGTAAAAATAGTAATACTGTTAGAAACTTCCACTTCTGATGTCAGAAACTATTCTCAAAATTATTTAAATAAAAGAATATTACTCTTATTAAAAATTACTCTTAAGGTTAATTGTTAACATAATAAAAGTGTGAGAGCGGATGTTCAACTTGTTCTCTTGCTTAGGCAATTAATCATTTTCACGAATGAGATGGCGTACTGCACTACACATTCAGTATAGAGCACATTCAGTTCGACCAACCGTAATATGTCCCCGGCACAATCACACATTGATTTAATGTGAAAGACATAATTACATGATAACACCACCAGTATGCAAACCAACAGCAGCACTACTCATCTCAATGTAACACAGGGCAGCCACTCAGCAACACGATCTTCCTGACTTACACAAGAAGAACTACTACAACACACAGAACAGAACCACGTCACTTGTCTTACTTAGGCAGTATCTCAGTGTAGATGTAATGTTTACCCCAACGGGCATAATAACGACATAAGACTCGTAGAATTACCGACTGATCTTAGGTTCGTATTAATAAACATTTCTTAACGACGAACTCAAGTACATAATCATTTGATACAATTCCTAAGATCATTGCTAATTAATAAACACTTAAAAACAGTATCTCGGTTACCAAGATCAGCTCCTCAAGACGCTGATTACTTAGGATAGTATTCTGTGACTTAAGAGGTAAATCTTATGAACGATTACATAACCCTGACCGTAGTTTAGAATATAATTCGTCACATTTCACGTTATAAAGTTGTTTTATACTTAAGAAAGCCATAAATTGTTCAAACTGTTTTGTATGTATTTTTAAATACAACTTAAACGTTATTATTCAACTCAATATAAACCAATAACCTAACGCATTAGAGCGACAGCATCAGTTTTCTTGATATTATGAAAAAATATATCGCCGCGCCGTAGTAGAAAAGAAGGAAGCCGATGGCGAGTCTCAAAAGGATTCGAGGCATCCCCAATATAAATTTTTCGCGAAGACCGTAAAATATCGTAATAGTACTTTATTTAATCGTAACAATTAATTTCACTCAAAATATTTTCAAACTCCATAATTCGCGCTACTAATCTCGTTCACGATCTCAAGTCACCGACCGCCTGCACTCAGATTTTAGCATCTCAAGTTCACGCACCTATTGTGTACTTAAGAGTCGAGTTTCGTTTATTAAACAGTGCGTCACTCAACTGATAATGTAAACTTAAGCCACAACTTGAGCTATGTTTATTAATAAGATCATGAACTCAAGGTCTTAATGAGATTGAACAAGCTACAGATCAGGATAGCAACAAGTGTTATTGGCTCTTTTAACAAACATTTATTTACCACAGGTGTTACAGGTAATCCCCTGTACAGGACATGTATGAGGGTGTAGGAAACGGCGGCGCACGTGTTGCTTATAATATGACCTTAATTATTTGTTGCAAGTTGTTTGCAGGTGTCGAAAGATTTAAAAGTCAAAACCATTTGCCATCAAAAGTGCATTACGAACTAGTTTAATACTGTGATATCATATAAAGCCATTTCGTATAATTAAAATAATTATTTTTAATAAAAGTTAACTATACAAACTTACACCTATTTAAATAAAACAAATAAGAAATTCTAAGAATATATTCAACACAATTCGATATTACATTATTTCAAAATACAGCTAAATCTCTCAATATATGTGTTGGTATTATAATCAAATAAATCACCTGTTACCATTTTTTCGTCTTTATCAACCAATATAAGTCCACTGCTGGATTTTGCTGTATGAAGGATTTACCATAATCGTTTCGCTTGGCATACGAATTGAAAATAACAGTACCAGACAGCTCGTACCTTAACGCTCCACCTCGTTGCCGTTCTTTTGTTCAACCGACCTCAAAATAATTAAAAATTTTGTACAACCGACTTCAATATAAATTATTAAGGATAACTCAAAAAATAGTTTATGAGTTATCCTTAACAATGCGTATTTAATTGATTTAGTTAAGGATACTCACCATGTAGATACATGCTTTGTCAGCTCAAAGTAAAGCATAGCAACAAGTTGAAGAGGTTGACTCAGCATTTACTTTACATGTGTATAAAACATACATAATAAATGTTCTAGAACAAATTATGCTGACATTCATGAGAATAAGTTATACAGCACCCTTTGTTTCCTGTTGTTTCCAACTAAGTTTAGAAATTATATTGAATATTGCAAAATACATAATATGCTGACGTTCATGAGAATAAGTTTTATGACGCCCTTTGTTTCCTGTTGTTTCCAACTATATATAAATTATATGCCATTTTTATTGTCAATCTGTTCTCAGACTTCGCTCGATAAACACTGTGTCTCTGTTTTATTGAATAAAATTATATTTTTATTGAAATCGTGTATCCATTCCTTGACTACTTTGAGTACATTGATGATGTTCCAAATTTTGTACAAAATTTTTAATTTTACCACTTGTTTTTTTACTGTATGGCGTAAGTGAGATGATTATAAAATGTATAAAAGCGAAACGGAGGATATAAGACAATTGGGATGATGGATTCCCTTCCGCCACCGACATCTAATAATATATTCTTATTTGAGAGCAGCAGCTTTTTCTTCATTCTCCTGTTGTAGCTCTTCAAGCCGTTGGAGTACTTTTTGGCGACGTCTTTCTAAAAGTGTTTTGGACCACCACATTTCAGCAGCAGCGTCCTAAATCAAAATTAAGAAATAATGAAAACGATATGTTATTCCTCACTTTTTTTTCTATAAAATTTCTGAATGTCACACCCGCGTATCTGTTAAGCGTCATTTAAAAATTTGCATTTTTATTCTATGTTATTATTTCGCTAATAGACTCAGTAAAATTTAAGCTCATACACATTCATTGATTCGATCAATTCATTACAGCTTACCAAAAATAACACATAACACAAAGGCCTATAAAAAGTAATAGGGGGAAATTGTAAAAGATGCCATGCTTGGCAGGCGGATTAAAAACTACACTTTTTTTACCTCGTTTTAGTAAAAAGAGTCACCATATTATGTAACACAGTAGCATCGAGCTGTCTTTTTACGATAATATTCCGTGAGAGCATGGTCCTTCCTCGGTTGTGTCGACCCATTCATATAGTAAGTGTAGAGAACAATGCATTCAATCTTAGTCCTCAGGGACAACTACATATTTAATTTTGGGCTTCCTATCGAGGCTAGATATCGTATATGGACCACAGCATCACCTACCAATTGCTTGGAATGTATGATCGTTTACCCTTATTTTACATAAAAAAATATCTGTACTCAGCAGTAGGACGTTTGTACTTACATGTTCTGCATACACTGGATCTTGGACACTAAGCTGAACCACAATTTCTTGAGCCGTGAGAGCGCGTACTCTCAGCTGCAGGCGTCTCTTGGTACTAAGTACATCATCCAATACTGACAGTAAAGAACCTATGTAAAGGCATCATACAATTTAATATCTGTTAAACTAATTTGTTTTTACCTTATGTTAAAGGAACTATAATGTTAATTCTTAGCATGTAGTTACGGTGAAAGAGAATCCACTACCCCATGTAATCCCGTGAGTGTCGTGAGAACGACAGAGGGAAATGCAACAGTAAAAAAAACTGCGGTTGTTAAACTACCTGCCAAGCGTGGCAACTATGGCATCCCCCCATGAGGCAATGTTTGGAGGAAACTTATGTTCAGCAGTGAAAGTAATGATTATTAACTCTATATGGTAAAAAGGTAACGGTCTTGTTCTGAGTTAAAGTTACAGTCTTAATACTTCCCGCTGAGCATAAGCCTCCTTCAATTCATATTAGCAGACTTCACATGTTCCCTCACAAGATTTTATTTCTTAGGTATTCTCACGGTGAATTCCTTCATCACCGGGCACATACTAAATTAGCACTTAAAATTGCAATTAACAATTTCATTCGCGCTAGTGGTTGTTGGCGTACTGTGAAATTTAAAGCGAGCGCTTTTTCTCTAACCTCTGAGCTACCATGGCTCTCATTTTGTACTAAAATAAAGCTTTTTTATATTATTCTAAACCAGCGCTTAAATACAATCCCACCTGATGGTAAGTGGTGACGTAGCCTAAGATGGTTAAGCGCACTGACTTAACAAAAGCCTATTCACTCTTGCTTTGAAGACACCTACATTGTAATCGAATGGAAACACAGATGCTGGCAACTTATTCCACTCCTTTGCTGTACGCTTTATATGAAACGAAAAGCTAATTCTTAACTATGCTCTTTAATGTCACTTTCTATGTTTTCATGCTAAAGGACGATGAATTATAATCTCTAAACTATACAAAATGTGCATAAAATATTTAAGAAAACAAAACTCATTTACTTAAATTCGATCCCTTATCTTATTTGCTTTGTAAGAACCGTTTTCCAATTATCGTTTATTTCTTGCAGAGTACGTTTTGTTATCTATATTCTGTAACGTTGTTGCTGTTAGCCGACATGGTTCTTACAGCTTCATCTGACACAGGCTTTTCAAAAAAGGGAAAGGCGGCAATGATGATGAGGATGAGGATGATGATGGTTTGTGATTTGGTATTGTTACCAATAATCATGTCCTTCTATTGAGGTTTATTGAGCTGTCTAACCGCTGTCCGAGTGCTCGTGTCGGTCGATGTTCTGGGCGATGAGAACTGCCCAGGTACGCGGATGTACGGTGTATACGCGGTGTGTGTACGCGGTATGTGCACGCCCCATCCGTTATCCTACTTGCGCTTGTCCCATTTGGTGTGGGTGTAGTGTCAGTGTATGATGTTCCTGTGACGTTTGGGTCGGCGGCATCGAGCGAGCGTGGTTGTTCTCTTAGTACGTTACGCGGTCTACGGAGAGTCGGTGACGTTTGGTATCGGGACGTAGTTTTTTTAGAACAGGGTGACAAACGAGCACACAGTCCACCTGATGGTAAGTGGTTGCTGTTGCTCATAGACATCTACATTTATCTTCGTTAGCGAATTTAAATGCAGATGCGTTGTCAGCCGTGAGGACTAAGATAGAATGCCCTTTTCCAGTAAAAGGGTCTCCGGTTCTCTACACTCACCATACGAAACACAGCAGCATTGCTGCTATTTTACGTTGGTATTCTGTGAGAGCGTGGTCCTTCCCGGTCGAGCGATTCATTCATGCTACAACTATACTATTAATATAGCTGCAGCACGGCTCTACCACGTAAAAGTTGGCTGCGTTTGTCACTAGAGGATTTGGATGGGTTTCAGCGCTATCAAAGTAGCGCTGACCCATTTCCTTGAAGTATTCGGAGATAGAGGGAAGTTGACGATCACTGTGTAAATCTGAATTCCGTTGATACCACCGCACCATGCTCCGGTGGCTTTTCGGATGAAAAAGTTTTGACTTTCTGTAGTTCGTATAGGTGGGACCTATACGTGTGGGCGAACTTGCGTAAGACATGATAGGTCTAACCAGGTTTTGTACAGGTGGAGTTTGTATCTTAGAGACAGTTTACTCTTCCTGTTAACAAGAGGGTGGAGACGGCCAATGACTGACCTGGCTCTGTTGCGTACTACACTTATGTGATTCGCGAAACTCATGCGGCCGTCGAACGTGATGCCCAGATATTTGGGCGAATCTTCCCAAGGGATGGGGCGGCCATATAAAGAAATTACATTTATTCTGGTTTTTGGTCCCCAATTCTTTGGGTGTGGTTTTGGGCTCCGTTGAAAGTATATTGCTACATTTTTTTCGGGATTTACTTCACTTCTCCATTGGCGGAACCATTCGCCTAAGCGATCGGAAGCTTTTTGAAGTTTTAAAGTGAGACTATTCCTATTATAATATTATACAAAGAGTACCGTATCATCGGCGAAGAGAGCAGTGTTTACCACTTCGTCTTTAGGGATATCACTCGTGAAGAGTGTAAAGAGGAGTGGAGACAGGACGGAGCTTTGTGGGATCCGAAGAAGGGGTTCCCTCCATTCGATAGCGAAAAGAGCGATTTTTAAGGAAGGCTCGGATGATTTTTACGAGCCTGTCGGGCACGTTTAGTTTATATAACTTGTAGAGCAAGCCGTCGTACCAGATCTTATCAAATGCCTTTGCGACATCGAAGAAGAGAACTCCCGTGTTTCGAGATTTTTTCTTTGTCGGATGGTGATTAAAGCCAGAGTGAAACGCGTTGAAAATTCCTACGAGGAGATAAATTAGTGGTGCCGGAAGAGATTTGATCACCTCGTTGCTGATGCCGTCTGGCCCAGGGGCTGATTGATCTATTCTTAAAGCTTTTTATGGTTTCTGTGACTTCATTAACAGTCACAGGATCGAGTGGTTCGCCCGCTGGCGGTAACGCAGACCTACGTTTGAATTCCGCTTCTACCTCTACCTGTAGGTGAGTGGGATCTATTGCTCTATAGATAGTCGGCTAGTATACACTAGCTCTATAGATTGTCGGCTAGGCATTCGGCTTTTTCGAGATCGTCTGAGCCGAGATCAGGGTAGTTTAGCCTCACGAGAGGCGGAGTAGGAGTAGCTTGCTCTGATTTTAGAGCTCTAGTCAGCCTCCAAAAGGTTTCTTGAAATGGTTCTATCCCTTCTAAGAGGTTTTCCCATTTATCGTTTCTAAATTCGGCTATGCGTTGTTTAACCTCGTTTTGTTGAGAACGTATCCGAATTTTGTTATCTTCCGTGCGATAACGATCTTAAGATTTTATCGCAGTGTTCTTCGCTCTAATCAGTTGTCGAATATCTACCGGAAGCTTCGTGTACCGATCTCTCGACACTCGAACCTTACGGGAGCATTCTTCGACCGCTGAATTGAGGTGAGTTGATAGGCCACTAATCGCCCTATTGGCTTCCTCCGGCGAGTCGATCTTGTCCGGTATGGAGTCTTATGGTATGGTCTGGCACTCAGTTATAGGCGAGATAAGAGGAATAATATTTTTATTGGCTAAAATTATTATCTCTCTATCTATAATATTTACATGTTATGACTTTTTCTTCGCCAACCCTTTTTACTGGAAACTAGTTATTTCCATATTAGTCCTCTTAATCAAGGATAGATGTAGATGTCTATGGAATACCATCAGGTAGACAGTGTGCTCGTTTGTCACCGTTATACTATAGAAAAAACCGTAACTATCCACAATTCGACATGTGACTTTCAACTGTGGGATGATTTGACGAGTTCACGATGCGCGGGAGATAGATTAAGATTTAGAAAATTATATGATGTGGTTAAAACACCACTTACCGGAGGCCACGAGGCCATAAAAAAATAAAATAAGTTCTGTAAATAAATCTATTTGAATATACCTATTGTATACGAATCCGAAACCCTTGATAAGCAAGAAACATCCAACCGTTCAGACAGAGCACCAGCTTTATGAAGTTTTGTTCTCCACATAAGTGAAATACTTCCGTAATCGGCTTTTGGAATTTGAATAACTTTAGAATAACATTGGAACAGCAGTTTCTGTTCGGCTTTCCAAGGAATTCGCGACGTTCCTATAAATAAAACTCGATCTTCTGAACAAATGCCTAAAATTACAATAATAAGAAGAAGTAAAATAATATTACTACTAAATTTAAAAAATCATAATTTTAGTCATTTTTTCTTAACTAATAATTGTGTTAGATATTTTAGCTAATATATTTTTAATTGGCATCTCAACAGATAAATCCCATTAAGGTAAATCACAATATTACCTTTTATAATTTTCACTAAATCTTTATTTAACCTCTTTGGATCTGTTTTATCGGTTTTAGGTATTTTTTTACGAATGGTTTTTCAGCGTCATCCATACAAATAACGCTCGGTTGAAGAAGTCTCGACACCTTCATTACTATATGTAGTAGTATTATAAGACCCGACTTGCCAGGGTACTTTCTGACAATATTTAATGGTGTTAAATCAAAAAACATTGCCCCGACTTCACTACAAATAGCATACTTGAGCATTTTTTTACCGCTATCAGAAGATCCTGAAAATATAAAGTCTATCCCTATTGGATGTGTGATATAATATGGTATAATTTAAATCTTTAAAATTATACCATATTATATCACACAACCGATAGGGAAGAAAAGTTCTTAAGTGACAGTCTCGTACCGTAAAGCGATGTGTAGGGTGGCCACCCACTAGATGGAGTGACAACCTGGTACAATATGTAGGAAGTCAATGGATGAAGGTTGCTCAGGACCGTGCTTTGTGGGATTCCTTGGGGGAGTCCTACTTTCAGCAGAGGAATTGGTGTTGGGCTGTAATTATGATGATATCACACAAAATTTAAGTCTACATATCTCTAATGGAAATCAGAAACACTGATCACACCAAATCCTAGCCTGCATCAAACGAAAATAAATTTCAAAATAAGGAAAAGTTTAAACGTAATATAAAATTCGGTAATTAAAAAAGTTAAAATTGAACACGATATAATCCCTAAAATTAGTTTTATGAAAATGACTTACCTGTTATAAGTACTGATCTTATCTGAGGTGCATTGGTTCTGACCTGTTCAGATCCAAGTGGTAATATACAATACTCCTTTATAAGCTGACGTATATCACCCAAACAAGGTGTGGGCTCTCGACGTTGGCTCCTTAACTCTGAACCCACAAATTTTTTTTCACTTATGTAGTCGTCAATCTTCACTATTGCATGTGGGCGTATTATACTATTCGCTACTAGTTCTTCAAATAGTGACTCGGTTGTCCAGTCGGGAGTTAAATCTTTTTCTTTTTTCTACTTGCTTTTTTTTTGCTCCACGTCTTACCTAATAAACATAAACGTTACTCTAAAAACTAGATAATGGTCTTACATTGATTTTATTTTTGCACACGGATATAAGCAAATTTATTTTAACATCTTTAAATTATTGCATTTCGAATAAAACTATTTTTATGGATTTTATCGCGTTTAATTTTACTATACTACAGCAACCCATCGGGTGCGGTCGCGGGTTTCACAGCAACTATGGGTTTTGTAAAGCACCCGAAACGTCGGAATCAAAATAGTAAAATTAAACGCGATAAAATCCGTAAAAATAGTTTTATTCAATGTGCAGTGTTCGCGTAAATATAAGAAATCATTATTGCATTTCGTTAAGTATCGCCTGATTCTATTAATTAATTTAATAAGAGGGACATTAAAATGGAACTAAATTTTAAAAAAAAATATTTTTACAGAACCTTTTTTTGGGGCTTCACGCAGTCATCTTTAGATTTTGTGCAATTTTTAAATCGAAAGTGTACATTTCGATAATAAAAAAAAAAATTTATCATGGTAACCTGGAATATCCAGGAAAAACTTATTTTACCAAAAGTAAAAAGTAGTAACTTTCGTACGTTCCACCGAGTATCGTGTTACAACAGAGTCAGAGATATTATAATCTTATATCACATATGCCTTAAAAGCTATTTTGAAAAAATGTTTTGACTTTCCACGTATAATAGAACTATCATCTAAATTACCAGACTTATAATCGAAATAGAGAGGTTGTATTTAAGGTAAATAGCATTTAGTTTTTTTTTTATACATTAAGAGTGATAAAAAAGCTCACAGTGCACCTGATTGTAATTGGATCTATGGTCAATAGACATTTACATCAATCTTAGCTTATGAATCAAAGTTTAGATGCGTTGTCATCCCTAAAGACTAAGATAGAATGCCTGGTCTCTGATCCTATACACTTCCCATAGGAAACAAAGCAGCATTATGCTGGTATTTTTTATGGGAAGCTAGTGTTCTGTGAGAACGTGGTTTTTTCCCAGTCGAGCCAACTCATTCGTGCTACGACCATAATATAGATGCAGCGGGGCTCTACCATTTAGTTTAGTGCTTCAATTTTTCAAATAGCCCATTATAACTTGAATCATGCCCTGATAGGGGACCGTTTTCGGAAATATGATGATAGTGCATAGATGAAATATGATCACTTTATAATACCTTAATCTTCCTTGACGAGCTCTTTCATGGCTCTGAATGATGAGTATTGCTTGTTGTTCTGTCAGTATTAAAGATGGGGGCTTAGAAGTTTCATGTCCAAGCTTTGTTAATGTATCGATTATAAATTTTCGCCGGTCTTCCAATTCTTGTCCTCGTTCTCGTATGAAATATTGCGGTATGCAGGGCTCTGCTTCTTGTGGCGTAACTTGCAATTTTTGTAAAGCCTTTAATATAATATTTTTAATTTTTATATTAGTTGGTATAAATACTCAAAATAATAATATAAATCTAAACAATATAAACATCGATAAAACGTAATAGCGTAATTTTTTAGTTTATTAAACAGTAAAATAAAATAGAGAATTGGTTTAATTATTAAAAAATACCTCGTCGTCATCATAAGTGTAGTCAGATAAATAAAGTTCCACTAAATCATGCTTAATCTCAAGTAATCGGCCCAGGCAAGCTTCCAGAAGACGTCGTACAATTAAGCGCTTTTGTGGCTGCAGTAATTGATCGTAAATTGTGTCTAATCTGCAAAGCAGCACAGTATATCGTATTCGTAACTCTGATAAAAGAGGCTGAAATATAGATCGTTCAGCTGCACCCGTCTCAAAAACTGATTCATCTGTTTGAATGGTTTCTCCTATTAGTTCTGATTCTTCACAAATAAGATCATTGTAGGTTTTATTTGACGTTATAAATCATATCGTTACCACAAATCGTTACTTTATCTGTAACTCAGCTAACAATATTAAGTTTTGCCGAAAACACGTAACTCACAAAAATGGTTTATACATTTCTTAGTGCAAATACGCTTTTGAATAAGTTCAAAATTTTTACAAAATATAAACACCAACATAAACTATATTTGCATTTCACGTCCCACAGTATTACACAAAATGTGCGCAGTTTTATTGAATAAGCATCCCATCACTATGTGCCTGGTTGCTATCACATTGTTACGCTTGGATTAACGTGTTTATTTTTGTTAAATTATCGCACAGAATGTTAAAGGGTTGCTATACAAATTTGGCAGCCATAGCTGTAAATTATATCATATTATCTCACCTTTTTATACCCCAACGAATTCATTCTCGTCTGTGTAACGTATAAAACTTCTATGAAATGAAACCCTCATTGTATTTTATATTTAGCTAAATTTATTTTGAAGATACATTTTAAAGTAAATGGTAAATTGTGATTTGACATATCGATATTGTTTTACCATAGGTGGCTGATCAGTCATAATACTTACCCGGGTTAGTAAGGGCTTCTAAGTGAGCGATTAAGGAAGAATTCCCTGCAGTGCGAAATGCCCATATCCAAGAAGAATAATTAAAATAAAAGTCTAATAAATACTCATCACTATATATTTGAATGATGTTTATATATGGTAGACGCCATGCTGCAGTTTTATTATGCTTGTAGCATGAATGGTCGGCTCGACCGAGGAAAGACTACGCAGTCACAAAATACTAGTATAAAATAGAAAATTAATACTGCTCTGTTTCGTATGGTGAGTGTAGAGAACCGTAGACCATTTTTACTGGAAACGAAGCATTCCATCTTAATCCTCAGGGTGACAACGCATCTGCATTTTGATTCTTAGTTGAGGATAAATGTAAACGTCCATGGCCACAGCAACTTACAATTGGGTTGACTGTGTGCTCGTTTATTACACCTATTATAGAAATATTATTTATATTAAGGATATGCCGCTTACGCTCATATCATAATCTGAAAACTCAATTCGATTTACTAGCACTATGTGATTACGAGAACGTTTATCAACGCGTAAGCGTACATTACCGATCTCATGCTCTCGACCTTAAGCTGTAAACCTGTTATTACGTTGATAACAGACCCGTTGTAGCGATCTTCAGGTATAAAGCAATTACCAATCTGTTTCTATGGAGACTGTATCTCGATAGTATATGATCCATTTAACATGTTTAAGTTTCTTTTAGATATAACTGAAATGAAAAATATAAACTTACGTAAAGTCCGTAACATGTGATCCTTTTAAATGTTCCGTCTGAATTTAGCAACACATAAAAATTATAATAATAACTTCCTCCAGACCAAATTTCACACGGTCACAGCGGCCAGTTTCAACGGAGTGCTCGATTGTGGCGCAAACACAGGTACACTCTCTATTCTCTCACTCTCATAGTCCGACAGGACGGCAATCTGACATTACCTGAAAGAGATCAGGCGCAGGTCTTACGGATTTACGTGCTTTCCGAGGCACGGAGATGAAACACTGCCAACTTCCCGACTCCGGGCTGCTACTGAGTGTTTCTTTACAGATTAAATCAATAACTGATTTTGGCTTGACTCGGGATCATGTTAAGTTAAGGATTGCGCCCATTTATTAAGAAATTAAAAAAATAATATTTCAAAGCTGCTTTTATATTTTAGAAGAATATCTACAAAATTAAAATACTTTACAGTTAATCCAATTAAGTATTTTTTATTTTTTTACATATTTTAAAAACTTTTTAATCATTTTATTTTATTCTTCTAATATAAGTAATGACTTTATTTGACACCTTTAATTCTTTATGTATTTTGTGTTAGGCCCAGGCCATAAAATATAACAAATATTGTAATACACGAAAAGGGTGGTTAAGTTGTAAGACACGTAATATTATAAATAAACACAAAAAATAAACACTTAACTTGCAATTAATATTTTGAATTTGAATTCAAGTAGCACTTACAAGCTCTAGAGTCTAGACCAATGAGGCGGACAGACAACAGCAAAACATAATAGCATAATATGGAATCATCTCTTTATCCGTCTATCTATCTCACAGGTTCTGAGGGTGTTACATGTAGATGATTAGTACTTGACGAAGTAACACAATGAAACGGTAACATCCAGCTTTGGAATTGTTAAAATAAAGAAATGCCCTTGTAAAAACCCTTCTTACGTAAAACGACATGGGCCTCCCATGGTGGAGAGAATTTGTCTCATTAAGAACATGATTATTTACATGCTTAATAATAGAATTAGATAATTGAAATTAAACTCAAATTGATTCGTAAATTCGATAACCTACTCGAAAGATCTTTCGATTTATTTTTTCGTAAATAAATCTCATTGAGCAAACGGAATATACTTTACTTTCCCAAAGGTGTCATAAAAGTCGGCTGTGTGAAATAAGAGGGAATTTTCGTGATCTCCAACAAATAGCGTATACATTTATCGTGTTAAATATTCCACACCTTTAATATAACAGAATATAACTTATAATTTCCTTCTAGCATAACTTTCATATCGTCCCGTGGGTGCCGTAAAAGGCGACAGAGGGAAACTGAAACAGTAGATTGTCTATCTTTTTTTTCTTTCTTTTTTTTATAGGATAGGGTGACAAACGAGCACACAGTCCACCTGATGGTAAGTGGTTGCTGTGACCCATAGATATCTACATCTATCTTCAATAGAGAATCAAAACGCAGATGCGTTGTCACCCGTGAGGACTAAGATGGAGTGCCTCTTTTCCAGTAAAAAGGGTCTCCGGTTCTCTACACTCACCATACGAAACACAGCAGTGTTAAGCTGCTATTTTACGCTGGTATTCTGTGAGAGCGTGGTCCTTCCCCGGTCGAGCCGACCCATTCGTACTACAACTATACTACTAATATAGGTGCAGCATGGCTCTACCACGTAAAAAAAATATATACTGTTTCAGTTTCCCTCTGTCGCAGCATCTTGCTGATAACAACTCAAAATCATAGAAAACTGCGGTTGCCAACTCGCCTGCCTAATGTGGCAACTTTGGCAAAATTCCCCTATGAGGTAATCTATGGGGTAGGTCTATATTCAGCAGTGGAATTTATGGGCTGAAATGGATGGATAACTTTCATAAATTACATACATCAACTAAACCCACCAAGCAGTAATGCCTTCACTGCTGTGTTTATGTCGGCTAAGAGTTTCAGTATAATTACAGGCTGTGAGGATATATAAGTCATCAGATGCGACAACGAATATGTAGCCTCCTTTGGTTGAAGTCGTCTGTAAGCGTCCATAGGCTGCTGTGACCGTTCACACACATTACAATTTAATAAAAAAATATATTACGTGTTTTGAAATTCTTGCTACGATTCCAATTTTGTTCCTGCGCTTAATAATTTCGCGTTCATTGCTCCATTCAACACAGTCTCTGCTATTCTCAAAAAATTACCAGCAACATTACATTATAGGCGACCGCACGTCGGCTGGAGGCAATACACCATTAACTGCTCGAAGATAGCCGTCCATAATAAAGTCATTATGTGAATAAATGCTAACAACTATATTTACAAGGCGTCTACGCGCCGACCATTAGGGTAAACCATTAAGTCGCTCTGAATGAATGCCAGCTGGACTAGGCATTCGTAACGACAAATAAGGAAAAATATGTTAATACCTTTATTCAGTACTAAAAAAGATCTAAAATATGTGAATTACATATACATTGATTCGAGTATAGATAGATGTAAATATCTATGGGCCACAGCATTCACTTACCTTTATGTATATTGTGTATTCGTTTGTCACTCTTATTATTTACTACTTTTACGATTAATAAGCAGACAAGGAGGCCTACCACCTAGTTTATAAATATTACATTAAACTGTTATTCCTATACACCAATCAATTGTGTTTGCATATCGAGACATTTTAATCTAAACATGTAACTTATCACCTACGGGTATTATAAAGACATAACAACACGTCAATGAATGATGGATAAAAAAGCATGACTCTATCCTTGTTAACATTTCATTTAAGTAATTTTTTCATTAGCGGGGAATCGAACCAGGTATGTGGTTTATTTAACCTGTGAATTCGAATTAAAGTGGCTAGGTGGAGACCAGCACAGTGACAAAATAGTAGGTTAAGTAGATAAATTAGGTATTTAGACAAGTGTTGTAAATTATTAGGTATTGTGGTATCGCTAGCTGCGGGCCACGCAAATTCGGCGTCCGCACGTACATTGACCCCTACTCAGTTGATTGTAATTTCATTGCTGGTTTTATGTTTGGGTGTTTTAATGATTTTTTTGAAATTGTCGTTTCAATTGGCTGTGCTAACATGATGGAGCATGAATGGAGCTAGTGGGGCGTTGTGAAAAGATGACTTTTTTTTCCTCGGGATCGATTTTCTTTCTGACCCATCATCAAAGGTTTCGTTGGTGCTATCGTCTGTCTTCGTTTTCGGGAGCGTTTCACAAACACCCGATATGTATTGTAAATACGATGAAAACGCTGTATGTTTACCTAAATAAATAAATGAAGAAGACGAATACAACCATTTTTATCTCTATATATATAAAAATCAATTGCTGTCCGTTAGTCTCGCTGAATTTTTTTTGTGTGCATTTGAGTGGTTCTCTGGATAATTTAGATTCACAATTGGACTCGGTAGGAGGCACTGTTATGGATATCCAGAATTCACCCGTGCGAAGCCCGGGCGAATCGCTAGTTTAAATAATATTTTCAAAAGTATTTGGAGAATTATTGAAAATGTCAAAATCAGGAACGCCAAAAGTTTCTTAAAGCTTTGCTGAATTGATATTATAAATTTCTTATATTATATTGTTCATAATCCAGTAATATCCGTTCCACGTACAGCTCTTAATATCAGATAGGTGCCGAGGTGGCCGCTTTGTTTCATCGTAACGAGCTTACGACTTTATAGCTCATTGTGAACTTTTTGCTATCGTGTAGGCTCTCGATCCTTTGACTCCGGTTTTCATACGTGGAGCGATACTCGTAATAAAAACGTACACTCGTGAGGTCCATAAAACGTGTTTCTATCTTAATCGGTTGCAAAATACTTACTAAGCTACAAAATACATTATCAAAATTTTCTTAATAAAACAAATAAGGTTCGACTCAATCAATCAAATATAAACGAATAATATTAATTGACTTAATAAAAAAGTAATTTGTATTTAGTCTCAGGTTTAAGCTAGGATATATTTCAAGAGCCAGGAATTCTTGACTGTTTAGTGACGATGTAATACCTACTAGCCCATATCGTCCAGAGGGTGTAAGAAGCGATAGAGGGAAACTGAATCAGGAGATGGGCAGCAGCATCTTCCTTATGACAGCTCAAAATAATAAAAAAACTGCAGTTGCCAATCCACCTGCCTAGCGTGGCAACTAAGGCAAAATCCCCCCTTCGAAGCCTATGTTCAGCGATGAGTTTTGTAGGCTGTAATGATATTTCAAGAAAGAAGTTCCGTATAAAAATATGCGAACTAAAATGTAAAGCATGGAATTTGCCAGCAAATGTCAAATTTCGCGAAGACTGTGGTGCCGCGGTTAGGGGACTTCTATCATTACAAAAACTCTTTTTTAAACTCTTGACTATATGGTCTCTTGACTATAATTAATAAATCACGTTTCGTAATAAGATTGTAAAAGATGACATTGCAAAAGCGCAATGCGTTCGTTGATATACAGCCCGGGATCCTGCCTTCTCGCCGAAAATTGTTTGGCCGATTATCACTTGCCAACCAACGGTTTGCCTATTTTTCACTTTGACAACTAACGATTGTCAAATTTTTGTATGACAACGTTTCATTTGGTAGAATTATTGTTAAGCTGGTTATTATAATGACACAACACGTTCAGGGCACTTATCATTTGTCAAATCCTTCACTAGGCCAGACAACTTTTAGACCAATAACGTTTTGTCTGTGTAACAGTTCCCTTTTCGTACATTTATATTATGATAAAAAATTAACAAATTTTTATATGCAATTTTTATTAAAGAATTTAAAAAAACCCTTAACACATTAAATTCGCAAAATTTCAAAGTGCGGAACGAAGTTTAGGTGAAATCGAAAGGAATTGGTTAGGTTAGGTTAGAACTTCGACCAACAATGCACGAGCCGAGCGAGCGAAGCGAGCGTGCCGCGGCAGCGGCCGGCGAAGTGCCAGAACCAAATCGCTTTTGTTTCACTGCACAGGGCACTTGAATATGTGCTACATTAGAAAAATAATTATGGAAAAAAATATTTCAATAATATTAATAACCTGTATATAATTTGTCCCAAATGAAAATGGCATCCTTGTAAATGAATTTCTTCAAAATTTGTTCGAAGACTCAGTATCGAGTTACTAAACGAAACCTTACTTAATACATCATTTGGTAAACAACAACTAAATGAATATTACTCTAACTGAAACATTCGCTACTTGAAAGTTGGCCTTTTGAAAAGTGTCATTATAAAAGGCAGACCAAACGTACAGTTGGCAACTGTTAGGTTGGGAAATAAAACAAAATTATGTGATAAGTTGGCAAATGATTATTCGGCGAAATAAAATTCTGCGAAACGTTAGTGGGCAAGTGCTAATCTGCCAAACAATTTTCTGCGAAAAGGCAGAGATCCATACAGCCCGTTATGGGCTTGACCCCTTTGGCCCTTAAACCTAACTGTAAGCTCTTTCAAAGAAAGTACATATTACAAAGCATAAATAATGAGGTGACAAAAGAGTACACAGTCTACCTGATGGTAAGTGGATGTTGTGGCCCATAGACACCTATATCTATCATCGCTTGAGAATCAAAATTTAAATGCGTTGCAACCCATGAAGATTAAGATGAATTACAACGTTACCTACCTGTAAAAAGGGTCTTCGATTCTCTACACATCGTACAATACGAAACATAGCAGCATACTATACTAATATATTACACTGCTATGTCACGTGTTTGGTTCTACCCCGATTCGATTCATTGACTTTCTGCGTCTTACCATGTGATAACCCATATTATATTATAAAATAATAGCTGGTACCCGGCGCATTGCTGCCGCAGAATAAATAATTGTGGAAATATCGTTTTAGATTTGGAAGGGTTATATTTTTCAATGAGGAATGATAATAATTCATTGAAATTGAATGATATATGACTTTCAAATAAATTGGTCGGTACGATACGCGCGCCACCTAGGTACTATAAGTTAATTATATTATGCCTATAATCTTCGCGCTGGCTGATCGCAAGTGCAAGCAATAAGTTGACAAAGTTTTAGCGCAATATAATGAACGGTATGGCAGCGCATAAAATACGAACAAACTAACTTTAATTTTTATATTATATTATATTAGATACATGCTATAATTAGATCCTTTAGTTATTTTTTAAATAATGATGTAGGTATTTTGCATTCAGATACCCAAAACAAAAACTGTGCTTAGTTTGCTAGCTTAGTTTAGGGATCCCTGTTAATCCTAATTAATTACGATAATTTATACTTCAAGGCTAAACAAATATATAAAATAATACTGCTTCGCAAAGCTTTATAAAACATAAATGAAATTAAGAAGAACACTCCAAAGATCATTTCCAGTTTTACCATAAAATAAATAAGTTTTACGACGAATTGCACAAGCATTATGAAGCGTGCCACCCATAAAAATAAGGCAATAAATTGGACTAAACGTCTAACCACCAGCATAATGAACAAATTCTTTACGAGCAAATTCTTGAGAGCCACTAGAGCGTTAGTGATGCTAAAATATTTTTAAATCGCTTTTATTAGCTTGACCTGTAGAAATTTACATATTTTTATGTGTATGGACGTGTAATTCTAAAGAAATTTTATTAATTGCGCCCACTTCTGAACGTCGTTATAAAATAATATAACCTAAAATTTTGCACAATCTTTAAGAACCAATGACAATGAAATAATTTCAGGTCAGGAACATACAAAGCTTCATACAACCGCGCTATGTTAAGTACGTGATCACTGGCGTCTCTTCACGCACAGAGAGAAACTGCTTCATACCGGCTCGGCCAGTGCTCAAACTCAGGGTATACACGTCGCAAATCGTGCTTGTTTTCGTTTCATAATTGATTTAAAAATAACAAATGAGTAAAAAAAGTGTCATGTAAAATATAAAAAGTGTAAATATGGTATACTGTAATATGTGTATGAAGAATAATAGAATAATATTATCAAAAATATATGCAATAATACTATAATTTGCTCAAAGCAAATAAAGTTAATATTTCAATTTTAAATCATCCCAAAGATTCCACTAGGTAATTATAATAATAATAAGTAATAATCAAGTACTAATTAGTACTTTTAATTATTATTTTTAATGTGGTAGATATATATCTCATACACATACGTCAACAAATTTATCGCATTTGTTGAATTGCTTGAGCAAAAACTTCGCGAATATTTTGAATTCGAAATAATCATTGTTAATATTGATAGTGACTTATTAAAACGTGTGCAAGATTGTATATAGTCATGAGTGCTTTCTATTAAATTATTTAAGAAAAAATCTTTATATTACATTTAAAACTTACGATTCAATTAAAAGGCACAACAAATTATTCAAAAACAAAGGATATTAAAATAAAATATTTAGGATAAGTAGTTTGTAAATAAAAATATTTTATCATAAGTACGTGATAAAAAGCTGATAAACGTTTTGTTTATTTAATCCTGTGTCAACCGTACCAATATAATCCTCCTGTGTCAACCCTACCAATATAGGTAAAAAAAATTAACGCTCCTTAGACGCTTTGCCTCTGGTCGGTTTCTTTACTCATGTGGTCAGGGCCTATTGGAATGTTGTTATGCTCTATTATTATTATTGTTTTTTTATTAACCGACTTCAAAAAGGAGGAGATTCTCAACTAGAGTGTATGTTTTTTTTATGTATGTATATTACGCGATATCTTCGCAGATTGTGAACCGATTTTAATGATTTTTTTTATTAAATAGGCAAGGGTGGACTAATTAAATTTTGAAGAAAAAATGCCGCCACCAATGGTGGAAAATAGGGGAAAAAATTTCATATTGGACTATTGTTTAAGGAATTTTATAGGATATCTTCGCAGATTGAGAACAGATTTTAATTATTCTTTTTTTATTAAATAGGTTATACTTTAAGGGTTTTCCCATATAAATTTGGAGCAAAAATTCCAACAATAAGGGTAGCAAATAAATAATTTCTTTCTTAGCAATTTTAAGTCAGTGTTTATTTTTTGTTAAAATTTATAAATATTCACAAGCTATTTTTAAAATCAAACTCCAACCGCTTAAAATACTGATTTTTAATTCCAATATTACCTACTGTCGTAGTAGTTACTACACCTTTCGTAGTATTTTATTCCGTCTGCAATTTTAAAATTTCTCAGTATTACTCTTAAAAAATAACGTACAATTACTCATCCCCGGCAAACTTGACCTTCAACTTTGAGCTCAGGACAAAGCGGAGGCAAAAAGTCGAGAACGCGCTTGCGCCTCCTGATCCCGACATAATGTCTTCATTTAAGATAATTTCCCATACTAGCCAAATCCGAAACGTAATATAAACCTTTTAAATGCTAAGATTAAACTTTTTTTTCTAACATTTTTTTTATAAAACTGAAGTGATTACAGTTCACCTGATGGTAAGTGGCTACTGCAGGTACTGAATACGTGAAGCTCAAACAAAGAAGGCTGCAGATGCATTGTCATCTCTAAGAACAAAGATGGAATGCCTCACAGCCTGTAAGATCTAACTTATATAAGTAACACAGATGGGCGCAGGCGATCGAGTCCAAGGGGGAGGATTTGGCGATTAGTTTGGACATAGCAAAAGTCTTCGATCGGTTCTGGCATAAAGCGCTTCTTTCGAAGCTTTCTTCCTATGGGCTTCCGAGAAATTGTGCAATGGGATCACCAGTTTTCTGGCTGATCGGAGCATCAAGGTCATAGTAGACGGTGCATGCTCCGATTACAAGCCTCCGATTACAAGTATTAATGCTAGTGTTCCACATGGCTGCGTGCTATCACCAACGCCGTTTCTTCTGCATATCAATGATATGTTGCAAACCGGTAACATTCATTGCTATGCGAATGATAGCACTGGTGATGCTCTATACACCGGCCGTGCCAATATTTCTCGGGAAAACGTCACCGAGTACCGGAACAAACTTGTGTCTGAAGTCGAGTCTTTGCTGAACATTGTCTTGGATTGGGGGCGACTAAATCTAGTCCAGTTTAATCCTCAGAACATACAAGTTTGCGCGTTTACCGCTAAAAATAACCCCTTTGTCGTATCTCCTCAGTTTTAAGGCATTCCCCCTTGTTGCCTCAGCCAATATCGGAATCCTCGGCGACGATATATCGAGTGACGTGCAGTTTCGTGGTCACTTGGAAGAGAAGGCCAAATTGGCCTCTAAAAAGCTTGGCGTGCTCAGCAGAGCGGGACAGTATTTCATGCCGGCAAACCGCCTGCAACTTTACAAGGCGCAGGTTCGGCCTCACATGGAATACTGTTCCCATCTCTGGGTTGGGGCTCCCCAGTGCCAGCTCCTTCCATTTGACCGCATCCAGCGCAGAGCGGCTCGAATCGTCGACAACCGAGTCCTTTCCGATCGGCTCGATTCACTGGCGCTGCGAAGAGATGTGGCATCCCTTTGCATTTTCTTTCGCATCTACAACGGGGAGTGCTCTGAGGAATTGTTTGGATTAATCCCAGCCGCCAAATTTCGCGAACGCACATCGCGGCAAAACTCCCGAAACCGTCCATACCAGCTGCATGCTTGGCGGTCCACTACTGTACGTTTCACTTGGAGTTTTCTTTCGCGTATGACCTCTCTGTGAAATAGTTTACAAACGGCGATTTTTTCGGTCCGATACGACTTTGGGACCTTCAAGAAAAGAGTTTACTCCTTTCTAAAAGGCCGGCAACGCACCTGCAATTCCCCTGGTGTTGCAGTTGTTCATGGGCGGCGGTATTCACTTAGCATCACGCTCGTTTGCCCCCTCTCCTATAAAAAAGGCATATTTAATACTTATATAATTAATGTTTATGTGTGTATTTGTAGAGAGATTTGCTATTGTGCGAGTTGTTGAAGTTACTTTTATCATAATATACATATGGTCATGAGGTAACTAAATAGATACTTTATTTCTGGCTGTAAGTAAAGCGACTATAATTTAATATTTGTTTCTCTTTACTATTTCGATATGAAACTTTTCACTAAAATGACTAAAGTTGCATTTCTATGTCCAAAGCAAATGTTATAAATTTCCGCTTGCTCTC